>CAJVGC010000592.1:45972016-46572016 GCA_910822075.1 Senecio squalidus | reverse complement strand
GATCTACAATCTATACTATATATATAAGTCATTTGAAGTAGTTTTTTCTTAATTTAAAAAAATAAAAATAAAATAACTAAAATATCTATTCATTTCCTTTTTATTACTTATTTGTCAACTCATCATTCCCTTATAATATTATACTTTTCAAATTACATATTAATTCATATTTATCTTTACAAATATTTATTTTAATTTAAAATTTAAAGTTATTTTCTATTTATTAATCCCATTATCCAAACTGATATAACATATTTAATATAATTATATCATTTACAAACATTTTTGCTCGGTTATAAAACGTTAAACAAGTCTACTGTACACGACCAATTACGATCTTTCTAAACATATACTCGACTAGGACTAAATTCAATAAATTACCCAATTTTGTGAATCATGACATCATCCAAAAGGAGCAATTCAATTAATCAAATTAATAATTTTCCTTTGAGTTAATTACATAATTGGTCCCTGTGTTTGTTCCAAAACAACGGGTTCAGTCCCTGGGTCACAATTCGTTCGGGTCCAGTCCCTGGAGCCTATCTTTGGTTGCACGTTTGGTCCATCCCTCTAACAATCGTTAAAAATTATCGTTAAATGTCCCATGTGACAGACACGTGATGGGTAAAATAGACAATTCGCCTTTCTTTTTCCCCCTTCATGTGTTCTTCCCCAAATCATCTCCTCCCCAAAATCAAAAACCCTAATTTCCCAATCACCCAATTCCCCACACTAAAATTCAAAGTGTCAAATTCAAAGTATACTCGTTTGAGATGCTTTGATTTATGGAAGTTACATTCATGGGCTTCTGGAGTAACTGAATTCGCAGATGGAAGGAATCAAGAAAGTACAAGTGAAGCTGTGAACGCTTATTCCGCTGCCGCGTTAATGGGATTAGCTTATGGAGATACACATTTAGTATCAGTTGGATCGTTGCTTACAGCTATGGAGATTCATGCTTCTCAAACATGGTGGCATATTAACAAAGGTGACACAATTTACGCTGCAGATTTCACAAGCAACAACCGAGTTGTGGGAGTTCTTTGGGGGAATAAAAGAGACAGTGGTCTATGGTTTGGACCACCTGAATGGAAAGAATGTAGATTAGGCATCCAAGTGCTGCCATTGTTACCAATTACCGAGGTATTGTTTTCCGATTTGGAGTTTATGAAACAGCTTGTGGATTGGACCATGCCTGCTTTAGAAAGAGAATGCGGTGTTGGTGAATGGTGGAAAGGGTTTGTTTACGCGTTGGAAGGTGTTTATGAAAAGGAGAAAGCCCTTGAAAAGATCAGAAGCTTGAGTGCCCTTGAAAAGATCAGAAGCTTGAGTACATTCAATTAAAATTGGGGTTTTAGTGTGGGGAATTGGGTGATTGGGAAATTAGGGTTTTTGATTTGGGGGAGGAGATGATTTGGGGAAGAACACATGAAGAGGGAAAAAGAAAGACGAATTGTCTATTTTACCCATCACGTGCCTGTCACATGGGACATTTAACGATAATTTTTAACTATTGTTAGAGGGAGGGACCAAACGTGCAACCAAAGATAGGCTCCAGGGACTGGACCCGAACGAATTGTGACCCAGGGACTGGACCCGTTGTTTTGGAACAAACACAGGGACCAATTATGTAATTAACTCTTTTCCTTTTAATCTATAAATTTATCTGTGAATGGTAATCGCCGGTTTGGCGGTGGGTCCACACACAAAAAACAATTAAAAAACATCCCCAAATTCCTTTTTTTTATTTTCCCCAAATTCATTTCATCTCAATTTCACTCTCAAATCGATACATATATCTCTCTGTAAGTAATCATATCAATTTCATTTAATTTATTATTCATTTCCTTAGATCAATTATTCAATTTCATTTTTTTTCAATTTCACAATTTTTCCGATTTACTTTTATGATCTGTACACTGTATGTTGTAAATTGATGAATTAGGTTTGTTTAATTCTCCGCATAATTTATTTATTTTTTTCAAATTTTAAATGATTTTTTTCATCATTTTTTTGTTTTGTTTTAGTAAAATCAGCTTTTATCAATTTATTTAGTTATGTTAATATTGGTTTAAATTTTGATTTGTGGTTTAAATGTAGGATTGAAGTGATTTGAGTAAGATTACGTAATTTCGTAATTAATCGAAATTCAAGTATGGCTTGTAAGGGGTTTTTGGAGTGTTTGTTGAAGCTCCTGAACTTCTTGTTGACGCTTCTCGGTCTTGCGATGGTTGGGTACGGAGTTTATATGTTTGTTATGTATAGAAATGCCATGGATGATTCGGACTCTTCACGTAATGAATTGATACAGCTTGGGAGACCTTTGCTTATGGCTGTCTCGGTTTCTAGCAACCCTATCTTTGATAACTTGCCTACTGCGTGGTATGTTGACTTATGCTTGTTTTGTGTTTATTCTGTTATGCGTTTGTTTATGTCGAGAAGTTTATATAAAGTTTACATGCCGTTGCCCTTGTAATACTTTAAAATACCAAGTTCAGCAAATAGTAGCTAATTGTAGAGGCGGGACACTTAACCCCTAAGGTGTCTGATTAAGCAACTAAAGCTGGAATCATTAGAACAACGTGATTGCGTTGTTGATTTTTATAGTATCACATCAGTCAGAGGACAATGCAAACAAGTTTTCATTTATAGAAAAACACGCATATAACCATATTAGCTTAGTTTTTTTTTTTAAACTACTTGCAAAACCACAATATCTGCTTGTATGAAACAATCAAACAAATATATGGATTTATCGGTAACTACCTACGTTATGATAATGTAATATTAGTAAACTAAGTTTATAGCCTTTTTGTAAGGTAGAAAGGATCGAAGTTGATTTGTTTCAGTCAAGCTTCTGTTTGTTTTTCTTTCTATTAAAACTTACTCTATTGGCTTGGTATACAATCCTCGAGTAGCTTGCTTGTTGTTTGACTTGATAACTCACCTAGCGAGGCACCTATTTATGGGACACAAGGAGGCTTATTAGCTGTGTTAGAGCTGAAATTTTATTGTCTATATAATGTAAATGATTTTAGTTGATGGGAACTTTATCAACTCCTTATAAGAACAATAAACATTATCTTGTGACTTGCATTTTTTAATAGATTTTTATAGAGTATTGGCGTTAAAAACAGGACAGGTACCATGTTGGCAACTCCAAATAACGTCTTAAAAAAGCAGAAATTACAGATATTATCAAAATAGCAGCTGATTAAGTATTCAAAGTGCTTTACTTTGTGTTCTTGTCCTGGGAACGTGCGCACACAAACTTAGATACATAAATGAAAATTATAAGAAAATTGGGTAATTATAATATTGGCGTGACTTCTGTACGCATGTTTGGTCCTAATGCTACCTAGTTTCATGCAATTTTATCATTCAGTTTTTGTTTAGGAAAACCTTATCCTTTATGCCAGTTTGTTTGGCTTTTCATTTTCATTTTACTTTCAGATGATATATAGTTTAAAATGATTATACAAGTTTCCATATCAATGTGACCTGAAAGTTCAAATCTTTCCAGTAATCGAAACTATAGTAACTAATGTTGCCCATTCTGTGCAGGTTCATTTATCTGTTTGTCGGCATTGGTGCAGTTCTGTTTATCATATCTTGTTTTGGTTGCATTGGAGCAGCAACTCGAAGTGGATGTTGCCTAACTTGTGTATCCTACATTATGAGCTCATTAGTTTTGTATTTTTAAATCTATAAAGAGTGTAATTGACAAGTTAATAATAATAATCACGAAGCTTTATAAGTTAAAGTCTTTTGGTGGCAAATTGGGTGGGTAGCGTAACATGACAAAACAGTTAAATCGTTATGCCGGGTCAAAACTTGTTTGGTCGGGTCGGGTAACTTGGGTCGCTCATTAAATATGATACAAAAACTATTATTAAGACAATGTTAGGCATGCATATAGTTGATTTCCTTAAACCAGTGTAGTACTCTGTCCTTGTGATCCTGTTAATTCTAGTGGAATGCGGAGCTGCTGCTTTCATCTTCTTTGACAAAAGCTGGAGATCTGTGAGTTTGCTTTCAACTTTTTTTTTGACATTCAATGTGCTATATCGTATTTATTTAATTGTGTTAACATAATTGTGTCATCAGGAGATCCCAGATGACAAAACCGGAAAATTCGACATGATATATGGATTTCTAGAGAAGAACTGGGAAATATGCAGATGGGTTGCTCTTGGGGCGGTTATATTGGAGGTAAGTCAGTAATATCTTGCCCTTTATGTTCTGGTTAGTGGCGACTATATTTCAAAAAACCCAATAAATATCATGCAAATGGTATTAGTTGGAGATTTCAGTTTCGACCTGTGTACTTTCGAATAACCTAATTATGGCCATGTTAATACTTAATATGGTTTAATAGGGAACTAGTCAAACGGGTCGAACGACACCATAGTGTATTTGTATTGCATAAAACCTTCTAAATCATTTTACTCAAAAATTACAGTGTATTACAAATACCTAAACTTTTTTGGATGAAAGTGTGTCAGGTTAGTCCAACATGGCCCGGCCCGCTTGAGCTTGTTGGGTTGTACCCAAATGACCCGTTTTGACCCTTTAGTCAACCCGTCCGTTTAGTGGCTTTATTTTTTTTCCCACTAGTTATTGATTAGATGTAAATTTGCAGGTTCTTGTATTCTTGTTAGCTCTTATGGTACGGGCTGCGAATTCTCCAGCTGAGTATGATAGTGATGATGAATACATCGCTGGTCCCAGGCAGCAAAGACAACCATTGATCAGTAGGCAACCGGTTCCTGCTACAGGTGTTCCTGTTGTTACTGGAACCCTTGATAGTCGTCCAAGTAGAAATGATGCATGGAGCACCCGTATGAGGGAAAAGGTTTGCACTTTTTACTTGAAAAAAAAACCTGCGACAAGCAGTTTAAAAAGCTTTCCGAAACACCATAATGCACGAACCCTCCTAAATCGTTTTATTCAAAAATTATATTTTTGAAATATTATTTTCTTACTGTAATTATATTGAACTCAACGATTTAAAATTTTGTTCAAAGAGTGTTTTAGGCCAACCTTATGTACCAAATAAGAAAATGATATCGACATTTAAGCATTTTGTTTTTGTCTGTGTGTAAAACAGTATGGGCTTGATACGACTGAGTTCACCTACAACCCGAACGAGCCAAACAGGTATCCACAGGGCACTGTGCAGCCAACCGAGGAGAAAAGCCGTTGCGCCATCATGTAACACCGATTTGAGAATATGTGTTTCTGAAACCCATTTTTTGTTCGATTGATGTTTGATTTGTGTATGTTTATCAGCATAACATGTTCTTGTTGAGTGTGTATAAAACACAATATCAGCAGCTTCACTATTTTCAACTCTTGTATTTCTTACCTTTGTCCTAACTTAAATATCGTCTTCTTTGTGCTGTTATTAGTCGTATATACTCGTACATTTAATGTTAATACAATGCCGTGAACTAAATACATGCTTCACTCTCATTAACTCTTGTTTCGTTTGGTATGTTTCATTAATTTCAACAAAAACTAATTTTTTTGAAATCTGTTATCTTATTCTTACCTAGTTATAAGATACAAACAAGTCCGGTTTTAGAGGCACAACACTTATGATTCTTAATTTCTTATGCAGCTTTGAAAAAACTTTAGGGATCGATGATCAGGATTCTGTCTTTTGCCAAGGCAGTAGACATTCTTGATTCCCAAAAATCACTACAATGTTTTTAATTCTCGAGAATTAGATTGTTGGGCATATCTTTCAATCAAAGTTGCTCACCTACGAGAAAAAGAAACATGATATATGACCAAAAATGTCGTGTGACCGAAACTGAGAGAAATAAGCCACGTACAACCGAACCAAAATTTTTACAGTCTGGAAATATTTAGCCACTAATTAATGTTAGATTTTTAGAGACAGATTATTTCTGTGTATCAGAAAGCTAGAACTGCAAAGTTATTCATGAAGGCAACATGAAAACAGACAAACACCTTTTGCCATATGGTTTCCTTTCTCACCGCTTTATCCTTTTCACCGTCTTCTGCAAGTCTCCATTCTTAGCAATTCTTATACTTCTTTTATTTCCTGTGGATATCACCTCAGCTGAAACGTTGAGTATTCCGTTAGCATCAATGTTAAAGCAGACCTTCACCTTCTGTTTACGTGCTGGGGCTGCTGGAATCCCATTCAGCATAAAATAGTCAAGAAATATGTTTTCTTTTGTTTTGCTGCTCTCACCCTCGTATACTTCGATACTCATATCCACTTGGTTTTCGTATTGTGTACAATAAATATGCTCATTGATTGTGGGTAGGGGTGTGTTTCTAGGGATTACGACACTCATATCTACTACATTGACCCCAATGCCAAGAGAACGAGGAGTCACATCTAAGAACACTAGATCCTGCACCTTTTTATTACCGTTACCACTTAAGTTTGCAGCCAATACTGCAGCACCATAAGCTACAGCTTCATCAGCGTTAATGCTCTTGGAAAGTGGTTTACCGTCAAAACACTCTATCAACATTTGTTGAACCTTTGGAATCCTCGTCGACCCACCAACGATAACTACATCATCAACATCGTTCTTGGGTACATTCCCATCTATCAAACAATTCGCCACATGGCTAACGCACTTCTCAAAATAACCAATATTTAGCTCTTCAAATTTCGCCCTAGAGATTTTCATCGAAAAATCAATTCCCTCATACAAAGAATCAATTTCAATTGTTGTTAGCGTTGTTGATGACAGATCTCTCTTTGCTTTCTCACACGCTACTTTCAGTTTCATCATTGCTTTCGCATTCACACTCACATCCTTCTTTTCTCTTTTCTTGAAAAGTTCGACACAATAACTCACCATTGCCCTCTCAAAATCTTCGCCACCTAAGTGAGTGTCACCGTCAACAGCTTTAACACTGATGGAACCGCTGTGACTGATATTGAGAAGAGACACGTCAAATGTTCCTCCACCCATATCAAAGATTAAAACATTTTTCTCTTTGGGACAATTTACGTCAACACTCTTATCTAGACCGTAGGAAATTGCTGCTGATGTTGGCTCGTTAAGCAAACGCATTACATTGAAGCCTGCCAATTCACCCGCATCCTTGGTTGCTTGTCGTTGTTGGTCACTAAAATACGCAGGAACAGTTATCACTGCATCCGTGACTGTTGTTCCAAGGTAAGCTTCAGCCGCTTCTTTCAAATTTTTTAAAATCATGGAAGATATTTCTTCGGGTGAAAATTTCTTTTCTTCAGACTCGTGTTCGAATACAATCATTGGCTTCCCCTCATCCCCCTCCATTACCTTATAAGGCAACGACTTAATCTCGTCTTGCACTTTGCTATCATTGAATCTGCTTCCCATTAAACGTTTAACATCTAGAAATTATCATTAAAAAAAAAAGTTTAGCAAGTTCATCAAATAACAAAAAGGTCAATTAAGTATTTTCTTATTTAACAAACTCACCAAAACATGTGTTTTTAGGGTTTCGTATGATTTGATTTTTCGCAGCCTCGCCTACTAAAAGTTGTGTGCCATCCCAAGCAACACATGATGGAGTAATCTTGTTACCTTGTTCATTAGGAATGATCTCAACACGGTTATGCTTATCGAACCACGCGGCCACACATGAGTATGTTGTTCCAAGATCAATACCAACTGCAGCTCCTCCTGCTCTTTTCGACATCTTCAGACTTCAATGATGCAAATGAAAGAGGGTTGAAGAATACCTATTGATAAATATATATGTATTGTGGGAGATAAATGATCAAAAATAGTTAAAAGTGGTAAAGGATATTTGAATACTAGCTTATTGACCCGCTTAATATACGAAGAACTATTAGTCATACAGGTAAAATGTTTATATTAGCAGATAGATTATTATTTATTACTTCAATCAAAATATCATATACGTATTAACGATTCTTGTAAGAAAATTCATGCATGTTGTCAAGATAGGGTAGAGGTTAAGGAAAAAAAACCTAAATAGAAAAAAAATCAGTTTATTAGTTAAAATCAAAAGTTTTCTGAAAAACATCCAACAAATTTATGTACAAACAAAAACATCATAACCAAAGTAACCAAATACAATTTATGAACATCATTCAAAGTTACATATTTAACAAAAAGAGTTGGCATAAACATATAAAGTTATACATACTACAAAAGTTGGTTATAATGTTCTCAAGAAAATCGTTAATCTTCCAAAAACTTCATTTCTATCTCAAAACTTTAATCAGGCAGTATTTTTTACAAAAATATGCTCACATGGATTATGGAATTCAAACATAAGAAATACATACTTTTGCCACAAAAGAAGAATCATACATATCAGACACACAATTCTGGTACATATGATTGTTCAAGTAGTATATTGAGATCAAAACAGAACTACCCTTGACATAATACGAAAACCATTTGCAAATCTAACAAATATCCAAACCTAACAAAATAGACCTGCAAATGAAAAAATATACAATAAAAGAGTAAACGTACCTAATAGAGATGAACTATATTGACGCTATGCTACGATCAAGTTTACAGTTTACGAATTCAGAATTTTGGTAACTGATTTGAGTAAAAAAAAATATAGATTTTGAGCTTTAATTTCAAATTCTTGGTTTAAGAGATAGTCATACACTGCCCAAAAATTCAAATTTCTTAAACCTTTATTGGTAGATAAAGAGGTGGGAAACTTAACCAAGAAGATATAAGGGTCTGGTTGGTTCAAAGCGGGGGAAAAAGGAAAGGGAATGGGAAAGGGAATACTATGAATACCTTCGATTTATAGTATTACTTATTATTGTGCAATGATTAACTACAATACAACAAACCAACCTTCTTCAATCATTATCATTAACCCCCATTACCCTCTATTACCCAAAGAAACGAATAAAGATGTAATTGAGGTTTGAGTCGAAAAGCCCTTTCGTTTGCCTTATAGAAAGAACCGGGAAAAGAAAGAAAAAAAAAATCTCTTTTTTCATTTGTTAAAACAATGTTAATTGGTTTCTGTAAATATGATTTACTTTAAATAAAAAATATATTAAAATAGTTTAAATTAATGCATCATCGGCCTCAATATTTATCCTATGCTCTGACTGCCTAATATTATGCTTCGTATAACACAATCATAAACTCCCCTTTAAAAGATAAAAGATAGGGAAAATATGACCAGATATTTGTAGTTTAAAAGAGATTTAAAATTTATAATAAGGAGAAACCCTAGTGTATTTATATTATATCTGGCAAAATAGTCGGGTTAGATTGGATTGGGTCACGGGTTAAAATAGGTGTCGCTCAAAACGGATACGGGTGGAAACGGATCCTTTTTAATTTCTTTACCATATAAATAATTTAGCAAACGAATGGTTATAAAAATAAATTTGTAACAAATACATTTGAATTTTCTTCTAAATACTTTCATATATACATAAATCAATATTTAAGACGCTCGTTCAAACTCATAATAGTAAGATATTCAAGGGGTTAATGCACTTGAGGGTCACTGTACTCTTCCAGATAATCCGATTGGGTCATCTGAAAGAGTACAGTGACCCTCAAGTGCATTAACCCGTATTCAAGACACTTAAAATTCATTACAACTTAAAATTAATCCAATCTCTTTAACAAATAACTGAAAGTTCGCAAAACTTGAATCCATAGTGTTGTCAATTTTCTTAAAACACGCTATCTAAAAATACTAAAAGCATAATAAACTTCGACTTTAACTTTTCCCCGCTTGCTTGTCTTTCGTCTTTTGTTTTCATAACCTAGTTAGTATAAAGTGTGGAATCTACAAGGAAAAAAAAGGGGTAAGATGAATTTAACGAAAAATATCAAGATTATAATCAGTTAAAACTAAACACTTTAATATTTCAAGTGGCAAAAATGAGCATAAACTCACATTCAAACAGCCACTACTTATTACCGAGTTAACTCCTACAAGAGGATTTGCAGCTGAATTTGCTACTGTTCCGGTTGTATTTTTCGCACCAAAACTTAGACTTCCTATTTTGTCTACATATACTCAAATAGGTGCTGAATTTGTTGATGTTCCGGTTGTAAATGGTCGGTAAATAAAAGTATTTCAAGTTGTTACAAGCATTATAACTCTTTTTCTAAACTTCTGCTTAAGTATCTGTATGATATGAAACTGAAAATTTGGTTGAGGAAATATTTGTTGCATCTAATGGTTCAAACTGACACATGTTTGAGAATATGATATTATTTAGTTTCGGGTTTGTTTAGGACTTTTAGGGCATATCACGTGTTTTCAGAGAAGGGGCTAGGCCACGTCGGTGTCTAATACAACGTTGAGGTTTCATATCTGTTGGGGATATATTTATGAAAATCTTTAGAACAAACAATCGAACCAAATGTATCCCTCCGAACCAGATTGATTTATAACCAGTTTAGTTATTCGGTCATCATTTTCAGATCGATTTGTACACTATTCACCACTAGAAAACTTTCAACCTATTATACTCGTTATGTTACAAACGAATATCACCTTACTTACTTACTAGTTATCAAGCTTGATATATGTATGAATGTAAATACCAAATCAGTCTAAGTAGAAAGGTAAACAAATAAGAGTCCTTGTTAGAGCGTCTTTTTTTTAGGTAATTAACCTATCTTTGAAAAAATATTACACTAACATTTTGTTGCAACTAATCATCTTGTCTGATTGTTAAAATACAACACTAACCGCACCTTGTTACAACCTGTTGGAATCAGTTAAAAAAACCCGACTATCCTAATAATTTAAAAATTGACTGAGTTTTCAATTTGTAATATAATTTTCTTAGCGTGTGAATTGTTACCTACACTTTATAGTTACGAAAAATACAAAGATATCCCCCACTCAAAAAAATAATAACGAATTTGATAAAATACCTAAAGATTGAAAGTACTTAGAGCCGGAATCAAGGCTTCAACATATCATCATCATCATCTAAATATATAAAACGGTAGAAAACCATAAGTATAGAGAAATAGAAATAAAAAAAGCATAAAATTAGGTTTCAACAAATTAAATGAACCATAATACCTTCTACATCGAACAACCAATCACGAGTGCATAACAATGCCTCGGTATTTGATGACAATGAACTTCGGTACTTACTTATAATCTGACCCCCCGTACTGAAAGATGATTCTGAAGCAACCGTAGTGATTGGAATACTCAATATATCACGAGCCATAAGAGCTAATTGTGGAAATCTCGCTTGATTATCCTTCCAAAACTGTAATATATCAATATCTAGTCTTTTATCAAGTTCGGGTTCCTCCAAATAAATTCTTAAGTGTGACGTATGTCCCTCAACCCTTTGAAATTGACTTTGAAATGTCTCATGTCCATCTAACTCGTCTAATCCATCATCACTACCTGCAATTGAACTCCCGACCGTGAAAGAATCATGAATTGTCGTGGAACGCATCTCATACTCCTTATATAGTTTATGCAAACCATCAAAAATAGTTTTCATTTTGTCTTAACGAATATTATCCTCCATGTCAAGTCTTGAAAAACAATATTCAACCATTTTAAACTTATACCTTGGATCCAAAATTTTAGCAAAAGATAACACCATATTATAATTTTCCCAATATTTAACAAACTTTTTTTTTTCATTTTTTTTTGCCATGCCACTTGTAATGGGATCCGAGTTATGAATCTCTTTTTCAATTGACAATTGAATTTTTCATACTTTGTAAAAATACAAGTCGAAAGTCGGATAGGAGTGTCCGGAAAACAAAGTTGTGATATTGTAAAAAGGTTCCAAAAACAATTTGATTTTTTCTACCCTTTTCCATTCCTCTTCTGATGGACATGTTTTAAAGTTTTCATCAATAAGTTCTAATCGAGCATAAGCCTCACGATAAACACACGCACAATCAAGCATTAGATATGTTGAATTCCATCTCGTCACGATATATTGACGCATATGTCTCCCACATTGTAACTTTAGGTACTATGCATTCTGCAAACTTAAATTTTCTTGCAAAACTTCCTCTAACATAGTTTACCGACTCACGAACTTTCACAATAGCTTCTTCGATTACTTTTAATCCCGCTTGTACAATAAGATTCAATATATGTGCTCCACATCTCACATGCATAAACTCTCCATCACAAAGTAACGCGTTATTCAAACGGAAATGACTTTTTAAGGAACCGACTAAACCATCATTATATTTCACATTATCTAATGTGATAGTAAAAATCTTTTTCTCAATGCCCCGGTCTCTTAAGAAATTGATCAAGACTTTGCTAGAATGGAACCGTTATGCGGAGGCGGTATAGCTCTAAAGTTTAAAACTTTTTTTCTTAACACAAAAGTTTGATCGGGATAATGAGCCGTCTATGCCATATATACATCACTCGTGATAGAACTCCATAAATCGGATGTCAAACAAATCCTACTAGTTACTTTTTCTAGTTCTTTTTTTAGATTCATCTTTTCTCTCTCGTATACTTTTAGAACATCCGCCTTTTCCGTGTTTCGTGTTATGTGATGTACATCACGATGTAAAAACTTGTGTAGTTGTCTCGTTGCTTCATGTTCAACAAAACTAAAAGGATAGTTATGTTTGATGATAGCAATTGACATTTTCTCCCTATACATACTTTGATCTAAAGGAGCTCGTTTTTGTAATGGACCGGGCTCATCAACGTTAAAGCAGTTGGGGATATATCGCTTCATATTAGATGTTCCATCTTGACGTTTGGCGGCATACTTTTGCCCACAAGATATACATGTTGCTTTTCTAACCTCGTATTCATATGATTTTTCAAAATATGGCCAAACATTAGAACGCTCTTTACTCATAGTCGATGAAGAAGCGTCGTCTTCATTCTCCTCTCCTATATTTTGTTGCTCAGTGTCATTTGACATACATGTGTAAAAAACAATCAATAAACACATCAAAATAACGATAAAGCTCTAAGCTTTATACTCTTATCTAATTATAAGGTGTCATTTAAAACGACTGATAATTCGTAAATTGATACAAAATTACAAATCATGTATTTAGGGAAAAAAAAATTAGAATATATGAGCAAAGTTATGTATTTAGGGCAAAATTATAAAATCAATTAGTAAAGAAAATTATACCTAATAAATTGAATAACTTGTTGAACGAATTTGTGTACCAGATTCAAGTTATTTCCCCCAAAGATCAAATTTTTGCTGTAAATCGATTTGGGAATTATACCTACAAATCGATTTGGGAATTAATCACCAATTCACCAATAAAGTAAAGCTAATGGAGTGAAATTAATTAGACCCGCTTGACCCGGTCGATCACTTTTTCTTGCCCAACATGACCCGCATTAGTTTCTTTTAATTTTATCCAAACCTAATATGACCCGTATGGAAAAATAAACAGACCCATTTCTACCTAAAATGTTAAATTAAAAACCCACTTTGACTCGAATTTAGATTATTGGGTCATGAAATTTCATTTTTGTTATTTGAGTTTGTAAATTTATAAATATCGAGTTACATTAATCGTCACTAGGAACTTCTAACACATACCCATGTTCTATGGTTCCGTAAAACTTAAGTATTTTGTTAAATTAATACATAATGTTTCGTTTACCTTCCTAAAAAGTCACATAACAACGTGATGTGTGCTACATATCCATCCATCATTCGTTGTGTATTGAAGGGACTGGGCATGGACTCAGGAGACTTCTACGTGTGGGACTTCTACGTGTGGGACTCAGGTGTTGATAATATAGAGACGACAAGAAGGTCAACTCATCCAAGACGCACATTGGGGTTGTACGCAACTATAAGATATGTGTGTCAATACAATTACAAACGATAAAAAGGTCAATTTGTCCAAAACACACTTTAGGGTTGGGCATAACAACAAGAGACATTTTGCCCATCCCATGACTACCTATAGACACATAAAATCGTGTCAGATCTTCATGTTGGTAGAGTCGATAAACTTGTCGACTCGTCTAAATTTTTAATTTTATAGTTATATACTTATTTATTATGTAAAACTAGTAATATACCCGCGTAATGAGGCGGTGATAATAAATTGTTTAAACTTTTGGTAAATAATTTTCTTCGGTGGTACATATATTATTACAAATAATTTTACGAACGATCAAAATTTTCGGTTTGTAAACATTCAATTAGTTAGAAATTCTAAATAGTAACTTCACTTATTGGAAATTTTACACAATAAAATTATTTGTTTTAAATTTATAAAAATAGAAAACTCAATTATTTTATATTTTTAAGTATATATGGTAAGTGTTATAAAATTAATTTTTAATTATTTAATAATTGATTAATTAAAAGAATTGTTTAGTAATTTTATCAGTGCTTTAATTTCAACACTTTATATCCAAATATATATGTATATGTATAGATATATTAATTTTAATTTTGTACTTAATAACAATATTAAAAATTAATTATTTTTTGCTTAAGTGGGGCGGGTTAGGTTTAAATTACGCTTGATTTCACATAATATAATTGAACGATTGCCCATTAGACTCATCATCATACAGAATCATCGATCAAATACCCCAAACAAGGTACGATTTACTCAAATTTCTATAATTGTCTCTACATGCATGCATTAGTTATCACTTACTAGTATTATACTTGCGCGATATTGAGACGATGAATTGTTTATGACGTACTCTTAAGGCAATTTTTTGGTATCACAAACACAAAAACCAATAAGCAATTAGTATACTTGATTTGTTTTTGGAATTATTAATTTTGATATTTTTTATGTTAGCAAGATTTGATCTATGGAGTTCTTTTAAACGATGCATTAAGGTTTTATGAATTAGTAACTCGAATTCGTTATTTTTTTTGTCTATCAAGGATCTGTTGCATCATGGGTGGGAGTTGTGTACGTGCCTGCATCTGAATTATACAAACTACGAAAAGAGTATCAAGAATTGATTAAATCTATATATTATGCGGTACTGATTATACTCGGCGTCTTACTAGTTTTTGTTTTCTTGACATCTCTTCCCCCAAGAGATCCATATTATTCATTGGTAAAAAAGGGTGACTATCAGTTGTCAAAGATGACAAAGGAACACGGAATTGAGTTTTATGTGAAATCATCGAATTATTTTGATCAAAAATATCCTCTTGAAACTCTTGAACGAGCTGATATTGAAAAGGTTATCATCAATGATTACATAGATAAGATGACAGAGTTTTACACCTTTGAACTTGGCCGAGTTTCAAAGCTTAGGAATAGTATCGAAATGTGACAAGTTTTGGGATACATCAAGTGCTACCATGTTCGGATTTTCAAGCTTTTTCTAAAACACAATTGAGCTTTGAACTTGTTTCTGTTTCTATGTTTCGAGTGTTATCTTATTGAAAATTTATAGTTAGGTTTAATTAATATTGATTTTGATACCTGATTCTTAATTCCACCAAACAACTGCAATGGAATGAAAGTCTTTCCTTCATTCCCTTACGCGTAAACAACACACACGACTTTCTTTTATTCTCAAAACCGTTGGTCTATTTGTTTTGTCGAAGAAAAAACTTAAATAGGGCCAAGGTTTTTTTTCAGTTGGGGTGTAACTTTAGACCCAAGACAAACGGAGAAACTCGAATTCATCTATTCAATCCCACATTGGATCTATTGTTATGTTCTTACGTGTGCTTATTTGATTTATTTGATGGAGGTGTTCGTTTAATTTAGAAAGGCAAATCCTTTTATCTAATAAACGGGGTCTTTGATTATGTCATAAGGCTGAGTTGACATGATATTAGGTCGTCCACCTAGGATAGAGAGAAGTTTAGTGATGTCATAATTCAATTTATTAAATAAGATATATTTAATATATATATTTAATATATATATATTGTATTTATCTATGAGAAAGCCAACAGGCTTTTTGCTTTTCCCGATTCTTTTTAGGTAAATGAGATGTCATTTTGAATCAAGCCTTTAATCCATGTTTTATTCATTTTCTTGGTAAACTCAAAATGATTTTTTCAATGCAACACTCAAGCCTTTTTCTGCAGCTTTCTTTTTATGTTTATTTTGCCAATCAGAGTAGCATTGCTTTTATTAATTTTTCTTTTAAATAATAGAGGAGCAGGAATTTTTTTTTTTTAAACTTATCACTGTAGACTAATATTTTTTTTAAATAAGTCATTTAAAAGCTATTGCTTATATTAATTTTTTTCTAACGATTTTAGTTACGCTTCTAATTCAAAACCGTATATCATACGGGCACTAAGCTAGTATAACCGTAATAACACATTTACGAGTAATTTGTTATAGAGGGTCAACTCATACAATATAGATCATTGTGTACACTTTATTCCTTTTAGTATATACATTGTCATTACAAATTACAAATAAAATGGCACCGGCACTATCTCTTGCTATAACATAAATTTGTACTTGACCCGGTCCGTATATCTTTTCTCTTTATTTAAGATAAACAATATTGTTTATGCAAGAATATAAACCATAAATGAAAAGATTTTTATAATATTCTATAATATAGAGTAAAAGAGATGTATTAAAAATCACTTGACGAAGTCTAAATCGTTATGTTTTAATTTATATGTCTCTTTTAATATCTAAATTTATATTAAAGTTTAATGTATAAAATATATTAGAAAATTTAAAATAATATTGTTAAGCTAATTTTACTTAAACTTATATTAAAATTGAAGGATTAAAACTATATTTTCTTGCTTATAACTTTCAAATCGCTTGAAGTTAGCTTACGCCGCCAGCGGCTTTGGATTCGAAATTTAATTCTGAAGAAAATGCAACCGAAATCACAACGTCCTTAGTTGT
Organism: Senecio squalidus; assembly: GCA_910822075.1. NCBI lineage: Eukaryota > Viridiplantae > Streptophyta > Magnoliopsida > Asterales > Asteraceae > Senecio > Senecio squalidus. The sequence continues at coordinate 46,555,199 of CAJVGC010000592.1, read as the reverse complement.
TAAACGTTGTGAAGCAACGTCACGTGGAACAAGTCGTTTAAACTATCTATGTTTCATTCTCCAGTTCGAGTTTTCACGATTTTACCGCTCAATTATCGGGAAGTATTAGATGTGGCCCAATCCTAACATGTGAGTTTTTGGCCCGTTAGAGTTTCTATATCTTCAATATATATAATAAAAGAAGGGCCTTAAATGCCACATGGCGAAGTAAGGTCCCTTCGATGGGTTATCTTCTTTGATTTCAGCCGTTAGATCATATTGATGATGTCATCAAAGACTATTTCTATTTTACACCCTCTTACAATACATAATTACATTTTCTCTTTCATTTACATCTCCACAGAAATAAATAAATAAAATAAGTTTTTTTAACTTATAAATCGCTCATTTTAGACTATAATTTACCATATTGTTATTCTAAAATCTCCTCATAAATATATAAAAACATGTATATAAGCGTAAAAGTATATATATCATTTTAACTATAAGCAACATAGGTATAAACGTAAACATATATATGTTATTATACGTATGACATTATATTCTTATAATAACTTAAAATCTATATGAACAAAAATTTACGAGTCAAATTTTATCTTTGTCCGCGCTATCACGGGACAATAATCTAGTCAAATACTATATTAATCATTCTTAATTATTTGGCACAATACAATCCACTGAAACTATTATATAAGATATCCCATATTTTTAAATTGAATCAGGATACAATGCCCATTTCAAATATCAATACATAATTCCAAAACGCATTGTAATTTTTGAGGCAAAGAATTAATGAATCTCTAAGATCACCTATTCTCCCAACAATCGACAACATTTTTCAAGTTTCACTGTTGAATAAAATTGAATCTATCTCATTAGAATTAGTTCTTTTTTTTTGTTCAACGAGCTATTTTTCTTAATTTCGAACCAAAACAATGAAGGAAGATTCATATCAATCTGAAATCCATCAACGAAATGTGACACCAACGAAAGATGTTCCGCCAACGTCAGAAATCAAGCAACAATCTTCGTCGACACCAGCACCATCCAACATTCCAAATAACAACCAAATGAATCCAATGTATTGGCCAAATGCGGGCGCCCTTCCTCCTCCTTATCCTCCACCACCTTTCGTCATGGGGGGTCAGGATTCGATTAATTACCAAAATCAAACACATAGTTGGGAAGTTGGTCTATTTGATTGCTTCTCTGACGTTAAAATAAGTACGAATTCTTGAAAATTTGTTATTTACAATCAGGAATAAGGTTTTATTCATATTCTCTCATTTTTTAGGTGTCTTGGTACTTCTTTGCCCATGTGTTGCATTTGGAAAGATAGCAGAAATTGTTAACGAAGGCGAAACAAGTAAGCCACAACATCCCTAACTTTATAAAAATCGCACCAACTTATTTGATTCTTATGGTAATACTTACAGTTTGGAGCGAACCAGGAGCGCTTTACTGCTTTTTATACGTAATACACATAGGATTTATGGAAATCGTTGATTTGATCTCCTATCTTCTTTTCCGTCACCAATGTTTTGGCACTATAGGCTATGAAGGGTGTGTCGTAGGTTTCATTTTAGCCACTTTTTATAATGGTCTTTATCGCACCAAAATGAGAAGACGATGGCATCTACAAGGAAGTTTGTCTAGCGACTACTGCCTTCATCTCTTTTGTCATCAATGTGCATTATGTCAACAATATCGACAACTTGAGCAACAAGGATTTATCGTTTTTCAAGGTACAATTAGTAACAATATTGAAAGCTTGTGAATATTTTGGTTAATTACCCAATTTCGGATGTTTTGATTTTATAGGATGGGAGAGAAATAAGGAAACGTATCGACTATCCTTGACGACATTATATCCACAAGCACCGCCTACGGTACAAGAGATGTCAAGATAAAGAAAACACAAGTGCATAATGCAAGAAATTGATGTATCCAAGTATATGTATTTGTTGTATCGTATCGTATCATATATAATCTATAAGTAAGAAAAACTGTTTATACATCGATATTTACATACTACTATATATAAATTGTAAAAGTTTCTATTACATCTATCGAACGTTTAGACTTCATCAAAGTTTGCACTTAAAATGTTTTTGGATCTCTTTGTCGTTTTTACGCAACATTGTGTTATTAGATAAAGATACAATATTCGAGTAGGTGGATATAAATGAAAAAAAAAAACCATCGAACATATCAAACTTCCTTGATACATCATTCGCTCGCAACCTAAACCCAACTTGCCGAGTTCTAATATGGGGAATTGGGGATGCGGTGTTCACCATCGACTAAACTGAGATGGTGGCGAGCTCGGTAGGATTTTTCGAGATATATATCTTATGAGAGGTGCGAAGCCAGAACGGAGACAAAGTATGAAAATACCCTCTCAATTAGTTCGTTTAATTTATTTTAGAATTTTAGTATAAAACACGTGTGTGGCTGCTCGCAAAGCATGATTCCAAAACACTAGGGGCAATAGAATAGATTTCTTTATGACATTTGATGGATCCAATTTGTTTAGCCCTTCAAGTTTGAATAGTTCCCTTTCACCTCCCTTTACTTTACAAATTCCTAACTTTATCACCGAACTTTTTCTATAAAATTGTTTCGTTACATTTGAATAATCATAATTTATACATTAAAATGTAAAAGTGCTTATAAAAAAAAGTGATCTTTGAATAAACATCAAGTCAGATACTTAAAAACCAATGTTTAAAGTCCTCTAGAAGTTGTCAAAGTGACAATTTAAAATTGGATAAAACTCACACCAAATGTGGGAGGTACCAAGTTCGAATCTTGTTGGTGAACATTTACCGGCTCAAAGAGTTATTATCGAAAAAATATTTTACTTTTTAAAATATACAGTATATAATAATCACTAAAATACATAATTTAAAGGGATAATTTCACTTATGTCAAAACACATTTTAGGAATTTTAAACAGACATATGAACTTTATACGAGTAACCCAGGATTTGATAATTTGGTAGGTATATAGGAGTGCTTATTGAAACATGTTTATCGAGTAATATCTGCAACAAAGTAACCAACCATTATTCAAACACCTTATTCATAAATAAAATCTTCCATATAACTCGAATATAGAGGGATGACAAATCTACCTAATTAATAAGCTTAAAAATAAATCTAATGTATTAATAAGTTGTTCACTGTATCTTGTATTTTAGAAAAGAGAAAAACTATTATATATTCGCATAACATACAAACATTCAATATATTAGGTTGATTATTAGAAATATCAATTAGATCGGGTAATCATTTATGAGTAAGTTAGAGGACCTTTTGAGTAAAAGAAAATAAAAAAAGGAAAAAGAGAAATTCGTCACCACATTCGCATGAATATTCCATTTGATTTTCATTTCTTCATTTTGTTTTCCATTTTTTTTTTCAGATTTGAAAATTGTTGAAAATCAACACGATGACAGTGTCTTCTGATGTTTCAGAAACCAGGTGCAATTTGTTTACGTATTTGCTCCATTTTGTTTTTAGATTTGATCCGATTACTTTTATTTTAATTTTGATTATAGCTGATTTTGATCTGTATTATGATTATTAATGTATAATGATTTAATCGATCATTCATTAATTACTTTAGAAATGATTTATTGAATTGTATCTAGAATTTAGGTCTCCATTTTCACATTTTGATTGTGTTTATGAAACTGTTCGTCTGCGTATAATCAACTATTTATCGGATTAAACGATACATTTAAACACCGCCTTATGTGGTACCAGATGAATACGGACCCTGCGTATTACGGTTGTATGGTTTATTAGCTTTTTTTTTGTAGTTGATGGACTAAGGATAGACTATACGCGTACTATAGGTGTTAGATTATACAAGCACTAATGAAACAGATCCCATAGTTAGTGCGGTAACCATATTTTATCGCAACAAAGTACATATTGGTACAAGAAGTTTATTATACATTTTTCTTGTTAAAATTTAGGGTTTGTGATAATCTCGGATTTCTCAATGTATCGTGTAAGTTCACTTTCCGTATTAAGTATTTCGACCCTATCAATTGCCTGAGGGTTGCACGAAATCCTAATCGGGATAATACAATGAGAATTGACAATTTGTGTTCTTGGCAGTGAATCACAAATCGGAAATGTAAGGAATTATGTATATTTTCGTTAGTTCAAAAATGAGAATGAAAATCTGTATAAGATACAGAATTGACAGCAGTTACAAACGGTTTTGTGACGGTTTCAACCGTCATAAAACTGTCCCAACTTTAGGGAATTAGGCGGGAAAATTCAGTAATCAGCTTAAAGCATCCCAGCAAGGGGCTCAGCCCCTTGACCCCGCAAGGGGCGCTGCCCCTTGACCCCGCAAGGGGGCGCAGCCCCCTTGACCCCTGCTTTACTGTCGTTGTTGAGTTCATATTGGCTCAACGAGTGTGCACTCCACACTTCCCTGACTCGTTTCCGAGCTGATCATGAAATCTCATCATTCTCTAGTAAATCACATTACCTAAATGACCGTTGATGACACTAAAATCACCAACAAACCTCCCCCATTTTAGTGTAATCCTTGATTTACTAAATCATATATAAAGATATATGAACATAAATAAAACAAACATAACGAAACAAACAAATGCATAAATGAAAATGTCTTGCGATTGAATTTTCATCTTAGTATAATACACATTCCAAATAATCGAAAATCGGGGTGTCGTAACGATTGAACCCGTCAATCCATCTGAATACCTGAAGATACTATACACATAAGTTTCTACAATACTTTACAATTCATATACTTGACACTATAACAAGCCATGTGTCCTAATCCATTAATGAACATATAGGAAGCCAAGTCCAAGCTTCTTGAAGCGGCAAAACTTCATGTTCACATAGGTGGTCCTTTTAATTCTTGCACGTGCAGTTGCAATTTTTCAAAAGAACCATTAAGAAGGTAAACTTCAACCTAACCATCACTTGCAGGTCTGAACACTTACCTCGGGAAGATCAACATTCGTGTTCCAATCTCTAACTATGAGCTTTCCACATTGAATTCAGCTTCTAACGTTGTATTAGAAGGGAATTGGGTATCTCATAAATAGTAGATTTATATGGACTTTAATCCCATCCCTATCACCGACTTATTCACTAAGTCCCTAGCTAAACCCTTCGTCAAGTGGTCTGCTAAATTATGATGTGTCCGAACAAACTCAATAGATATAACACCATTCATGATTAGTTCTCTAACCATACTATGTCTAACACCTAAGTGTCTAGACTTCCCATTGTAAATCTGACTATAGGCCCTAGCCATGGTGGGAGCACTATCACAACGGATAGAAATTGGTGCTATTGGTTTCGGCCATATGGGAATCTCATGTATCAAATTTCGTAGCCATTCTGCTTCTTTACCAGCAGCTGCCAATGCTACAAATTCAGATTCCATAGTAGAACCAGTGATGCATGTTTGCTTCTTGGAAGCCCATGAAATGGCACCTCCCCCAAGCAAGAACACCCATCCACTCGTAGAAGATGAATCTTCAACATGATTTATCCAACTAGCATCTGAATATGCTTCTAACACCGAAGGATATCCAAGATATGATAAACCATAATCCTTTGTACCTCTCAAGTACTTAAAGACCCTAGTTATTGCTTTCCAATGTTGTCTACTAGGATTACTAGTAAACCTACTCAATCTGCCAACAGCATATGCAATATCTGGTCTAGTACTTGTCATAGCATACATCAAGCTACCAATAGCTCTAGAATATTCGAGCTGATCAACAGGTTTTCCTGTATTAGGCATAAGCTTTTCTGCTGGATCCATGGGAGTACTCACTGGAGAACAATCTTCACGATTAAATTTCTTGAGTATGTTCTCAATATAATGAGATTGCGTAATTACAATCCCCTTATTCTGACGTTTAATCTTAATACCAAGAATAACGTCAGCTTCTCCCATATCCTTCATTGAGAACCTCGATGACAAAAACTTCTTAGTTTTATCCACTTGATCTTGGTTAGTTCCAAAAATCAGCATGTCATCTACATATAGACAAATTATGACACCATTACCAGAACTGTCAAATTTGCTATATACACACTTGTCAGATTGGTTTAAAAGAAAACCACTTGACAACACCACCTCATCAAACTTTTGATGCCACTGCTTAGGTGCTTGTTTCAGCCCATACAACGACTTAACCAACTTACACACCTTATGCTCATTCCCCGGCAAAACAAATCCCTCCGGCTGCTTCATATACACTTCTTCATCCAAATCACCATTTAAAAATGCTGTTTTGACATCCATTTGATGGATCACTAGATTGTGTATAGCTGCTAAAGCTAACAACAATCTAATAGTAGTGATACGAGCAACTGGTGCATAGGTATCAAAATAATCGATACCTTCCTTTTGCCTAAAGCCTTGGATTACCAATCGAGCTTTAAATTTGTCGATTGTTCCATCGACTTTCATCTTCTTTTTGAAGAGCCATTTGCAACCTAATGCTTTGCAACCAGGGGGTAAATCAGTTAGAATATAAGTCCCATTTTCCAAAATTGACCCAATCTCATCACCAATTGCTTCTTTCCAAAAAGCAGAATCTCGAGATTGCATAGCTTCATCAAAGGTTCTAGGATCACCCTCAATACTGTAACAATAAAAGTATTGTGATCCCACTTGATCTCTCGATCCCTCAACTAAGTATAGTTGAAAATCAGAACCATATGATTTAGCTTTCCGAACTCTTTTACCTTTACGAGGTTCTGGAATCTCAGTTGGTACATCATCAGAATGATCATCCCTTTGAAATTCATTCGAATTTGGTATAATATCCTTTGGTCTAGGTACTCAAGAAAATCGATTCTCGTCAAATATTGCATCTCTCGATTCTATAATTGAATTAATAGAAACGGAATCATTAGGTTCTATTACATAAAACCTATATGCCTTGGAATGCTCAGCATATCCAACAAAGATGCAATCAATACCCTTTTCACCCAAAGTTTTTCTTTTTGGATCAGGGAGCCTCACAACGGCTCGACAACCCCAAACTCGCAAAAATGACAAGTTGGGTCGTTTCTTATACCAAAGTTCATATGGGGTAATCTTGTTCCTTTTATTAGGAACTCTATTCAATAAATAACAAGCCGTTAACATGGCTTCTCCCCAGAACCCCTCACTCAAACCCGAGTAAGATAACATGGAATTAACCATTTCTTTTAGAGCTCTATTTTTCCTTTCAGCCACACCATTTTGTTGTGGTGTGTAAGGAGCTGTAGTTTCATGAATAATTCCTACAGATTGGAAAAATATAGGATCATAATATTCACCACCTCTATCTGTGCGTAAAGTTTTAATTAAGTCATTTTGTTGCAATTCAACTTCTGTTTTATAAATTCGAAATTTATCTAGGGCTTCATCTTTAGCATGTAGTAAATAAACATAGCAAAACCTAGAGGCATCATCTATAAAAGTTGCAACATACTTCTTATTGCCTAAAGATGGAGTAGCATGAAAATCACATAAATCACTATGTATCAATTCAAGTATGACAGATTTCCTTGTTATACTTTTAAAAGGCGCAGCCCCCTTGACCCCTGCTTTACTGTCGTTGTTGAGTTCATATTAGCTCAACGAGTGTGCACTCCACACTTCCCTGACTCGTTTCCGAGCTGATCATGAAATCTCATCATTCTCTAGTAAATCACATTACCTAAATGACCGTTGATGACACTAAAATCATTCTCTTAGATTTTTTAAAGCAAGTAAAGCGTGAAACGTTTTATGATGGTCATGTGTTCTGCATGAAGATAGACTTTACATTATAGAAGCCGAGGATGGACCTTATTAGGGCTAAAGCTACATTGTTTCTGTTATTCAGAATGTTACATAATTAATTATTAATAAAACTCCCCGTGACTTCAGTGTGTGTAATTTTAGTGCTATTAGTAGTATGAGACATTTTGTTAATAACCGAATAAAATCTGTGGAACACGAGGTAATTGTTTAGCATCGCCCAACTTAGTATCAATCTTGAATCCTTTTTGGTTATAAGCTCCATATGCATGAGAATGTGCTACTCTACTATGTTATCTAAATCAATATTTGTGTTGTTAATTTTAAAATCTTTTAAGCTGTATGAAGACGTTAATTGGGCTAATTTTGATTCTCACATCCGCTTGAAGAAAAATACTTTGTTTTATAGTGATATGATAAGATTAATTTTTATCTCGCTTATCGGCAATCTGTATATGCTTACAACACAGTTACACAAGAATCAATTGAAACTTATTCCTTTCTTTGGTGATTTGCAACAGCAAAGCTGCATTTAAAGCACTTGCTCCACTTGAAGCGGTATTGTTTGATGTTGATGGAACTCTTTGTGATTCAGATCCTATTCACCTCATTGCTTTCCGAGAAATGCTTCTAGAGGTTGACACTTTATTTCTTCTTTTAACATTATATCTAACAGTTTACTGATTTATGTTTTATGTTAACAGATCGGTTTCAATAACGGAGTTCCTATTGATGAAGAATACTTTGTTCAGAACATTGCGGGAAAACATAATGATGACATTGCAGCTGTCCTTTTCCCTGATGATATCGAAAGAGGACTAAAATTATGTGACGACAAAGAGGAATATTTTAGAAAGTATTAGCCTCTTCGTGATACTTTCAATTTGTATGCGTGTGTGTTTTGATATGGCATCTGATATTTATTTTGTGTACAGATTGGTGAAGGAAAAAGTGGAGCCGATAAAGGGTTTATACAAATTAACAAAATGGATTGAAGAACGTGGGTTGAAACGTGCTGCTGTTACTAATGCCCCTAGGCCAAACGCCGAGCTTATGATTTCAACTCTTGGTCTTACCGATTTCTTCCAGTTTGTTATTATCGGTGGTGAGTGTGAGCATGCCAAACCCGCACCCGATCCTTACCTCAAGGGTCTTGAAGTTCTTAATGTGTCAAAAGAGCATACTTTCATCTGTGAGGTATTGATTTCCCCTTTTTTGGATAATTTTTGTGTCAAATTTGCCTATTTAGAAGGGGAAATTTCAACATATCTCTATGAATGTGGGTCACTTTGGGTTGTATTACATAGAAACGATCAAACAGTTTAAATAAAAAAAACAGCTATAAGCCAATAAAAGAAACGGGTCAATGTGTCAAACGGGTCGATAGTTGGCTAAAGTGCATTCAACTGTGTTTCAATACCTAAATCGTTTTATTAAGAAAAAAAAATAGATATCTATGTTGAAAAATATCGTTTTAGCAAGTCATATTAATACATTAAAAAAATGGCGAGTCAACACAACCTGGCTCGTTTTCAGTCTCTAATTCCAAACTGATGTTATCAATTCTGATTCTGCTATTCTTTCCGGGGTTTCAGGATTCAGTTTCAGGGATTAAGGCTGGTGTGGCAGCTGAAATGCCCGTTGTTGGCTTAACAACTAGAAATCCAGAACACATGCTCATGACAGCAAACCCATCACTTCTCGTTGAAAATTACGAAGATCCAAAACTTTGGGCAGTTTTAGAAGATCTTGAAACAAAGGCATCTGTTTGAAATAATGATCATAGGGAACACACTTATCTCCATGAAATTTGTTACATCATTTTTGCCTAACTTGAAAGGCGTAGATAATTGTTGATTAGCGCCTAAATGACAATCTTGGTATAATAATAAACAATCAGAAACTCTCCTCTTAAATTCAAAGGTTGTGTATGTTTGCAACCATCAACAAAGATCGGTTCAGGTCGGTATAGTTTCATAAGGATTTTCTATATTTTGAAATATATTGGTTATAAGTTTCATTTCTAGAATTTCTTTGATCTAATTAAAAGGTGACCCCATTTGTGTATTTCCATTTCATCAAAAGAACGGTCTATCGCAACATTTTCTTTAATCTTCTCATAAGAATCATTCAGAGACGTTTAAATATCATTAAAAATTTAAGGGTGTGTGTAGTTTGATATTAGGGATCACTAAGCGTGTAGAGTTTGAAAGGAATGGGTAATTGTGACGGGTTTGCACTTTGCCTTATTTGATGGGTTTGATTTCTATTTTTCAAACCAAAACCTATTAACCAAACAATTACACTAGTAATCAAACTCATTTCCGCATTCCCATACCCACCAAACAACCGCCCCCTATAATAATTAGACTTGGATATTGTAAGTTTCACCATATGAAAACTCTTTTCTATAACTTTTGCTCATACGATATTGTAGAAAAAGGTGAAACTCGAGTTCTATATCTTAATAGCACGAAAGACATCCGGTAGTAGGAATGCATACATATATTTTCTTTCATCACAAATAAAACCAACTTCTTCTTTTTTAGTTATCTACAATAACAAATCTTCTTTTGAAACACTTAACTAAAGTATACTACCACCACACTAAAACAGTTAACTCGTTTTCTTATTAGTTTTAGAGTTAATTACATAAATTGTCCTAAGGTTTATCTTAAATTACGGATTTCGTCCCTAAGTTTTAAAAGTTGTATAAATCATCCACTTTTAGAAACTAATTATCTTTTTGGTCCCTAAGATTTACTCCAATTACGGATTTCGTCCCTAAAGTTTGTCCTCGATTACGGATTTGGTCCCTAAGGTTTGCCCCAACTACGGGTGCAAATTAGAAACTGGGGACGAAAATCGTAATTAATTTCTAAAACTTCAACAATTTATGCAACTTTTTAAACTTAGGTACAAAATACATAATTTTAGATAAACCATAGAGACGATCTATGTAAGTAACTCTTAGTTTTATTATTTGACACATATAGCCTCTTATAAATAACATAACCTAAATCAAGTCGCTCTAGTAACTACAACATTGTTCTTCTAAGGTTTAACAAAAGTTACATTTGCTTCAAAAATATTAATCTAGCTTATATTAGACGTTATCATTGTATTTTTGTGGGATAACAAAATCATTATTAAAAAAAAAAAAAAAAAAAAAAAACACATCAAAGGGTTGTCAATCATGGGCTTGTTAGTTTCAACTTATGGCATAGGGCAAGTGAAACTCTTTTGGCAATTAATAGAGATGTAAGGTAAAGAAAGTGATGGATCATTCATAGCCTGTTTTCTTCATGTCTCCAAGTACTACACATTTTTAATCAAATATTATTAAAAAAAATGTTTGGTCCCGAAATTTCTGATGTCCTATACGAGAAATAAAAATGCCCCCCCATAAACTTCTAAGGTAATATTACTTTTTGAACGACAATAGCAAGAAGTTGGAGATTACAATGCACCTATGGTATTTGAACCAAAATATTAACCTAAAACATAGATCATCACAATCTATTGAATATAAACGGTTTGACTACACTCAAGCACAACGACGCTACTCAAAAGCACCTAACCACCACTCAAATAATTATAAATTGATGTCAATTTTTAAATAAATGCTATTATGTAATTATTTTTCCATAATAGATATGAGAATATAATAATGTCCAATAAAATTGTAAAAATTAAACCTCATTATATAATGTAAGAGTTAATCAAATCTTGTGAAAAATACTTGATAAATTAATATTTATTGGTTTTGATATAAAAAGCCAATTTTAAAATAAAATAAAATAAAATACAAAATTAGAAAAAGTATCTAAATAAAAAGTGTTGTTGAATTTGGGCAAGAATAAAATATGCTTTCATCATTAAAATGGTAAACGAGGAATAAATTCTCTTGTTTTGGTACCATTGAACTTTTTCTAACCAATAACTTTTGACAAAAATAAATAAAATTATTTTGATAAGAAATTTAAATTTCTTTCACTTAGTATTTATTATTTCATGTACTTTTTAAAGTTAATAAAATTATGAAAAATTAAAAAAACCAAATTAATATTTTCCATATCGAATTATGAGCCAGAAGTCTTTTGACTCTTTTTTGGATTGTGGCGACCAATACTCCTGAAATTAGGGATGTACAAAGTTCAGTTTGATCGGTTTTTGACTAATTTTGTGAACCGGACGGGGAAATCCGGTTTTGGAAAAACACTAGCCGGACCGGTTCAAAGCGGTTCGGCTTTGCCGGTTTCTGGTTAAAATCGTTTTTTTTTTTCTTTTTTTTTTTTTCTCTTAAGCTTGTAAGTCATCTTCAAATAATTAATAAAAACATTTTGCTAGCAAAAGTCAAGTCAATATATGATCAATCATTATATACAGCTTTCTATATAAAATAACAAAATTTCGAAACATATTTTTTACAAAATTTGTCCATGTGAAACTAATGTTTAGAAAATTTATGTTCAATGTTTAAAGACTAATATTTTATGTATATGTGATGTGTCCAAACTAATTTAAGAGTTAAGATATCAGTTTTTAAATCATTATAAACGATATTATATATGTATTTAAACTAAAATATTATTACAAATAATATACATGTCCGGTCCGGTTTGGCGGTCGATTTTACACGTCAAACCACAAACCGAACCGTATTAACCGGTTTTCAAATTTTTCAAAACTGCTGACCGGATTTTAAACTTTAAAACCGGCTATTCAACGGTTTCTTGTACATCCCTACCTAAAATCATAGAAGCAATGTTACAGAAAAATAAGATTTGTTGCAATATAGCTCCATAGGAACCATAAATAGAAAGACTTGAAATATTAATAGAAATAGAGATTTTAGGAGCAATAAAAAGAAATGATGTATTGGTTATGTTCTTTATTTCTTGTCTAGCAGAAACTAATCGAGTTCCTTTTGATCTTCCAAAAGCGAAAGCTGAATCAGTTGCTGACTATAATATAGAATATGTGCGGGATGCGATCCTTAATAGTTCACTGTTGGCGAAACCCAATATCTTGGGGTCCGGGGACTCATTTTGACTTAAACAAGGGACAAATCTTTATCAACTTAAAAATCTGCTATTTTAGTGAAACCTAAATTTATGATTATTACTTATTTTTATTTTTATTTATAAAATTTGGCCAAATCTATAAATAAAATAGCAAACTTATAAAATTTAGCCAAATCTATAAATAAAATAGCATTAATAAAAATAAAAATAAAAATTATAGAGAGAATATGAGTGGGAAAATGGTATTGTCATTTACTTAGCAAACAAACTCCTTTGACTTCTGCAGAAAGCAAATTTTGTATGTCATGGCGGGAATCTCTCCTTTTTTTATTAATTGTTTTTTTCATTAAAATAATTTAAAGTACTTTTATTTTTCTTTATTTTTATTTTTATTTTTGACAAAACGTTGAAAAAGCACAGCTTGGTAGGGTCGTTCTACCTGTAATTTTCTAAATAAACAAATACATTAAAAATAAAACTTCAATATTTAGAGTTTAAGTGTTTACTTCTTGTTTTATTGTGTATGTTATCATCGTACTTAAATGTCTCTAGTTATATTTACTTTCACGAAACGTGATCGAACCTTTTTCGTAACATATTGACAATACTGTTTTCGTCTAGATTTTTGTTTCAGCTTAAAGTCATTTAATAAAATACAGGGACGGTCGCTCACCTTGCCATTTCCCAGGACCGACACTAATCAAATGTATTCATAAAAAAGTCTTATTAACCACAATTTTGTGGTTAACATGTTTTTTAGTTGTGGTCGTGACGGCGATCCTTAAAATGCTTGAAGAATCTTTACCAATATACAACAATTTTAAAACACAATATTCAAAACTCTTCATAAAATGTTTACTTATTTTCCTAACTATTCCATCACAATCAAACTCCATATATCTAACTCCACCTAAGATATGAAAATAAAAAAGTTGTTACATAGTTGATTTTAGTCGGTGTAGTAAGTGGTCACTAGCGTCCCAATCAACCAGTCAGATGCTAACACACGGGAGACAAATATAACGTATTCAGAACAATTTAACAGCGTCTAAGTCTAAAATCTCAAGATTTACATCTCCTTATCATCGAGCCATATTATTCGAAAGTCATCGTCCAACATAAACTTTAGATTGTAATGATGATAGTTCATTTTTTAAAGATCTTATTTTTTTTTTTGAACGACAATTTTAGTGATTTGGGTCACAGTGACATCCATTTGGGCAGTATGCGACCCACAAACCTTACACAAAAGTTAGTTATATATATATCATAATATTCACATAAGGAGGAAACTCCAGAGGAAGGTCGAACCCAATACCACTCCTAGGGGAGAACAACCTTTTACGGATGAGACAAACCAAATATCTTATTTAAGAACATGATATATTTTTATTTAAAATTTTAAAATCGAAAGTGGAAATTGATCGTTTTATGGAAGTGGAAACTATTTAAAAAAAGTCTTCAAGGTGTGGACAAAAACAAAGTGGCCTTTGACTATCAGGTACAGCTACATACAGCGACAGGCATCAACTCCCTCGTCTCATATTCAATCTCCACCGTCCACGTGTACTTAACTTTTCCCAAAAGTTCCTTGTTTTGTACAACATTAATAAACTATTTACATTGGGTTTACTGTCAAGTCAAACTTACAAATCCATATATATATTACTTATTAATTGTTTATCATTTAATAATTATATAACCATTAACATTTTCTTTAATCTTTAACCTAAGACATCTTAATCATCTAGATATTTAAAAAGTTTCGTTATTCGCTCGATGTCGCGATGATAATAAATTGTTTAAAATTATGGCAAACAATTTTGGTAGTACATATTTCATTACAAATAATTTTACGAAACATTAAGATTTTCGGTTTGTAAACATTCAATTAGTTATAATTCTTTAGATTAATTTCATTTATATAAAATTTTGCACACTAAAAATAATTGTTTTAAATTTATAAAAAAGAAATTCAATTATTTTAAATTTTTAAGTATATATATGACAAGTTTGTTATAGAGTTATATTTATAATTATTTATTTATTAGTTAATTAGTTAAAAAGGTAGTTTAGTAATTTTATAATATTTAAATTTCAAATTTATATCTGAATGCTTTATAATATAATATAGATAGATAAATAACAACGTAAATTAGAACAAATAGAAAATGGTAGAGGTAGAAGAAGACTATATCTATTTATATTTATATTTATAATATGTACTAAAATAGATGTATTAAAAGACATATGAAAGAGTGTGGACTATTAGATAAGTTTTAAGATTAATTTTAGACAACTAGATCAAAATAATGATTTCGTATGATATCACTATTGACTATTTTCATTTAATCCTTATATTTTAAATAAAATTTTAATCTTTCAACTTTAATATATAAGATTAATTTTTTAATAGTAATAATAAAAAAGAATACCTCTTTTATTCCGTTGAATAAAATAAAACTAAATAGACGCATATAACGACGAGAGAAAAAATATTATATATATACATTTTAAATTATTACAAAAGACCGTTATATGAAATATTTTATAATTTTCTAGTTTACGTTCAACGTTTTTCTAAATTTTTACATAGTCAACAAACAACTTTATATATAATTTATAGCTTGTACAAAAAAGAAAAAAACATTATTTGTTAATCCACTTCAATACGGAGTTATAGATTAATTTAAAGTCAACTACATGCGTATAAATGAAACTATATAATATTTAATAACACACTTTAATATAATTTTAATAAAAAAAAAACATGTATATAAACGAAACGACATAATATTTGACAACATATTAATGTTGTGTTACATAGTTAACGAATTTCTTTATAGGAAACGTTCATTTTATTTTCTTATTTGTTATAATTATATTATATTCGATTAAGATTTTTACGTATACAGATTTAAAAGTGAACCTGGAAAACACAAACATATAACTGAAACGACAAATTATCTCGTATCATAGTTCACGTTGTTCCACATTGTTAACAATACACAAATATTCAATGTAGTTATCCATGTATACGCGGAAATAATGTAAAAGAAATCGAAAAAAAAATTATGTTTGTGTTTGACACGATTTTCTTAAAACAAATTTATCGTTTGGTTTCTATGATTCAACGGTTAAAAAATAGTTTGTAGTGTCGAACTCCACACACTTGCATTAAATTAGACTGTAACAAAAGTACGTCTTGAAAGAATTTCATGAACTGGTAATGGGTCTGTGAAAGTCGAAAAAATGGAGGAGCTCCATTATTTTATTATACAAAACTAGATTATTGTCCCGCGATAACGCGAAGAAAAAAAAAATTAAATCATAAATTTTATGTTTATGTAGATTTTAATTTATTATGAAAAAATAATGTTATATGTATAATAATATATATAGCTTTACGTTTATACACATGTTGTTTATAATTATAACAACATATACATTTTTACGTTTATACACATGTTTTGATATTTTATAGTAGAAGATTTTAGAATAATAATAAGTTAATCATAGTCCAAATTGAACGATTCTATAAGTAAATTATAGTTATGTTTTTTATTTTAGTAAAAGATAGAATAAAAGAGAGAATGTAATTATGTATTGTAAGATGATGTAAAATGAAAATAATATTTGATGACATCATTAATCTGATCAAACGGCTACCATCAAAGAAGTTAACTCATCAAAGGGACTTTAATTCGCCATGTGGCATTTAAGGCCCCTATTTTATTATATATTAAAGATATACGACTTGGTGAATAAGAGAAAATTTCAACATATTTATAATTTTTTTTAAATACGATTTGAAAATCTCTATTAAAATAAATGAAACTTGATTTAATCAGTTTCAAAAATAAACTAATATTAAAAAAAGAAATTTGGAGCAAAATCGGATTATACAATTCCAAAAAAATTGATGTGGGCTATACAAAGTTTTTTCTATATAAATTAAATTTATAAATAGAAACATGATTTTAGAAATACAAATAATATATTTTATAAATATACAATATATTACTAAAGACAAGGATATTATTATTATTTCCATTAATTAAATAAAATGTTAATTAATCAATTAGATGAATCAACTCGGTTTGTATGGAGACATGTTTTCTTCATATTTAAAGCAAAGTCTTCTCTCTCTCTCCAATTTTTTTAAACCCTCTCTCTCTCTCTCTCTACTTTCTTCATTCACACTCACACATATACATACACTCCCTCTGTATCTATATCTCTCCATTCCACAGATTTGGTGTGTAATGTGATGGGAGGTGGATTCTCGCAGCTACTCCCCTGCTTCACTCCGCCGAATAACCACGATTCCGGCGAGCTTAATTTGACCGGTAACGAGCCACTTGACGAAACCCTAGGTCACTCCTTTTGCTACGTTCGTTCATCTGCTCGATTTGTGTCCCCTTCTCACTCCGATCATTTTGTTTCTCCGTCTCAATCGCTTCGATTCTCGGAGACTGGTTTCAAAGCGATTTCTGGCGCTTCTGTAAGTGCTAATTCTTCTACTAATCCGTCTCTTATTTACGATCATGATTCCGTTACTACTAGTAGTTGTTTAGTTAATGGTTTCGAAAGTACTTCTTCCTTTAGTGCTCTTCCTTTACAACCTTTGCCCCGTGGAGACTCAGCTAGAGCTAGAGCCTTTTTTATGTCTGGTCCCATTGAGCGTGGTGCTCTTTCCGGTCCCTTAGATTCTAATTATGCTTCTGAGTTAAATGGTGTTCCCTTCTCTGCTCCTCTTAATAGTGGTATGTATGTTAAGAGGAAGAGACGGAAAGCTATTCCTGGGATTAGGAAGGCGTTTAATAGGAACTTTCCTCGCCCTTGGGTTGTTCCTGTAAGGAACTTTGTTGGTGGTCGGAAGGAAGCTTCAACAGGGGAAAGGGGAGAGGACTCGGATAGGAAGAATGATAAGGATGTTCAATGGGCTTTAGGGAAGGCGGGTGAGGATCGGGTCCATGTGGTTGTATCCGAAGAGCATGGGTGGTTGTTTGTTGGTATTTATGATGGATTTAATGGTCCTGATGCTCCTGAGTTTTTGATGGGGAATTTATATAAAGCTATGTATAAACAACTCGAAGGTTTGTTTTGGGATTTGGATAATTCTGATCAATCTCAATCTCAGTCTCAAGTTGAATCGTGTCCACAACAGTTAGAAGAATCGACAAATGTTAGTTTAGTTACTGAGAATGCTGTAAAGAAGGTTTCATTTCGAGCAGGAGAAGAAATAGTGACTAGGAGACGGAGATTATGGGAGTATCTTGCAGAGGAAGAACCTGAAGATGGGCTTGATCTTTCAGGTTCTGAACGGTTTGCATTTTCAGTAGATGATGCACTCAGTGTAAGCAAAACTAGTTCAGGAGTTAATCGTAGGTCATTGTTATTGTCCAAGTTGAAAAACGGGTTCGCTAAGCATAAAGATGGTAGTAAATTGTTTGCTTGGAAATTTGGCTTGGATTCCAAAGAACAAAAAGAAGTGGAAAGCAGAATAGAGGAGACAGGTAATGTTGTTAGAAGTGGTAGGAAGAAAAAAGATGGTCCAGTAGACCATGAATTGGTTTTGAAAGCAATGTCAAGGGCTTTGGAAGCAACCGAGCTTGCATATCTCGATATGACTGATAAGGTTATGGATCAATATCCAGAGCTTGCACTTATGGGTTCCTGTTTATTGGCTGTGTTAATGAGAGACGAGGATGTGTACGTTATGAATTTAGGAGATAGTCGGGCTATTGTTGCACAACATGTTGAAACCGAAGAAATTGGTTCTTCTCAAACAATGGATTGTGGGATAGTCATTGATGGTGTAGTTACGGAATCCATAGATGCAGTTGAGAAGGCGAATGAAGTTCCAACTCATGATACGAGATTGACAGCATTGCAACTATCTACTGATCATAGCACAAGCATCGAAGAAGTAAGTTTTGAGTTCCGACTTGATCTTAAATTTATACGCTCTTGCTGTTTACATATGATATATCTCTTGATTGAATTTTTTAAGATACCTAGATCCTTACCTGAGATTTTGGTTAATAGTTATTATTGGAAAAGCAGTGTAAGATTCTTAAAATCTGGTCCATTATGGATTAAATAAATGATTTGAGGTGTTTTGAAATTTTGAAGAAGACTATCTAGTAAACTGGATTTTAAAAATTAAAATAGTCAATATGTGTTTCTCATTTGCTTTTATTGATTATGGATAAATACTTTGAGATATATCATTATCTTGTAAACCATATCTTTAAGGAATTCTTAAAGGTTTGATTTAGACAAGACGGGAGTCCTTTAGTAAGTGTATTAGGAATCATATGATTAGAGAAGGGTCAAACCAACAAGTTAACTTTAGTCCTTGTCTTTGCTTTTTCTTTAATGTTATTTATGTCATGTCGTATGGTTCGTTTCATTTGAACCACATTTTAAGATACCTGATCACTTAAAATTCTCATTTTATTGGGATGTATATTATTTATGACACATGTCCATATCTTTTAGTCATACCTCTAACCAAATTAATTCTATCCCGTTAAATAATTAGAGTAAGTTACTATTAATATGAATTTAGCTAATAAAAGAAAAGTAAGGACAATGTAGCGTTTATGCTGTATCAATAGCTTTTCCATCTTTCTTAATAAAGAACTAGGTTCCTTTGTTGGATCTATCGTTTGTTTGGAGTTCATTTTTGATAACCTTATGCGAGAGAAAGAATCATTTAGTTAGAGGAGACTTCCATGTGAGGTTTCCTCGAAATTATATGCCGAGGTATCCATATCGACACTTTTTAACTTTAAATAGGGATCAAGCCTCAAGGTTTTAGTATGAAGCTTTTTATATATGTTGTGTAAATGTGTTAACGAGCTAACTCACCTGTATGCATAAATGGTAGATATATTCCCTATTTTTGTGGTTTAGGCTTTTTTGGTGTTATTTATTTTTAATATCACTTATATTTACGAAGAATATTTTAAATTATCGCAGAAATCTTGTTAATATTGCAGGAAGTTACTAGAATAAAAAATGAGCATCCAGATGACAACAATTGTATTGTGAATGATAGAGTGAAAGGTCGTCTTAAGGTTACTCGTGCTTTTGGGGCTGGATCCCTTAAACAGGTTTCTTGCTTAATCCTATCTTTGCACTGTTACTTGTGAGATATTGATGTATTCTTGTGCTTGAATTACATCTCGTTTTTGCGACATATATTTGATGGACACTTGTTCAATTTCGCTCCCAAAGTTTTCTGTACACAGAACAATAGTTAATAAGTAAGATTTTGGATATTCTTAATGATCATTTCTATATGTATGTTTCTGTATAAACTAGTTAAAATTCGTACTTAAAAAGAATAAAAGGCGTATCAAATAAAATCAAGTTTCAATGAACTGCTCATAGCTCCCACTCACACTTGAAAAACTTATCCCTAACACCATATGAACATTATAGGCATAAGTTAAATTTATAAATGGGTTGGTTTTGGTTGTGATTTACCTTAGATAGGTCACATGGGTCAGATAAAAAAGAATCTAAAAGGCGAACGAAGTTTGGTTGAAAGTCACCCAAAGTTTAATTTTAATACATAAAACCTCCTAATCTTTATATCTAAGGTCTATATAACTATTGTAATAATATTATTTTGTAGTCATAATTAACAGTCATTTTTAAAATATGGGCAAAAAAACTGTTTGTGGGTCAACCCGACCTGATTCGACCTGTACTAAATATGACCCTTTTGAATCCGAACCCGTATTGACCCGTTAGTCCGTTACCCAACCCACCCATCATGGCAGTTCTCACCTCTAACAATTGTGCATTGATGCTGTTAATTTCCACCCATCTATTTACAAATATTTTTCTAGTTGTATATAAATTATTTATATAGTTCAAATAAAATTTTATTTCATCAAACTGCATGAAACTTTATTTTGTGTGTGGCATAGAATTTACTTTATTGTTATAAGGAATATCCTAGCGAGTAATATTTTAATAATACGTTTGTATGTCAATGTTGTTCTTAGGCCAAATGGAATGATTCCTTATTGGAGATGTTTCGTAACGAGTTTATTGGAAGCGCACCATACATATCTTGTCTACCTTCTCTTCGACACCATCAGCTATGTCCAAAAGATCAATTTCTGGTTCTTTCATCAGACGGGTTGTATCAGTATTTTAGTAATCAAGAAGTCGTTTCACATGTTGACAATTTCATGGAAAAGTTCCCGGATGGTGATCCTGCTCAACACCTCATTGAGGAGCTTCTTTTGCGTGCAGCTAAGAAAGCCGGTAATCTCCTTTACCTTTAATCTGAGTATTTTTCCTTTATTAAGTCATGAAGCAATTACTTTTTATACGCTTTAAAAATAAACTAAAATAACCAAAACTCCTAGTGAATGATATGAAACTTATGTCTTCTAATATTTATGATTACTTCGTACACGTTCATTTAGTTTAACATTGTATTCCAAGTTCACAGTGTTATTCAAACTCCTTCCTACGCACTGTAAAACATTCACATTCATTTCGTTGACCTGTAAACAATATAACTACTGACTCTATGATGACAGTTGAATGGTACGAGGTGGATCCCTATGGTCTTTAATGTGCATTACCTGTGCATTACAGATGGCAAGGTGGGTAAAACGGGTAGATTTTTAATACGGGTCAAACATGCACACACTTTAGTCTACCTCTTTTTGAATAAAGTCTTTAAATTTTACCTTTTTTACTCGTTTAAGATAAAAACCCAAATTGACTCAGTTTCAGGTAAATAGGGAGAAAATACCATCTCTACCGTATTTTTAGGTTCACATTAGCAGTTTAATTTCTTTAAACAGTGGTTGGATATATTCAGTTTGATCGTGTTAAACTTCTTACGTTATTATGTGTATTATATACAGGAATGGATTTGCATGAATTGCTGGATATTCCACAAGGCGACCGAAGGAAATACCATGATGATGTTACAGTAATGGTCATTTCGTTAGAAGGAAGAATATGGAAATCATCAGGAACATACCTCTAAACCACAACATAAACATCTCTCATTTTTTTGCATCATGATTCCTAAGCTAAAACCTACAAAACCAAAAAGAGACTTTAACGTGGGGGCCAACTTTTCACGGGTCCGAACGCCTCCTACGGCTAACGGGACTCCTTGGCCTCACACCAGTAAGCTCTACGCGCACATATTTAAAGAAGTATCCCAAAAACTCATGGCAGATACAGAGGGACTTATTTTTCTTTCTCATTTAGGTGACGGGGGTGGTAAAGATGGATTGTTTTTTTTTTGGTATTTTATATTAGATTTTGGATAGGCGGTAAATGTTGTTTCATTAAGTTTATTATTCTCAACCAGATGGAAAAAAAATGAATGTGGTTGTAAGTTAGGGGGAGGCTTTTTTTGTTAAATTTATCAAGACATTGAGAAATTTTCACTTGCAAAAGTGAAAATATGTAATTTTGATGGTAGATTACATATTTACAAGAGTCCATAGATTATTGAAATGTATCATAATCTATATAAGAGAGCTCGGTAAGGGATGCCTTGTGTGGGACGTTCTCAGCTCCGAGAGAGAACCGTTCTCCATACCTCTACAACGGATGTAGGGGTCGTTCTCGGTTGGTATTGAACTCAGGTTGCAACTTGATTAAAACTTCCAACTTCATAGTTTGAAACATAAATTCAATGTTGACCGGAAAAAAACTTTCAAGTAAAGATTTAAAAGGTGAACCTAAAAGACATTCTAAATTCAATAAACGGTTAATGGGTATTACTTTAAGCATGTTTTTCATATCCGTGCGAGTGGTATATTCGTTGGTTTCTGTGAATCTAAAGCAGAATATCCCGTTGAAATGTCGATTCAGTCACAATCTGTAAAAGCTAGTTTTATTCGACATTTCAATATTATTTATATGGTAATTTTGGTTTAGAAGGTCAAAAGAGAACAATCCCACATCGGTTGAGAGAAGAATACAAGGGTGAGGGAAGTGCCTATATAAACAGGGATCTAAGGAGTATTAAAGCATACCTTTCTCGGCCTTTTGGCTAAGATCAAGTGTAGTATCTGTTCTTATCAGTTTAATATCTGATATGTGAGCCATCGGCTCACTCGATATTAATCTTATTTTTTATGGGGAAAGATCCATCACAATAGCTTGCTATTGGGGTCTTTGCGAGTCGCCTTGACGTTGCACTACTGTCTTGGCTGGCTCACCCCTCCAATTTATAGTCATAAAATTAGAAGTGGTCTACACCTGCCTGTTCTAACCTTGGCCCTGCTCACCCCTCCAACGAACGGCACAAAAATCATCGGTCCTGTTCTGTCTCCAACAAAATAAAGAATTTAGTCAATTACTGTGCTTAAATGCTTCTACTTTACACTTTTATGTTGTGAATTTGTTACCTTTATTACTGTTTGTTAACTAATGGTGCTTGGTAAAGTATTTTGTATCAATGGACTACCTATGGTTCCGTTTAGTATGGCTTGTCAAGTGGTGTTTACTCGTTATAACCTGAATGTTACGAGATAAGTCACCCTTACAACAAACCCGTAAATGAACGACAAACGGAAGTATATTAGTTAACTGTTGCAAAAACATAATTAAGAATATGACATAAGTCTTGCAATAAGTAATTCAGTTAAAGAATAAAGTGTGAGCCATTGAGTGAAGAGAAGATGATAAACCTACTCCAGGTTTGTACAAACACGAAGCCAGCTTCTATTCTTGTAATTTTTATTACCTCTTTTCCTATTCGATGTCAGCTTCTATGCGTTGATCATCGGGCGTTGTTAGACATGTTTAGTAACACAATTGAAGGTAAATATTAAAAAAAAGGTAGCAATCTTATACCAAAAATGTTTTACATATTTGTCCGATTACATATTACATTACATATACTAACATTTTGTAGATGGTACAAACACTATTTATCACTAACATTTTGAAAATGGTAGAAACACTATTCAAATTTTTTATTTATTTATTTTTTTCTTCCAATTTTATGTTTTAGTTTTTTGGTTTTAAAATTACGTTTTTTTGTCTTTCTGTATTTTAGATTTTATCTTCTTTTTTTGGGTTTCATTATAAAATAGAGTGATACGTAAGCATTTCGATTAATTGCTAATGTTTAATTAGAGTTTTTGAATATTCACCACCTAGGTGAGATTTACATTGATCGTTTACAAGGATACAATGAAAGGTATAACAAACATTCCTAAGATACTGGCTATACACAATTTGTTCCTAAATAATCTGATTATACATTATTTATTCCAACGCGCGATATTCAGATTCACAACTGGATCGAGAAACCGTAGGTTATTTCTTAGCATCGGTTTAAATAAAGGACCATCGTTTTACAAAAATTCAAAATAATTGTTTATCTGTGTATTTTAAAAAAAGAAAATGATTGAAAGTGTCATATTTAATATAGAAAAAAAAATACCATTTGTATAATTAACTCTAAAATTAAAAAATTGAGTTTTGATAATCCAACCCAAAGGTTGTAATTAAAGCATAAGGATACTGTATTGAAATATGTACTCCGTAAATGTAGGAAGTGAAACCATAAAATACAGAGACAATTATTATTAATAAAATAAAATATGTATGAAACTTTTAACAACAATTATGGAGTTGTTATCAAAATTTCTAATAATTTAGGCCAAAAAATTAATTTAACATTAAATTATTATTATTATATAAAACAAAATTGCATTTTTTTTTCAAAGTCAAATATTTGTGGCTTGGATGTTAGGATGAAGACAAAATTTAAATCTCGCCCTTTTTAGATTATGAACCTTAAATATTTTAATTTAAGTAGTCAACAAATACGTATATAATTTGTTAGTTAAATAAAATAATTTCTTTTCAAATACTTTATTTGTTTATGAAATTAACAATGATCTATAAATTTTTTCTTTAATTTAACTTTAGAGTTAATTACATAATTGGTCCCTGTGTTTGTTCCAAAACAACGGGTCCAGTCCCTGGGTCGAAATTCCTTCGGACCCAGTCCCTGGACCCTATCTTTGGTTGCACGTTTGGTCCCTCCCTCTAACGTTCGTTTATTTTGGTCGTTAAGTGAGTCATGTGCTTCTCACGTGAGGGGCATTATAGATATTCTTTTTTTACAGGGGCCATTTATGTATTATTACTATGAATCCCTAAAAACAAAAAGATCTCAGTCAATATATTGAATCCCTAAATCATTCTCATCTCCAACAACAAATTCAAATTGAAAACCCTAGAAATTTCAATTCCAAAATCAATGGCACCAAAGGCAGAGAAGAAGCCAGCGGCCGTAGCAGAAAAAGCACCGGCGGAGAAGAAACCAAAAGCCGGGAAAAAGCTACCGAAGGAAGCCGGAGCTGCTGCCGGAGGAGAGAAGAAAGAGTGGTCCATCTGTGTTGTCACCCGGTTATCCATCGGCTCAGGGTGGTCAACCTGGTTTTCCGGCAGCTCAGGGTGGTGAACCTACTTTTCCGGCGGCACAAGGTGGTCAATGTTTTAAATGTTTTGGTTAATTCATCGGAGCTGCTGCCGGAGGAGAGAAGAAAGAGTGGTCCATCTGTGTTGTCACCCGGTTATCCACCGGCTCAGGGTGGTCAACCTGGTTTTCCGGCAGCTCAGGGTGGTGAACCTACTTTTCCGGCGGCACAAGGTGGTCAATGTTTTAAATGTTTTGGTTAATTCATCGGGTTATGGTTCTGTAGTTTATCAATGAATTCGATGCAAATCTGTGAGTAATTCATCGGGTTATGGTTCTGTGAAGATTATGATTAATATAGGTTCTGTTTAAAACTGGTTTGATCCTAAATTGAAATGTGGAATTGATTGAAAATCGTCAATTCGAAAGTATATTGATGAAAGGTTCTTTAGGATCAAAGTATATGTAATCATTTGGTGTTGTTTCTGAATGTAATCAAAATATCTGCAATTCGATCTCGTTGTTTAATTTTGGGGGATTGAAGAAAACGGTGTTGACTTTTTATGTTTCTCTCTCTAAAACAATTTCATAGTAATAATACATAAGTGGCCCCTGTAAAAAAAAGAATATCTATAATGCCCCTCACGTGAGAAGCACATGACTCACTTAACGATCAAAATAAACGAACGTTAGAGGGAGGGACCAAACGTGCAACCAAAGATAGGGTCCAGGGACTGGGTCCGAAGGAATTTCGACCCAGGGACTGGACCCGTTGTTTTGGAACAAACACAGGGACCAATTATGTAATTAACTCTTAACACTTTATCATGTATCTAATACTTCTTCTGTCCCATTTTAATTTTTTTAACTTTTCTTTTTGATTGTCTCAACTTAATTGTCCATTACTGGAAATAGATGAAAAGTTTAATTGAGTTTATCATATTATCCTTAGTTAAAGTTATTATTACATAAATTATAAAAAACATTATTTATTAAGTTAAGGGTAAAATTATTAATTAAAAAAAAGAATAAAAAATTAATGATAATTGTATCTTTATTAAATTATATGTTTTTGTTTAGGGACAATTATTTGAGACGAAATTTTTTTATGTTTTTTCATAATATTATCAGTAAGTATTTTTTCAACTGAAAAATAGTCAAATATTATTTTTGTCTTTATACTTCATGACCTTAAAATAATTGAACAAGTTACGTATTTAGTAAAAACAAGACAAAATATATTTTAGTGAGCCCGACCAACCCAAAACACTTAGGCCCACATGTTTCATTCAACTCGTATCTCTCGAAAATTCATAAAAAGATATGACGTTTGAAATATTTCAAATTCGTTTTTGGATTAAGAAATTACATATTATATAAATAAGAATAACAAGACAAGTACTAATTAAGTGTACGAAATAAGACGTCACACATGTAACATGTATCTAATAATTGGTCAAGTGACAAATTTAAAGTTGGATAAACATATATAAAAATGTTGAAAAGGCAACGATTCAATTTTTTGTAAATGATTTCATGTTCGTCATAAAAGTATCACATATATGACTCACTTATTAACAAAAATCTCGCAATTTAGTTTGTAAGTTGGGACTAGTTACGATACCAATGGGTCGAAAACGCAATAATAAATTAGAAAATAAGTATAAATGGGTTGAATTTTGAAGAGCTATGAACACAAATAAGCCGTTGATTTGGAGGGTGAAAGCTATGGGTTTGGGTTCGGAGACAATGAGCCGAAAGCATTGGACCCAACAAGACAAAGATTAGGATAACCTTATCTCTATTATCCTTTTTATTTCATTTCCCTAAAAAAAAACAACTTAAACATCTCTTTTTGCTTCAACATTTCACACCAACTAAATAATTAACGAAAACGATGTTAATTATTTATTATTTTAAAAGTTTTGATAACAACATTCGTAAATCAAAATATTTAACATTACATTATTTAGTTATAGTTTATCAATAAATGTCTCTATGTCGGATATTGATTATACAAATTTTGGATACACATCCTAACCAATAAATTACAGCCTCTAGAAAACCTAAGTCTATTTTCTGGTGTATTCCTACTTATTTACCATTCGGTCACTTTTATGAAGTTTATATTTATTTTTTATCTATATGTAGAATTTTTATATAAATTTTTTTAATTCAAAGATATTGCTTGTTAAATTTAGTGAAACTCTGGTGGATTATTAATCATGTTGAAAAAACTTTAATTTAGTAATATATTTATGTACGTAATGTTAGAAAGAGTAAACAAATATGTCTACTTCTAGTGAGAAATAGTGAGAAAATATATAGAGAATGTCACAAATTGATTATGAATCTTTGAGAAATTGAGGTTTTTTTCTTTTAGATTGATTATGAAGATGGGATGAGATGAAAGAGAAAAGAAAAAATAAAAAAAAAATAAGAAAACATAAAAGGAGAGGGTATTTTAGTCTTTTTAAGTGTGAAAAAGACCGCCGGTGATAAAACTACATATTTAAGGATTGTTAATGCTAAAAAAAGGTAAAAAATGACGATTCGTGAAAAACAGACAAACCACAAGGACGATTTGAGATATTCTCTCAAATATATAAAAGAGTTAATTATATAAATCGTCCATATGGTTTACCTAAAATTATGGATCTTATCCCTAAGTTTAAAAAATTGCATAAATCGTCTAAGTTTAGAAAATAATTACGCTTTTCGTCCCTAATTTCTAATTTGCACCCGTAATTGGGGCAAACCTTAGGGACCAAATCCGTAAGTAAGGACAAACTTTAGGGACAAAATCCGTATTTTGAGCAAATCTTAGGGACGAAAAAAGTAATTAGTTTCTAAAAGTGGATGATTTATGCAATCTTTTAAACTTAAGGATGAACTCCGTAATTAGAAATAAACCTTAGTGACGATTTTTGTAATTAACTCTATATAAAATAATGAGAAAAATAAGATAAAGGGTGTTAGCCATATGGAGGGCTTGACTTGCTTGTTGGCTAAAGTAATTTCAATTTGCCCCCTTTCGAACCAACCAATTCTAGATTTAACCTACTCTCCAAATATAACTTCATAAAGGTGTTCAAACATTCACATAAAAAACCAATTGTATATGAAATCAATATAGACTTGCATTTTTGGTCAAAAGGTATATCATGACATAATCTGAAAATACGGTGATCGAGTAGTGAAATATCTAAGATTCTTTTATAGAAGATTCATGTTCGATTCATACGAGCTTTAATTTCTTAGGTTTTTGTCTTTCTCAAAAGATGATAACAAGATATTCTTCTCTTGGAGGTTATTTGTAAAAAAATGTTTACCCATATATTTTAGTAAAGTTAACTTAGTATCTATCAAAGTTTTGATGATCATAGTTTTTGGAATTATAGTTAAGAGATTATTATATGTAAATTTAATTTCTTAGCATTGTCTTTAAACATTGTAATGATTACTATAATGTAAGTTTACATAATGTAGTAAATTTAGGTATGATATTTGTTTAAAGTTGTTAACTTTGGTTGAAAAAAATATTGTAGTTGGAAGTCCTTATCATTGGTTTAAAAATAATGTAACTCAAACCCTCAAAGTCATTTGATATAAAGCCATGACCCTCTATATTTTCCCCTCTACTTTATCTCCAATATCTTTGGCTTTTGGCCATGACTTTTTGTCTTTTCCCAAAATATATATAGTAATTATTATTATTATTATTATTATTATTATTTAAACTACAAGCAAAAAAACAATAAAACCCAAAATGGGAGAAGGTACAAAATATATCTTTCGAATCAAGTCAATTAACCCGAATGTTAATTTCTTTAACATCATGCAACTTTGGGGTGTGTTTGTAGATGCGAAGATGGTCACGTTGATATAATATTGGAGAGACTTTTCTGGATGGTCGTTGAGTCAGTCTGAAACAAAGTTCAACATTATTTTCACATATTGTTTCAGGGGTTAGATGTGTGGATGGGTTAAAGAAGTTAAGATTGTTTTTTCACATATCGGAAGAAGTTCTATATAGATAGAAATCAAGTTATTACATACACATCGACGATTCTTTAAAAGAAACACATCCAAATCACCACGATGTTTTTTTAATGACGAAGAAAAAGAAAACAAATGAAACTTTTGTGGTTCAGTCACAAATACATTCTTAGTTGCAAATTGACAATACCCTAGTGGAAATTCCGACTCGTCTCTTTTAAGTTGTAATCAACCCACAAATCATCCTCGACGAATATCATCCATTTTAAGAAAATGTTTTCTTGTTAATATTCTTTAGAGAAAATCACGAAATTAATCATCTGGTACATTAAAAATTCGAAAATAATCACTAAATTCGCGACAATTTTGTCTTTTATCTTTAGCGCGAGAACGATATATTTTGAAATAAGTGGTGTATATTAAGTCACGTCTCCGCGCCTATTAATACCCGTTCTCGCGCCATGACAATCCCGTTCTCGCGCAATGACGTGGCTTAATATACATCACCCATTTTAAAAAATCTCGTTCTCGCGCTAAAGATAAAAGACAAAATTGTCGCGAATTTAATGATGAGTTTCGAAATTTTAAAGTATAAGATGATTAAATTTGTGATTTTCTCTATTTTTTTAAACGTGACATCAAGTTAGAAAGAAGCTATGGTCCCACATAAGTGTTTAAAACACTTAGATGACTTAAAAGCATGTGTGAAATGAGAAAATAAAAGTGAACACTTACCAAAAGCCAAAAGCTATGATAAGCTCTTAATCAAGCTTCATATTATTCTAAAGATATGTCTTCATCCAGATACAAATATACTAAATCCAGAGTGAAGTACAGCTTTATGTGAAAAATGTACAAGTTATGAAAATGGTGGTATTCTGGATTTAGAGATTATGGGTGTGGGAATAAGGATTTAACAGTCTAAAAAAGTGGCAAATAAACAGAAGAAACACTTTCTGATTTTATGATGAGTAGATGCTGATGATGACATCAACTATGATAACAGAGTAAAGGGTAAAAAAGGTATTTTGTCTGACTCAATCTGACGTGTAATTGCTTCACATTTTGACTCATCTATCATACTCAAAATCAAATAATATTTTCTTTGATTATGAAAATATTTATTATATTGAAGATACTTAATATTGAATCTTGTTATTGACTGATAAGATTGAGATCGTAAAATCCTACTAAATTTATATTTCCTCTCCTGATTGAAGTCAAATTCCATTCGTATCCGAATCATGATCCTATGATATATTATATGCTTTGTATGATCACATCATTTTTTATAATCGATATCATATCAAAATTGTTATTTTAATAATATTGGATAACCTATGATGATATGTGTCACATGACGATTAGAAAGGTATTTAATTACATAAGTCATGGGTTTTAAATTATTAAAAACATTTTAAACGCCTTGGCGAGATGATATGACAATTTCTAATTATTATTTGACATTTATTTTCCTTATCATTATTATTATTATTATTATTATTATTAATTAATGTTTCAAACAAGACAACTTAACACATAATAGCCATTTGTTTCTTTTCAACTTGGTTACAATGTAAATAATTATTATATTGGGGTTATTATGACATTTTGGCTCATAAAAAGTTGTTCCGATAGACCTAGACTTGACTCGATAATACAAAATTTGTTGGCTCCGGCCCTATATCAAATAATGTTTTGTTATTTATGAAAGATTTCTTTGTACTATAAAATTTGTTGAAATCATGTTGTCTAGTTTATTTGGTCTCAACAATGATTTGGACTCGACACAAAACAACCACTAGAATCAACAATGATTAACATTGTTGTGTTGCCTTTACAAGTTCCGAAAAGGGAATAGAAGAATATGGATGAGGGCATCTATCAAAAGATGGCAACACGAAGTTTACCTACACCAAAAGTAACGAATCTTCTCCTATAACTTGCAAAATACCTGAAAAGGAATAACGAAAGGCAAAATTTAAATAGTGTTTTATTCATAACGAGACATATAATGTAATACACAAAAAACAACAAAAGACTATATAATTTCAAATCACGGATTAACAAGCTGTTATCAAATGGTTTATATGTTGAGTTTTTCAACCATTAAGTCTTTGACCTAGCGGTATATCGTTGTGGCTCATCAAGCTAGAGGTTGTGTAAGTGAAAGAAATTACGTTTCTAAAAAAGATAAAAATATTTCAGAGTTTCAAAATCGTTTCAAACTTCAAAAGTATTAAGCTAAAGACGTCTACGTTCAAATGTCATAGTCACTAACTTACGCGTTTTGAACAACAAATTTCAGATGTTAAAAAATGATTATGCTAAGATTACTACCTTTTCATCATGATATAAAAGTTGTAACACAAACTCAACGGCTAGAATTGGTTTGCTTTTTTTGGCGCGAATAACCGTTTAGGTGTGAACTTAATAACCCTTTTATGTGGAATTTTGTATTACTTTCGGTGTTTTTGTTCCTTCTATTTTTTTAATATATTTTTTATTTTTTATTATTTTATTTTTATTCCTTTTTGTTATATAAAATATTTAAAAAATAAATAAAATATTCAACTTTTTGCACCCAAAACCTCTATAAAAACCAACTCATTCACAACTCTTAAACCTCCCCTCTCTTCTTTCATAAACACAAAAATTAATTTTTTTTAATAATTAATTTTTGTTTTTGGGTATTTAAAAAATCCAATCTTTTTTATATAAACTTGAAGAATTTTATATTTTGGATAGTGGGTTAGTTTATTTATAAAAATCCATTGAAGTTTTTATATAAAATGATCTTGTTGAACAATGGAAGTATTCTATGGAATTTAATTGCAATTCTTGAAAATAAACTTTGTATTGTGAAAAGTTTTTATTTTTGGATATTTCAAATATTCAGTAGTTATAATACCGTTACTTAACCGAAAACTTTGACATTGTTCTTCTAAGCTTTCGATTTCTTTTCGTTCGATTTTTTTGTTTGTTTAAGTTGTTGATTAGTAGAAATATGGGAGGGTCATCATTGCCACCAGGTTTTCGGTTTCATCCAACAGACGATGAATTAATCGGATATTACCTTAAAAGGAAAGTTGAAGGTCTTGAAATCGAACTTGAAGTAATTCCAGTTATCGAGTTGTATAAATTCGATCCATGGGAATTGCCCGGTAATTTTATACATTTTTTAAAGTTAAATAATGAGATCATGAAACTTTTCAGATCATAATCTTGTTAAAGAATCTTTCTTTTTATGTTTAAAGCAATTAATCATGGTATACTTATAAATTAGTTTGTTAATTATAGATAAATCTTTCCTTCCAAAGCGCGATATGGAATGGTTCTTTTTTGTTCCACGTGATCGTAAATACCCTAATGGATCACGTACGAATAGAGCAACAAGAGCGGGGTACTGGAAAGCTACAGGAAAAGACCGAAAAGTTTCATGCCAATCTTCTGTAGTAGGGTATCGTAAAACCCTAGTTTTCTATCGTGGAAGAGCACCTTTAGGTGATCGAACTGATTGGGTGATGCATGAGTATCGACTATGTGATGATATTTCTGGCGGGACACCAAGTTTTCAAGTAAATATTCTTTATCTCAAATAATTCACGATTTTTGTCAAAAATTTAGTAATAACAAGACTAAATGACTGACAATGAGTTGATTTACAGGGACCGTTTGCTTTGTGTCGTGTGATGAAAAAGAATGAGTCAAAAACGACGTATGTGACTAGTGAACCGAAAAGCAAGGAAAACGGAAGTGGTACTAATGGAATTGTAAATGAGCCTTTGGTTCTTCAAACAAGCACTCGGATGGCTCATGATAGTAATTTATCGAGTCCTGTTATGTCTTATGAGAAAACATCAACTTCCGAAAATGAACCTACTTCATCAACGGTCGTTAACAATCCTTCCATATTTTGGGTCTCGCCTGATTTGATTCTTGATTCTTCCATGGTAACGATTCGATTCTTAGGGGATTTATGAAATAATCCTCGGAAGCAGTATTACTTAGAGGTGGCAACATGAGTGGGTTGGGTCAAAACCGGATTAAAACGAGCCAATTTAGTCCAAAATGAAATTAGTCAAAGTGGGATTGACCCGCAAACACTTTTGCGTCCACTTCTAAATATAATGAATGTGTTAGGTATTTTTGGAAAATAATACTATTCCAATAATAGTCGATATATTGAATTAAACGGTTTATGAGATTGTATTTAACTATATATAAGAAAAAAGAAAAAAAAAAGATTCCGACTTTCAACCCATTTGACGCTTTCACGAATGCCACCTTCTAGTATTACTAAACATGTACAAAGGCAACATTTCAACATATGGTTTCATGACAATGCAGGAACATTCAAAAGAACAAGAAGGGCAGTTTGGGTATTTCACACAAAAGGAGATTCTGAACCCAACGAGTTCATGGCAACCATATCACCATATCGAGATCTCACCAAGTTCATCATACTCAAATTTTACAGAGGAACTTGAACCTGTTGATGATCTAAGTCGGTTTGGCTACATGTCACCATTTTCAGGAAATGAATATACAGGAATTTTTGGAAACGAAGATCATTTCCCATACGAGTTTTACAGAGGTAGTTGAATATGCAGTTCTCGGAAAGCACACAAAACGGAGTTTATGTTCATTATACGTTTAAGGTTGTTGGTTTTTAATTATTATAGTAGAATATGAAAAGGCTCCTGAGTAACGATCACTATTATCGATCATTGCTAGGAGATTTAATTGCTGTTTGTACAAGTTTTCATTTAAGAAAGCCATCTACTGTAAAATACTATCTTCTTTTACTTTAAAGGCATTGGTATGATTTCCTCGAGGACGAAAAAAAATTTCATTCGTCTCAAGAAATATATGTTTCCAGTTAAAACCGATCCTTTTATATAACATTCAATAACCTGTGGTGATTCATATAAATCATCTTTTTGAAGAAACAATATATAACTAATAAAAACAATATATACAAAGTCCCTTTTAGTTAAGAAAATTATATTTAGAAAATATTATAAAGGAGTTCTGATATTCATCATTTTTAACCTTTAAACTGCTGAAAATATTCGATTTTAAGTCCCTAGTGTTATACGTCTGCACCGTATTCAGAAAGTCTTTTTGGTACAACAAACAAACAAAATCCTTTTGGATCATAAAAAGACATCAACACCGGCTCTTTTTCATAAGAGACGGAAAAGAACGTATGTCATTTAACCACTTAAAAAACAAACACAACCTAAGCAATCAGCCAAAAAGTGATAACATCCGACCTGTTTCAACTCACACTTAAAACAATCCCATTTTGCCCAGAACCTATTTTGACCCGTTTACCCGAGCCTGTATTGACACCTCTAACCAAATCATTTGATAGTACAGTTCCAAAGAGATAAAAAAAAAAACACCATGCTTTTTCTTTCAGGATCTCTCGATTTGGAAAAGTCCTAACAGCTTAAGCAGCTCATTCAAATGCATATATGGGAAAGATAAAGGAAAGAGAAACCGTTGCAGTGCAGCAATATAAAGTCATAAAATTTCTTTCATATATGGTCGTGAAAATGCACAAGTCTGAAGGAGGGGTTTTTCCAACTTATTTATGCTCAACTTGACCACTAAGTAGTAAATAACTACTGCCGTTCATAAAAAAGTCACAAAAACACATATTTCCGTCTACTTAAGAAAACAACTTTACTTGATACCTGTATATTTGTAACGGTGAAACATTAGGAACTTGCGCCAAAAACACGAATCCTTTGTTCAATCGGGACCCTGCAAGTTGGACACTTTGCCTTCCCTTTCTTCCCGTACTCATCGTTGCAACTTCCACAGAGAACTTGATGGGCACATGGCAAGAAAACAACGGAAACTTCATCTTTTTGACAAATTGTGCATGCACGATCAATGGCTTCTTGTTCATCATAATCATCATCCAATTCACAAAGAAGGTTAGCAATTGTATCAGCATGAGGGTGGGACCCGTAAGGGTTGGTCAATTGTTGATCTGGGTCAGTGGCTGTTTTGATTTGTGAGAGTTCTTGTTCGAGTCTTTGGAGGTCGTCTTTGTAGCGTTGGAAGTCTAACTCGATTTTTGAACGTAAAGTTTCATGGTTTCTTTTGTTATTTGCTTCTGTTGCTTCTTTGAGGCGTCTTTCTTCTTCTGCTTGTGCTATAGCGTTTTCTTTGGCTTTTTGCGCTTCCCTCCATTTCGCCTGTTTTGCAAAATGAATACAAACCTATAAATCAAGAATATGTAAATAAAAACTACCAGAAAAAGTGATGGTGGACTAATTTACAATCTATGCAATTTCGTAACAGATAATGACCATTTCAGTGGCCTGACACCGTTTCTGTAGATAATGGCAAACAAATTACTGCAATCGAATTTTAACAGATTCCAATTATGTTTAATACCAGAAATAAGGACATGTTTTTCTTTATCGACTAAATAGCGAATATCATAAAAGAATTTCTAAATGAGGATGCAGAATTTCTAAACAGATTCTAAATGATATTTGCTATTTACTATTTAGAAAACAGATCCAAAGTACAAATTCATAAAAGAATTTCTAAATGAGGATAAACTAAATAATACTAATAAGATTAATATAAAAATCACAAAGTGTAATTATGAGAGAATCATGAGAATCGGTCGCAAGTAAGTGCTCGAGAGATAGAAAAGATAGATTCCATTTTCACTACTCCAAATTCACAAACTTTCACTAATTGATCGCTTCATCAATAAGCATAGCAATGGGATAACAGGATATAGATCAATGAAGTAACTTACTCCGACACTGTTTTCCATTAATTAAATGGAAAGTATAACATCTGTCAGTTATAGAATTTTGTGGGGAAAAAAGGAAATATATACATAATATTAAATAACGA
This sequence comes from Senecio squalidus, assembly GCA_910822075.1. Taxonomy (NCBI): domain Eukaryota; kingdom Viridiplantae; phylum Streptophyta; class Magnoliopsida; order Asterales; family Asteraceae; genus Senecio; species Senecio squalidus. The sequence continues at coordinate 46,519,030 of CAJVGC010000592.1, read as the reverse complement.
ACATCACATATTAACAATAGTATCTACGTAAACAGTAAGTTCAGTTAACATTAATTACAAACAACAAGTCTCAAAGAATCACCTTTTCTAGTTGGCTTAATGAAATTACCATTTATTAACTTTAGGCCTACTAACCGATACTTTCACAGCGGAACATAAAGTTATTTTATTTATAAGTCCAAGCATGTTAATGTACAAAATTGCGAGGGTGGTTGAGCAGTAGGACAACTTAAACAAAAAGAGCTCTAAGGAGAACTCAAGTAGTAGGCCCGGGTCCGACTTCCGCAGACTTCAACCCTTGTGCGGCTTTATTGATCTTTATATATTGAAAGCTAATTTATTTTTGGAAATATTTGTTTATATTACATCTTATGTCCTTATTGCTATATAAGCCCTTGCAATATCTCAATATAGAAAGATTTTGAAGGGTTTACCATATTAAATTTAAATATCCCATATATAGACTAGGAATTCAAGGGAATATAAATATGGGCATAATGAAGAGGTAACTCTTGTCATTATGGTAAAAGGGGATATCAAATTTCGTAGTTAATACCAATACGCCTTTGGGCCGTGGTATTAAATATGGAAACCAACCTAAAACGAAACTCTTGTCATTATAGGATACCTTTTTTACTAGGTTGGTTTCGTTTTAGACTTGTCACATACGTGATACGTACATACATGTCTTTGTGTGTGTGTTATACATATGTGTCCATAGTTTGATGCATCGAGTAACTTGTTATAAATTTAGAAGTACCAATGAATATGATTTTTTTTAAATAACTATAAAAGATCGTTTGAAAATACCTACGAATATGATTTACAAAAAAAAAAGTAACTATAAATATAGTTGACATTTAAGACTCAAATAGTAAGACTACCATTTTGGATATAGATCATATAGAACATCATTTTAAGCAATGTATCGTATATGATATTTCTAATATCTCGAGAAAAAATATTTTTAGCATTATAAGTTTCTAGGGGTTACAATGTGTCAGTCGAGGTCGAGACAACAAAGATACTATCTTTGTTTAACAATGCTTGTTGGGTTCTCTTTTCTTTATACTACTGTACGTAATTGAATTTCTAAATCTACTATTGATCTATTATATTCCATCCCTTTTCTCATTCTTAATTTAGTGATGTTTGGTATAATTAACAAACTCGTAACGGTACCTACTATGTAATTTTCTATCTACTGGTAATTTTGGTTTCTTATAATTCAAAATCTACTAAAACTTTGACAAATTTAACAACCACGTATTTGTACCTTTTTGTATCATTCATCATTTAGAAGTTTAATAAAATTGTTTAAACCCCTACAACCTACGGTTGTACCATAAACATCCCATCATGGCAACAACGATCTTCCACCATCCATTTTTATCCAACTAATCTATATCTTTCAAATCACCGCACTTTGGGGTTATGTAATAGTAGGAAGTGTAATAAAAAGACCAGCTTACCATCATAAGAGATGAACTATAACAATCAAACCATAACGAGATTCCTCCAAAACCTTAGGCTGAACTGTATCTACTAACAAGTGGTTCAGATCAAAGAACCGGAAAAAACAGGTTTATTGACATTGTGCTTGAAATTGTAATATTAAATCCAACTATTATCATATTGACAATCACAAACTACCAACACTTAAATAATACTTGGCACACCTTTTGATCTCCATCATGACCGTCTTAATCACCACGGGGTCAGTCTAGGTTTTAGGACTTAGGTATGAATAAATAAAATCTTAATTCTCCTCGCCTTTGATGTGGTATGAAGACAAGATTGATTTCATCCATATGTAACACAACTTAGGCAGAGACTCTTGATATTATAAAACTCTTTATGGCGAACAATTAGCCCAAAAATATCAATAACAGGTAATCACAACACCATCAACGTGGTATTATACTCAACATAAACGATAACATGTCTGAAGAATAAAAGGAAAATAGAACATGCAATTACGTGTAATAGAGTAAAAGGGATACAATAGTTATTTAGCATATTATATACAGTAATATACACAAAAGAAACAAAGCATACCTCAGCAGTCTTCTTGGCAGCTTCAACTTGGAGCATTTCTTCTTGCAAATCTGAAAGCTTTTTTTTCTCAGCGGTAATATCCTCCTGCAACTTAGCCCTCTGTTTCTCCCAAGCCAAAAGCTTCTTGAGATACTTTTTTTCTCTTCTAGCAACTGCCAAACACATAGTTACAGATTCAGAGGCACTTAACCTCGAAGCCTGCATCTCTGCTCTGATCTCCGCATTCTCTACTTCAAGACGTCTAACAGCTAAATTCGAACGGTCAACTTGACCACTCGCTTTCCTCAGAGCAGTCTCCATCTCTGAAATTCGCTTCAATGTAGGGTCGTCAGTCGGATTCTCCAGCTTAACTAGTTGGCTTTCCTCCTTTTCCATTCTTAACATTTTCAACTCGTTGAGATCACTAGAGAGCTTTCTTGCTGCTTGTATTGCCTTCTGATGGGCCCACGCTCTCCTTTCCTTTACTTGATTCTCAAGTTCCAAAATTTCATCTACTAAACTCGAAACCATCTCCTCGTTCTTATCCTTAGGTTCAAACTCTTTATCAACTTCAATATTCAAATGATTAAGCTTCTTCACTATCAACGCAGACCCTACACAATTCTTCGCACGAATGTCATCCAAATCTTCTTCGCCCTCATTTTCAACTGCATTCGAGAAATCATCATCACCTGATCCAGCTTCCGACTCAGCTTGTCTCTTTTTAAGATTCACTTTATATTCTTTAACAAATTTCGATACATTACTTTTCATAAGCAAACTCTTCTCCTCGCTAAGATCCGACCACTTTGGACACTCAAAATCCCTTCTCAACACCTCTACCGTCTCATCATGAGAAACAGGACGATCCACCGTAAAATCATTCAACCCTTGTTTCGGAAACCCCCACCCACCATGAAACTTACACGACTCCAAATTCACCCCAATCGCACCACCATTACCAACCACCTCTATTTTCCTAACACCATCACCGTAACCATTATCCGCAACTTCCATGTCAGTAGCACGACCAACATGAAGATCACACATAAGTAAACACCACATCGCATCACCTCTACTCAAACACGGCTTATTCCTTCTCAACAAACAAATCAAACACGCTAACGAAAAATCCCTCAATTGTGCCAAATCAACAAAACCTTGTTTCCTGTCACCACCACCACCACCACCGTCTCTCCCGTCTTTCCCTTTCGCGGGACTATGACTATTCAAATACGCCAAAGTATTATGACAAATATTCATCAACGCGTCCATATTACCATGACAATGTCCATATCTCAAAACTGCGTTCATAACGGTTTCCTCATCATAACCTAACCCGATCATCTTATCTATCGCTTTGTTATAAACTAACTCAAGTCTTTTCAACATCATTTCTTCTAATTGTGACTCACTACATAAATTATTATCATTAAAACTAGGGTTTGAGATGGAGCTAGTAAGTAAACCTTCATCGGGCGTATCGGAATCCCTTTCCGGAGGGTGGAGAGTCTCGTTTAGGCGATTGAATGTGTCTTTTACACTGATACTCATTGAATTCTGCAAAAAAAAAAAGTTAGTAAAAAATGTGAAATTGAGTAAGTAGATTGAAGAATTGAGGTATCTGGATATTGAAAAAGATGAAATTTGTGGGAATTACCGGTGAATTTGGGTAAATTGAGGCTGCTGATTCACGAATTGGCGAACAGAGCTCGGAGCAAAAATGGGGGTTGGTGTTTTAAGTGAAAAGTTATAAGCTTATAAAAAAATATACGTTTTTGAAAAACTATCTAAGCTCGTAACCCATTTAACTATTTACGTCAAACATAACCCGTTTATAAAAGTTAAAAAAAAATCACGTATTTTTGATTTTATTGTAAAGTTTTTTTTCCTCGAAATAAAAGTTAAAAGTTTTGAGTTAATTACACGGATGGTCCTTTTACTCTTATCCAAATGCCACTTTTTGTCATATTTTCTGAAAAATTACATGGATAGTCATTTATTTTGAATTTCTGCACATGTACAGTCCTTTAGTCCGTTAGGGTTAACTCAATTCTGTTAGATATATCATAATAACCAATTTACCCTTTTTGTCTTATTCACAAAGGACTGTTTTTGTAATTTATTTTTTTTATTCTTTTTGTTTGTTATATAGCAATTTTTTTTTTTTGAACAGTTTTTCCAGTTTAACCTGTTCGCATTGAAATTACTATCTAACAACCAGGGCTGGCAATTTCTGACCCGACACGAAACCCGACCTGAAACCGACACGAAAATAAACAGGTTTGGGTTGAGGTAAATAAATTTCGGGTCGGTTTTAGGTTGACGCAATTGACCCGTTTATTAAACGGGTTAGGTTTGGGTTGGTGAAAATTTAAATGGGTTGACCCGCCAACCCGTTTAATTAATAAAACATCTTTTAAAATATTGTAAATTGAAAAGCCTTCTTGTAAATTGAAATCATTAACTATACATGTTATAGATAAATGAAAAGCCTTCTTGTAAATTGAAATCATTAATCCCATCTAGAAACTAGATGATAATCTCACGCCTCTTTTCACCCTTTAAATTCTCAAACCCACACACACCACCGAATACCACCACAACCAATTTAATTTATATTCCATTGAAAGATCTTCACTCTTCTTTCCATAGATCTGCTTCACCATATAAGGTATGAACCGTATTATTTGGTCTTTTGGATTTATCAAGTTTATTTTGGAATGTTGGTAACAACTTTGTACTTTTGTTGTTGTAATCTTTTGTTATGAACTCGTATTCAACAACACAACTTATGTTCCATTTGTGAATGTAATTTGTTTCATTTTTCAATTTGTTGCTTATTTTGAAAATTTTGTTACAGTTTTCCATTCGTTACAGGCTGTTATCTACTTGATTATAACCTGCACATCTGAAGTTTTGGATGCACATTTAAAAAGTTAACCTGTTTGACCCGCTTGACCCATTTAAACCGCTAACCTGTTTAACCCGTCTAATTAAACAGGTTATATGGGTCGGATTCAGGTTCAAGGTAAACAGGTTAGGTTTGAGATTTATAACCCGTTTATATAAACAGGTCGGTTTCAGGTTGAATGTTTTTGACCTGCCAACCCGCGAACCCGAACACGAACCCGACCTGAATTGCCACCCCTACTAACAACATATCAGAAGGCTTAATATCACAATGAGCAATAAGCGGATCACACGAAAAATGAAGGAACTCAATTCTTTTAGCAACATCTAACAAAATCATAAACCTAATTTTTCAATCCATAAGCTCAGGACACTTACAATACAACAACGCGTCTTGTAAGCTCTCGTTCTGCATATACTCGTAAACAATCAGCATCTTCCTCCTCACGATTCTCATCCGAACAAAATCCTAAAACCGAAATCACCTGGCGCGCGTGTCGACCACATGTGCCGGTAATCCGCGTGGATAACGATAACTCGTTATGAAACTCACGCTCACCTTGCAACGATCCACAACTATTCATAACTTTTACCGCAATTTCCTTACCTGACGGAAGTACACCTTTGTAAACCGGTTAGTTACGGAGAACGCCGACGTGGCACGACGGAGAACGTTATATGAATAATGTTGTAACTGAAACTGTTTCTTCATTTGCGAAGGAGGAGATTTCAGATCCGCTGGAACTGTACGTTCCGTGAAAGCTTTCTATACGATATCGCAACAACGATGAATAACACAAATACTAATAATCCAGCGAGTACTGAATGTAAAACTGTTGATCCGTGGTGGTGAGTGTGATGATACGTCGAAAAATCAGGTAACGGCGGTGTAAATGTAGACATTTTTTTTTATGTAAATTAATTTGAGAAATGAGTTTCTCTCTCTAGGGTAAATTGGTATAAAACAAATAAAAAGAAATAAATAAATAAATAAAAAAAGAAATTGCTATAAAACAAATAAAAAGAAAAAAAAAAAAAAAAAGATTACAAAAACGGTCATTTGCGAATAAGACAAAAAAGGTAAATTGGTTATTATGATATAACTTACAGAATTGAGTTAACCCTAACGGACTAAAGGACTGTCCATGTGTATTAATTCAAAATAAAGGACTACCCGTGTAATTTTTCAGAAAATAGGACGAAAAGTGTCATCTGGGTAAGAGGAAAAGGACCATCCGTGTAATTAACTCTAAAAGTTTTATTATACAAACGTAGTTTTCTTTATTAAAGAATTTATTTTTTTTAAAACGAAAAACTAAAATCCTAAAAAACATTTGTTGTCAAACATATCATGTATATGTAAAAAAAATATATTTTTTAAGTTAGATTTTTTTAGCTTATTTTGTTATTTAAGGGTTTATTATTCGTTACTACGTCGCAATAATGGATAAAAAACTCGTAAACTATAAGATAAGTTAGAAAAATATGGTTTTATGTAAAATAAGCCAAAAATATTCAAACTCATAAATTCATAAATAAAGTTTAGAGTTAATTACTTAAATGGTCCTTGTGGTTTACCGGGTATAACGGGTTTGGTCCCTAACGTTTTTTTTTTACGGATCTCGTTCTGTGATTTGGATTCGTTACGGATCCAGTCCCATGTTGACTTAAAATGACCAAAACACCCTTAATCTTTTTTTATTTTTTTAAAAGTTTTAATTGTTTTTTTTTTATAGTCAATCAATCTAAACGAAAAATAAATTTTATTGCAAAAATTAGACAAACTAAAGGTATTAAAACTAATTACTAAAAAAAAAACATTAAAAACTCAATTAAACCGAAATAATCTAATAATTGATTTTTGATAAACCACACACTTCTATTAACCCCTCCATAGCCTACAACACCTTCACAACCCACACTTGGTAGCCGACCGTCAGATTAGAGGAGGACGAAGATCCGCAAAAAATCCCTAGGGACCAAACCCGTTATACGCAATAAACGACATGGACCATTATAGCTGATTTAAAATGACCAAACCCGTTCTTCTTTTTCTTCTTAATATTTTTTGTCACTTACACGTTTTCCTGTACCTCGTCACAAGAACAAGCTTTTAAACATTCTTGTTTGCATTCGGGAGGTCCTTTATAGCTGCCTTCACTGCATGAAGGGCTATTTTCTTCAGCTGCCATAAAGCAGCATTAACTCATAATTATGAACCTAATCGACTCTTACATTGTTTATAAACTGTGTTTATATAGTGAACCAAAAGATGTTCAACAAATTTATATAGGCAACACCCGTCTTAAAGATCTTTGTGGCTTCCAGAATATATTGTTGATTGTTGATTAGCAGATTGTTTACCTCCAACTTATCTTCTTTGGCACTGTGATTTTTCGCTAGAACACGGAAATCTTCTGTCAACCGAATACACTCACCAACGTTTTCAGGAGAAACGAAGTCCAATGCAGCTTTTATACATGACTGCAGTAACTCAAAGTCGACAGAAAACATATTTATTCTATAAAAAAGTCAGATAAGTTAAGTAAACGATAGCAATCAAAGCAGTCGTCATTTGACAGCAGGAATCTGTAAAATAAAGTAGTCTTATCATATGCTCGCAAAACCTCTCTTTAGGATTAAAGAAAACAAAGCAGAGTGTAGGTATTGATCATTAATAAATAGAAAACGCTATAAAAGACCACAAATAGATTTACATTTGATTTGTTACAAGTGAGGTTAAATCGTGTTTTACAGACTAGATCAGCACATAATTAGTCTCAAAATTTGAAAAACAAAATTACGTTAAAAAATGACAAAAATAGTTAATACGAAAAGTGTCGTTGAGGTAGACCTTCTTGGCATTGAAGGCTGCTAGCTACAAGAGAGTTGAGCTTGAGCTTGGAAGGCTTTTAGGACTTTATAGACTAAGCTCAAACTCAACTTGAAGGCTTACAACCTTCATGATGAAGGCTCAAGTTCAACTCAAGGAGATTTGATAACAACTCAAGCACGGTTTAAAAGAGCTAAAAACAAATCGAAAATATTTAAGGTTGGATTGAGCTTCAAATGAATAGTTTAAAGGCACATTTGGAAGGTATATATGTACACCCGATGACGTTGTTTGATAAGAATTCAAGCCAAGACTATAGGGCATCTTTAGTTGTAGAAATGTTTAGTTGTAGAAAGTTTCCTAGAAAAAGATAACTTAAAAAACAGAAAACGTGTTCAAATTGAGTTTTTTTTTTAAATATTTCAGTTCAATTCTTTTTATTGTTTCAACGTTCTCTTTTAGAAACACAAACCATTTTTTCTCATCTCGACACATTTTCACATTTTTCATTTGTTTTTGGAAGTAGTCTCTCATCCTTTTTAATGTAAAAAATATTTAAGGTAGAGGTATGATTATCTACATCTCACCTCCCCAATACCCATCCTTCATGGAATTGGGTATCATCGTTGTTTCTAGGGAATGAAAACACTTTCATTATCATTTTCAAGAAAATTAGAAATCGAAAAATAGAAGCAAAAAAAAAAAAAAAAAAAAAAAACTTCAACTAAACACACCCTTAGCTTCCCTTAGCTTTTATGCTTTTAACTTCTCCCTTGGCATTTTACTTGGTCCAAAAGATCCACTTGCGATATTTGCCTCAAGATTGAATATTTTTCATTCGCTTACATCGTGATTCGTTTTATCCATCGACATTTTCAAAGCTAGTTAGGTTTGATAAATAGAAACGAAAAGTTCACAAATTGTAGAATTCATTCAAAGATCATCAAAGTAAGATTGTTAATATCATGATGAGATATTACAATCCTTATTGTTATCAAGACCAAACTTTATACATATTTTCTTGATTTGATTAAGCATTAACTAAAACACGACATATAACAAAAGACTTTGACTCGTTTTTCTACCTTTTTTCACCTCCTCCTCTGTTTCAGAAACATTACCATTAACCGGTTTCTCCATTACTACCACTAAAAAACCGATTTCCCGCCTTAATAAAGCTTAAAACATAATTTAATATAATGGAATAAGCCCAAAAAATATATTATCTCGTAAGCCCGTAAATAAGTTCAAACAATATGAATCATAGTTTCACCATAATTTATAAATATATTTTTATATTTGCATGATATAAAACATAATATGTATCTCTATAATTTAATATTTTAATGTTATATATTAGTTGGTTCGGTTTGGTTTGAATGGCCGGTTTTGCATTCCAAACCACAAACCGAATCGTATTAACGGTTTTAAAAAAAAACAAACCGACGAACCGACTTTTTATTGATTTAACCGGCCAAACCAAACATATTACTTAGGTTCGGTTGGTTTATTCGGTTTGGGGCAAACAATGCACATCCCTACTTTTAATACACATTTTTTAATATATATTATCGCTTATAGATAATAACATTTGACAACCATGTTGTCACTTTCATAAGTTATAGGACTTCGGTTTAGACAAATTGAGTTGCGACTCTGAGTAATAACATTTTTCTTTTTCCTTTTATAGAGTTTTCCTATTTTGTTTTATTTTACTTATCGATAATATTTTTATATATTTTTCTTTTATGCCGAAGAAACATGACTTTACTTGGATTAGATTCTTTCATTTGTTTAGGTTAGCATCGCCTTAACGGCGCTAGTAAACTCCACGTTATTTACTAAAATATATTATTTGTAACACCTTATCAGAATAGTAATGGATGTCGAGTATGAATAAATCTTTAGCCTTACATCATATGTGTGACTATGGACAACTTCAGTAATTAAACATATCCTAAAAATAAATCCGTGAGTGTTAGCTTGTAGAGCGAACAATATCGATCGTGAGCATAAAATGCCAACTAGGAAAGTGGTGTCCATAGTAATCTCCGATCCCGGATTGCGACTGCGGCCACCTAATCCTTTCACCATCATTGCAATGTTGTTTCTCCGGCGAAGTAACCAATGTCAAACCAAAAGATTCCAACCTTTCATAAGAATTAAATATGCCCACAAACTGTTTGATAAAATGCCTGACTAATAATTCACATGTGAACTGAGTGTATTTGAAAATCATATCAATATTTGTTTCGGAGACGATAGACGATAGTGGGTTTGATATGGTTGATTCAGTTGACGAAGGGTCACAACATTCCCAAGGTGTACAAGTTGTTCCATTTAGAACACCGAATGCGTCTCTTAAGGTGTTATTATTACATGGGAATCTTGATATATGTGTGAAAAAAGCTAACAATTTACCTAATATGGGTTCGTTTAATGAAAAGTTTAAGCCGTTGTTGGGTACCAGTGATCCTTATGTCACGATATCTGTAGCTAATGCTGTAGTTGGAAAAACTTTCGTTGTAAATAATAACGAAAATCCTGTTTGGATGCAGAGTTTTAATGTTCCAGTGGCGCATTACACTTCTGAAATTCTTTTTGTAGTTAAAGACAGTGATGCGGTTGGTTCTAAACTTATAGGAGCTGTTGGGATTCCAGCTGACTTGTTATTTTCCGATTCGGTTGTTGAGGGTACTTTCCCAGTTTTAAATGCTAACAAACAACCACCCAAACTAGGAGCCGTATTAAATTTATCGATTCACTACACACCTGTGGAAAAAATGGCTCTTTATCATAACAGTGTGGGGTCTGATGTAGAAGTTAAAGGTGTTCCCGGAACTTATTTTCCACTTAGAAGAAATGGAAAAGTTACCCTTTATCAAGATGCACATGTTGATGGTAGCATCCCAAGTTTGAAACTTGATCGAGGCTTAAAGTTTGTTCAAAAGGATTGTTGGAGGGATATTTGCGATGCTATTAGGCAGGCTCGTCGTTTGATTTACATTACGGGGTGGTCTATTTACCATAAAGTCCAACTTGTTCGTTATGGTATGAAGGCAAGAGATAGCATTCTGGGAGAGCTTCTTACGAGTAAGTCAGAGGAAGGTGTACGAGTATTGCTTCTGGTGTGGGATGATCCTACTTCTAAAAACTTTTTAGGGTACAAGACAGTAAGTATATCAAAAGTTAGAGTGGTTGTTTAAAGGGCTAATTGCATAAAATAGTAAACATCTTTGATATGTCGATTTTGGGTAACCTACTTTTTAGGCCAGAAAGGAACTATATAAAGTTTCAAAAATATTATTTAAGTTAACCATCTTTTAAAGATTCCAATTTAAAGATGTATCGGTGACTTTTGACCAAGATGACCTTTTGCTTGTGTAGCTCCTGAACCCCATTGTCGTAGGTTACTTTATGTCAAGAAATATTTGAAACTTTGATGGTTTTTTATGCCCTAAGATTTGATTACTTGAAACAAAATGAGAACAGAGTTTTTTTTTACCTTTTTTTTTTTAATAATTTAATTAGCCCTTTTCTAGAAAACAATTCTCTATATTCTGGTAGTGACAGATTTTCTGCAATATGTAGGAAGGGGTGATGCAAACTCATGATGAAGAAACTCGAGCATTTTTCAAGGGTTCTTCAGTTCAAGTATTACTTTGTCCTCGATCTGCTGGAAAGGGCAGCTGGACCAAAAAGGTTTTCAGTTACTTTCTTTAAAACTTTTTGTCAGTTTCAGTTACTCCCATCGCTGGCATTGTTTACTTGTCAAGGTGACTACTAATTTACCTAAAACATCGATCGATTTGGGATATATTTTATATCGGACTGGTCAAATGGGTAATGTTACAAAACTTCGCTAAAAATAGGACGGTCAAATGGGTTAAACATGTCTGAAGTCTGTATTCAATTACTCACGACTTCTTCGAACGCTTTTTAATATAATTATATAATCGTTTTCATAGTATATAGTTTCTGTAATCATATTTTATACATAATTTATGAAATTTAATGATAAATGAACAGTTAAGTGTTGGAGGGTCACCCTCTTCCTACCATTAAAAGTTTCCTGCCAAACCAGTCTTTTTCGGGATGTCTTTCGAGTTGTGAAATTTTGGTACGTTACTGAATTTGGTTTTGATTCGCAGGACGCTGAAACAATCTATACCCATAATCAGAAAACCGTTGTAGTGGATGCTGATGCTGGTATCAAAAGAAGGATAACAGCATTTGTTGGAGGTCTTGATCTATGCAGAGGACGATATGATACTCCAGAACATTCTCTTTTTACGACATTAAAGACGCTACACAGAGATGATTATTACAATCCTAACTATATGGTAAACATTTTAATACTTTTCTGTTTCTCTTGACTTTTGATGTTACATGTTCTACATTTCTGTTGCCAATTGATGCATTAAGTTTAAAAGAGTGCTCTACAAAATTAGGTGACACTTTTGACCCATTTATGTATGAATGGGACGCATATCTCTTAACGGATCAAATGGGTAAATTAAAATTATAATATTAAAGGAAACTGGTCAGATGGGTCAAACGGGTTGAAATAAATTTATTCAAAACATTAGGTTATTATTGAAATACTTTTTTTATTTTGTCGAGTTTTGACATCTTACTTTATCAGGGGTCTAATGTTGGATGCCCAAGAGAACCATGGCACGATCTGCATTGTAAAATTGAAGGACCTGCAGCATATGATGTACTCCAGAATTTTGAGGAAAGGTGGTTGAGGGCTTCTAAGCCTCGTGGACTTTCGAAAATCAAGAAATTTTCTGATGATGCATTACTTAAACTAGACAGGATTCCCAACATTTTAGGAATCACTGATGCTCGATACACAAGTGAAAAAGATCCCGAGAGTTGGCATGTTCAGGTATGTTAGTCCTTGAAAAGCTTCACATTAGAATTTTATAGGTGGCAATTCCGACCCATTTGCTTTTGAATATGTCTTGGGCTGTGAATATTTTTCGTTAAGAGAGGAAGGGTCAAATGGGTTGAACATGCCGAACGGGTTGAAAATCGCCGAAATATTATTTATAATCAGTACAACCTCCTAAATCGTTTTTATGCAAAGATTTAGCCTCTCATTATAGTCATAAGTAACGCTTTAAATGGATAAAAATTACTTATGGGTCAATGTTGCTCTCTCAAGATATATTATAAACCTTTTTAACCTGATATCATAATATTTCAGTTCCAAAATGATAGTAACATTAGTCCAATCCACTACATTTAAATTGATATTAATTTTGCAAAAAAACAAATTTCAGTTCCCAAATGATAGTTACATTAGCCAGATTATTCTTGAAGTTGAAATTTATTTGGCTAAAAGTTAAAGTGCATCTACTTCTGCTGGAGAGATGGAATTATTATTTTACAAGAACATGTTCAACGTGAAGCAGTTTATAATTTATATTATATTATATGTAGGTGTTCCGTTCAATTGACTCCAATTCCGTTAAAGGTTTTCCCAAAGACTTGAAAGATGCTCCACGCAAGGTAATATAAATGTCTGATCATTGAATCATTAAGACATGTAACAAAGGGAACTAAATTAAATATCTATCATTTATTGTATTATGGAACAGAACCTGGTATGTGGGAAGAACGTACTGATTGACATGAGTATACATGCTGCATATGTGAAGGCAATACGTTCGGCTCAACATTTCATTTATATTGAAAACGAGTTTTTTCTTGGTTCTTCTTATAACTGGAATGATCACAAAGAATTAGGTGAGAATATCCAAATTTTGGTAAGCAGACGAAATTTCGTCTAATTTGACCCGGAGATCATAAAAAATCTTGCTTTTTTGCAGGTGCGAACAATTTAGTACCAATGGAAATTGCTCTAAAAATTGCCAATAAAATCCGAGACAACGAGAGATTTGCTGTATATATTGTCATTCCAATGTGGCCAGAGGGTAATCCAACGAATTCCGCAACTCAGCGGATTCTCTATTGGCAGGTTAATTGGCAACTATGTTACTGCTAACAGGGTTTAGATTTGCGTGTTGGTATGGATTATATGAAGTCACACAAATCAGTTTCTTACTCAAATTTAAATCTTTTTGCAGAATCAAACTATGCAGATGATGTTTGAAGTCATTTACAAGGCATTAGAAGAGGCAGGGCTTGAACACGAATTCGAGCCTCAAGACTACTTGAACTTTTTCTGTCTCGGTGCTCGTGAGCCATATGGAGGCATGTCGCCAGTTATAAATGGAAAAGACTCAAATGCCTCTAATACACCTCAAGTACATTCCTCTCACTCTGACTGGTTTAAAAGATCTATTCATTTTAATCTTTAACCCATGTCATCATCTAACATACAATCTTTTTCGTCGCATAGGCACTTAGTAGAAAAAGTGGACGTTTTATGATCTACGTGAATTCAAAAGGAATGATAGTAGACGATGAGTTTGTATTATTAGGTTCAGCCAACATTAATCAACGTTCATTAGAAGGCACTAGAGATACTGAAATTGCTATGGGTGCATATCAACCTTATCACACTTGGTCTCGCAAAGGTCTTAATCCAACTGGTCAAGTTTTCGGATACAGAATGTCACTTTGGGCAGAACACATTGGTAAACTCGAGACCTGTTTCGAGAAACCAGAGTCTATTGAATGTGTTAAAAGGGTAAGGTTATTGGCTACACAAAACTGGAATCTATATGCCGCGGATGAACCAAGTAACATGACAGCTCATCTTCTTAAGTATCCGGTCGAGGTTGACTCCAAAGGTCAGGTCAGCCCTCTTCCAGGGTGTCCGAATTTTCCCGATATGGGTGGCAGCATTGTGGGCAGTTTTATGCCTGTTCAAGAAAATCTCACCATTTGAATATTCTTGGATCTTTTCCCATGTTTTTTTCTTACAAATTATTATTATTTTAATAAATGGCAAATGAGTTTGTAAATAAATTATTGATCTTTGATCTGGATCTAGATCTAGATCTAAATGTACATAATCCACTTATATAATAAAAAAAAAACTGTTTAATGTAACATATATAAGCTTAAAACGGGTTAAACCAACTTTTAAAATTTTGTTTGTTGTTTTCGGGACTTGAACCTTCAATCTATTTTTGATGGGTCATTCATATATAATTAGAGTACAAAACAAACACGTACATAGCTAACAATACTTTTACTTTTAGATATCATTTTACACGTTTCAAAGTTTCAAAAATCGTGAATGTTATGGTTCTATATTAAACGACGAAAAAAAGAAAAACATATAAAAAATTAAGTATGGAATAGCATGATTCTTGTTCCACTGACCACTTTGCATTCACATCCTAATTATAATATCAACTAATTATACCATAATAAATAATTTTCAGCTTTTTATTTTAATTTATAATTCTCTGAAATAACGTGGAAACATATCATAGCCAGTGAATGTGGTCTCATTTTTCTAACTTTTCTAGTTAATGACATAATGGAGTCATTAAATACAAAATAATTAAAGGTTGTGATGCACCGGGTTTTATAACCATGTGGGTTGAGGTCGTGGGTTCGACCCTTGTGGTCGTCACAATAGCGTAATTTAATCCACACCTCTTAAGGCACGCATGGGGGGCTGGGTTTGCCCGCTATGCAGAGCTCGAACCTGGGGTGCTTGTTGGAATATTACGAGTAGGCTCCGTTGTACAAACATTTGTCATTTTCAAAAAAAGGTTAAATAGTTTGGTATCCTAATGAAATTACATAATTTGAATAACTATAAACAACGTACATATGTTAGCATGATAAAGTGATAGAGTCTATTTACACAATCGGTTTGAACTTTATATTAAACTTTAACAAAATGTCTCAACAAAGCGATTGTATATGAGATAGTACTAAACCATAACCATACTGATGGAGGAGTAGTCTTATAGCATGGAGTACAAATAATGCTTATGTGGGAACCAAAACTTCAAAACTAAACAAGGTTATTATAGAACTTAGTAACTACTCTAACGTTAAAGCAACTGCAACCATTGCATTATTGCTCGGCGTTATAAATCAATGGTTTGAGCCATGGCTGGCCGGTCATGATATTATGTTAAGGTGGTGTGGTTATAGCCGGTGTTAACCGGCTAAAGCGCGGAATGCATACATTTTCTTTCTTTTTTTGGTTTCTTATAACTAATATTTTTGATGTTATGTTATATGTTGAGTTATGTTGATATGACTATAACATCGGGTGTTTCGATGTTATGATTACATGTACTCTTATATCAAAACACTATCTTTTGGAAATGTTATTGTCTAAATAATGGTTGATCCGCCTAAGACTCGAGCGAGGTTTTACCTCATGTTTGTCGATCATCGAAACAATGCGTCCTGACTTGGAACAGGTTTAAAACAATGAAATTTGTAAGTGTACACGAAGTATATTTTTTACTCAAATAACATTGCTAACAAAACAACAATCATATTCGCAACATTGCCAATGGTAGACATTCAACTACAAAGTATGTATAAAATATTAAAACATACTTACATATTCACATATTAATAAATAACGGTCTTTTATTTTAAAGATCATCACTTTAATTGACAAAACTACAACAATGGGTATCTTAACTACTGTATAAACATTTATTTAGAATATATTTCTAAGTTCTAAGTTCTAAGTTTAAGTAAATACAACTTTTACTATTTTTTTTCTTTTGGAATTAATCTATACAATATAATTTATAACTTATATATATTTTAATGTCCCTGATTTTCTTTATAAAGATTTATAAGTTACGAAAAAAAAAGCATGATTAAAATTTTAGGATAAAATATAATATTGTAAAGAAAAAATGTTTTGTTATGTTTTCACATTAAAGTGAAATATAGTACTTGTTCTTTTTTCTTTTCATTTAATGGCTATTGGTGTTCTAAAATTACTTTTTTGATAAACTTATGATTTAACATGACACTCGAAACTGAGGACAAAATGAATTTACATATACATGAACTAAAAACTATCGGTACATTAAACTTGAGATAAATATAAAAACAGTTAAAACATATAACTAAAAATCTAAAAACGAAATAGAGTTTTTATGAAAAACATGGTTTACTTTTAAAATATCAATACCCCAAGGCCCAAATAGGAAATATTTATTTTTGTATCCCGAAAAATAGAACTTGAAAATATTAAAAAGAACTATATGTAATTATTTGTAGAGTTTGAATAACTCAAGTGGAAAGTACAAACTATTACATACAGGCGCTTCAGGTATATTATGACAATTAAAAGATGACGAGAATTCAAAAACGATTACCATTTAATTCGTTTTATGATCTAAATGGTATAACCATAAACCTTAATATATAATTCTTTCTAATATATTACGTAATGAATGAGAAACTACATTAACCGTTTTATTAATAAAATTTAATCAAACATTTTCATCATCTCTGCGTTGCACAAATTTATTCTAATATTATAAAAATATAAAATTTACTACAAATTAAATTTTACTCTAAATTAATAATACTTCAATGTTCAAACGTTAATAGTAATAAAAAACAATTAATCCAACATTATTAGAAACCGACAATATTAAGCAACACAAATAAAAAAAACAGCTGTCGAATCTCCTCCCACACACACACACTCACTCCCTATAAACCCAAACCCAAACACACAGACTCGCCGGCAAACCCACACACACTCTCACCTAACCCAAAACCCAACCATGGTTTCTGCATCCAACGGTTCACCCTCCCTAAACTTCCTGATCTACGGTCGAACCGGTTGGATAGGCGGTCTACTTGGCAAAATCTGCGAATCTCAAAACATCAACTACACCTACGGTTCAGGCCGGTTGGAGTCACGCGACAGTCTCATAGCCGACATCAACGCCGTCAAACCGAGTCATGTCTTCAACGCTGCTGGCGTTACTGGGCGACCAAACGTTGACTGGTGTGAGTCGCATAAAGTTGAAACTATAAGAACTAACGTTGTCGGGACGCTGACGCTTGCTGACGTATGCAGAGAAAAAGGTTTGGTTTTGATTAATTATGCTACTGGGTGTATTTTTGAGTATGATTCGGAACATCAACTCGGGTCGGGTGTCGGGTTTAAAGAAGAGGATACTCCGAATTTTATCGGATCTTATTATTCCAAGACTAAAGCTATGGTATGTTTTTTTGCAACATAATTTTAGTTTGTTTCAAGATTTGATTTTTATTTAAGTTTTAGTATAATAATGTGTTAATTTTGTGTTTTTTAATGATATATCTTTTTGTGTTAAAATGTGGTAGATCTAAAGAAATCTAAGCTTTTGTTCTATTTTATGTTTTTTTCGATATTTTATAGCTATTGGGTCCATATGTTTTATTTAATCAAGCAAAAGCTATAATTCGGGACTGATTAATGTTTTTGTTTGTTAGTAAGCTTTAAGAAAATGTTGAAGATTTATGCTCAAGATATTCTGGTGTGATTTTTTTGATTAAAATGTGATGGATATAAGCTTTCATCGCTTTATTTCCGCACTTATGCTAAATTCCATGGGTTCATACTTTTTTTTTCACTTTAGTGAGGGTTATAATTTGGGACTCATAAACCGAAGGATAAACCTATGATAAGTTATAATATGAGTATATGACGTGTTATTTACTTCAAGATTCCATGTTTCTTAAACTTTACTACAATATTGAATAAATGTGTAGTGACTCTTGTGATGATTTTTTGTTTTTTTACGATATTTAGTTTGAAAGAAAATAGACCGTCATTTATTTGTACTATTTCGTGTCTCATTTTAGGGGTCCATAAATATTTTTTACTTGAATGAGAGTTATAGTTTGGGACCCATGACACGTAAATATTAACCGATTTAGTATTGATGGACCCTTGACATGTAAGTATTAACCGATTTAGTATTGATGGACCCTTGACATGTAAGTATTAACCGAATGATAAAGTTATGAATACTAGTAAGACTTCCTAGTATTTACTTCAAGATTCCATTTTTTTATTTACTATTGTGAAACATAGAAGATTTTGCAATCACCCTTACAATAATTTTTGTCGTTTTATGATATTTGTGTATGTACAATGTGATGAATGTGAGATTTTGATGTGCATATCAGCATATGGAAAGAATGTACAAGCCTTCGTAGGTTTATATTAGTTTGTCTCCTATTTGTAGTTTAATGTAGTAGTTAGAAAATTTGATACTTTTATTTCAAGATCTCATTTTCCGAGCTTTAGTACAATATTGGAATTTTGTGCCATCACCCTTATAATCTTATCGTATGACATTTTGTGGCTCCCATGTATATTTATTGGCTAGATGGAACTTATATTAAGACCCTTATTACTTTCTGTGTATTAAGACTATGGCTGCGGTAAGATTCAAAGAAAATTGTTATTTCTAATCCAAGTTTCCTTATAATTCAACAGTTTGTGCAATATGACATTTTGTATTCTACGTCATTTTTGTGTGAACTTACTTGTAAAAACATGATGGGTGAGATTTTGATGTTCATATCTAATTTTCCAGTTAAAAAACAGTCCAAATAAATTCAAACCTTACCTTTCGATGTTTGACCTGCAGGTAGAAGATTTGCTTAAGAATTACGACAACGTATGCACATTACGTGTAAGAATGCCCATTTCTTCTGACCTTTCTAACCCCCGAAACTTCATCACAAAAATCAGTCGTTATGAGAAAGTGGTAAACATCCCAAACTCGATGACCATCCTTGATGAACTCCTTCCAATCTCCGTAGAAATGGCTAAAAGAAACCTAACCGGGATCTACAATTTCACAAACCCTGGTTGTGTTAGCCACAACGAGGTCTTAGAGTTGTACCGTGAGTACATCGACCCAACCTACACATGGAAGAACTTCAATCTTGAAGAGCAAGCAAAAGTGATTATTGCACCAAGAAGCAATAACGAACTTGATACCACCAAGTTGAAAACCGAGTTTCCTGAGCTATTATCCATCAAAGAATCGCTTGTGAAGTATGTGTTTGAGCCAAACCGAAAGACACCTGTTGCAGCCAACCATAAGGTTTGAAGTTGCTTTATTTTCGTCTCTTTTTCTTGATACATTATCGGTATTGTTGAGATTGCATTTTCTTTATGATATAGTGTATTTTTCATGTTGTATTGTTTGGATTGTCTTGATTTTGAATAAAATTGTGGGAAATGATATAGTTTTATATTTATCTTGTGGGAATTAGCTTTCGATGAATGCATTCTAAAGAAATCAGTAAACTTGTTTTTCTGGTACTCTCGATACTCTCTGCATACCGAGTTTTACCAGTCTTGTTGTGGGATGTTGATTGATGAATTTTGTTTGAATAAGTGACAAAAGTGGACGGATTGAATAACGGGTCAAAATGAATGTCTATATACCTTTATCACTTGTATTTACCATGTCTCTTAAACATAGGCATACATGTTCTATTTAACGAACGGATTTTCCTTGTGAAACAATTTTTTACATCAGAGGTAGCAAAATGAGTGAATTCGCCACATATGTAACAGATCAAAACATACCATGTCAAACCGAGTCTTTGAGCACATGTAAAGTAAATTGAATTACCACCTCTAATCTATCTTCGGACTCTTGTAAATTTGTAATCCAACCATCAAAATTTCATATTTTCACTTTCGAAGATGAAAATTTCTCGATGTTTCAATAAATATTCCCCCGAACTTACAACCACATCCTTTTTCTTTTTCAGGTTGAGAATAATAAACCAATGAAACAACATTTACCACCTATTCAAAATCTGAACGTCAAATTCAAAAAAACAAAAAAAATCCATTTACCACCCCCGTCACCTTTGTGGTTCAGTTCTCGATCAGCATCTGCTTCGAGTTCGGAACATTTCTTTGAATATGTGCGCAAAGAGCTTATATGGCGAGAGACCCATAATTTCATTTGGAGACACAAAACATGGGCCATTGTTAACAGTCTCCGCTCCGTTTTGTAGGGTCTTGCCTTGGGATTATGAAGCAAAATTGAGATATGTTGTGTTTTAGGGGTATGTTCCCGATGATTTCCATATTCTTCCTTCTAAAGAAATGACCATTACTGTAACATCATCATGGTATTTCCTACGGTCGCCTTGCGGAATATCCAGCAATTCGTGCAAATCCATCCCTGTAAGCATATAATACCCGTAACGTAAATAATTTTACATGATCAACCTGAAATGTTAAACTAATGTTTTTGGAATTTAACTGCTAATGTGTATCCAAAATATGGTTATTTCAACTTATTTACGTAAATAATGAGTCGATTCGTGTTATATTTTATCTTGAACAAGTCAAATAAGTAACATTAAAGACTTAAGATTCATATCATTCACGAGCTGAAGATTAAGGTAAAGGAGCTAACCAGCTTTCTTGGCTGCGCGTAAAAGAAGCTCCTCAATGAGGTGTTGAGCAGGATCACCATCAGGAAACTTTTCCATGAAATTGTCAACATGTGATACGACTTCCTGATTACTAAAATACTGATACAACCCATCTGATGAAAGAACCAGAAATTGGTCTTTTGAGCATAGTTGATGGTGTCGAAGAGAAGGTATACAAGAAATGTACGGTGCACTTCCAATAAACTCGTTACGAAACATCTCTAATAATGAATCATTCCATTTTGCCTAAAACATTAAGATAGCAGTATTTTATTATAATATTACGTGCTATGACATGCCGATAACAATATAACAAATTCATGCAATTTGATGATTAATTTACAACTAGAAAATATTTATGAATATTCTACATGCAGTTAACAGCACCAATGCACAATTAATCAATTATCAGAGGTGGCAAGAAGGGCGGAGCGGGTAATGGGTTGACACCGGTTCGGGTTAAAGCAAGTCATATTTTGCAAGGGCCGAATCAGGTTCGGTTGAGTGCACATACGTTTTCTCCAATATTTTATAAATATCTAATGTCCTAATTATAAGTACAAAACAATATTATTTCAATAATTAGTCAAAAAACATTATTACGATAATAATAAGAAAAAAAGTTCGAAAGAATAACAATAATAATAATAATAATCTTAAGACTTTTGAATACAGTGATACTGGAGGTTGAAGGTATTAAAAAGAAACTGCGGGAGACCTTAAGTTTCAACCCCTTTGACCCGTTCAAACTTCAAACCAGTTAACTCATTCTCATTTAAGCCTTTTCTTAATTGACCCATTTGACCCGTCAAAGATAAAACAAAACCAAATTCAGCCCATTCATAAATAAATTGTATGCCTATAATGTTAATGTCACAGTAGGTACAAGTTTTCCATGTGCAAGTGGGAGTACACATCAACAGCTTATTGAACTTGATCATAATTGGTATGCTTTCTATTCAATTGTACTCACTAACTATGATTTTGACTAGTTTATGCAGAAATCTAACTTAACAAGTGATCACTAAAGAATATCCAAAACTTAACTTATTAACAATTGTTTTGTGAATAGAGAATTTAAGGAGCGAGAAATTTTAGAAGTGATCATTAAGAGACATAATTTAACATTAACAGGTGATCATTAAAGAATATGCCACACTAACATGAATTGCCCAAATAGAAGAGAGAGAGACAAAGATAAAATCAAGCAATAAACCTGCTTGAGTGATCCAGCCCCAAAAGCACGAGTAACCTTAAGACGACCTTTCACCCTATCATTCACAATACAATGGTTGTCATCCGGATGCTCATTTTTTATTCTAGTAACTTCCTGCAATATCAACAAGATTTATGCGATAACTTTTAATATTTCTAGCAAATTTTAGTGGATATTAAAAATAAATAAGACAAGAAAAAGCCTGAAGAAAAGCCTGAAACCAATATATATTATAGAAAAAATTCATGTTCTAATTTTCTTAGTACCATATGCACTTCTATTGTGAACAGTCACGCACCCGAATTTATATCTCTACGTCTATCAAGAGTCTCATTGGGAAGATTACAAAAGCTTACCATCACACGGAATATATCTATCAAATTATGCATGTAGGTGAGTTAACTCACTAAAATATTTACACTATAATAAAACCTTGATCCCTTTTTTTATAGTTCAATAAACAAAACTTGGTTCTTTAATCAACTCTTACTTTTCATTTTTTAGCTGACGGAATCCAAAACCACCTGTCTAATGATTAATTTAGTCAATCCTTAACAGTACTTACTTTATCTTTTTTATGGGATGAAAAATAATTTGGTTAAAGATATGGCTAGAAGCTATAGACGTCTGCCAAAAGTAAAATATATTCCAACAGGAAGAAAATTTCAAGTGGTCATGTAACTTAAAATGTGGTCTAGATGTAAGGAAACATACGTGATACATCAATAGATTAAAGAGAAAACAAATGCAAGGACTAAAGTTAACTTGTTGGCTTGTACCCTGTCCAATCATGATATTCCCAAATACCCAATTCACTTACTAATGGACTCCCGTATTGTCCAGAGGCAAATCAAACCTTTCAGAATTCTTTAGTTGATATGGTGATGTGGCATATCTCTCTTATTAACGTAATTAATAAAAGCAAATAAGAAACACAATTTGACGATAATAGAGCTATAAGTTCCAAAGATACTAGATTTGTCTACAAAATTTACAAATACCTCAAATCGTTGAATTAATCAATAATGGATCAGGGATTAAACACTTTCACTCTGTTTATTCAAAAATAACTCTTAATCAACACATCAGGTTAGGCCCAAAGTATGTTAAACAAGAACAATCAGCAAGATATATCATAAGTAAACATCAAGAGCGGGAAATTTTAAAAACTAAGAACTTACTTCTTCGATGCTTGTGCTATGATCAGTAGACAGTTGCAATGCTGTCAACCTCGTAGTTTGAGCAGGAACTTCATTCACCTTCTCAACTACAGATTCCGTAACTACACCATCAATGACTATCCCACAATCCATTGTTTGAGAAGAACCAATTTCTTCGGTTTCAACATGTTGTGCAACAATAGCCCGACTATCTCCTAAATTCATAACGTACACATCCTCGTCTCTCATTAACACAGCCAATAAACAGGAACCCATAAGTGCAAGCTCTGGATATTGATCCATAACCTTATCAGTCATATCGAGATACGCAAGCTCGGTTACTTCCAAAGCCCTTGACATTGCTTTCAAAATCAATTCATGGTCTACTGGACCATCTTTTTTCTTCCTACCACTTCTAACAACATTATCTGTCTCCTCTATTCTGCTTTCCACTTCTTTTTGTTCTTTGGAATCCAAGCCAAATTTCCAAGCAAACAATTTACTACCATCTTTATGCTTAGCGAACCCGTATTTCAACTTGGACAATAACAATGACCTACGATTAACTCCTGAACTGGTTTTGCTTACACTGAGTGCATCATCTACTGAAAATGCAAACCGTTCAGAACCTGAAAGATCAAGCCCATCTTCAGGTTCTTCCTCTGCAAGATACTCCCATAATCTCCGTCTCCTGGTCACTATTTCTTCTCCTGCTCGAAATGAAACCTTCTTTACAGCATTCTCAGTAACTAAACTAACATTTGTCGATTCTTCTACTTCTTCTAACTGTTGTGGACAGGATTCAACTTGAGACTGAGATTGAGATTGATCAGAATTATCTAAATCCCAAAACAAACCTTCGAGTTGTTTATACATAGCTTTATATAAATTCCCCATCAAAAACTCAGGAGCATCAGGACCATTAAATCCATCATAAATACCAACAAACAACCACCCATGCTCTTCGGATACAACCACATGGACCCGATCCTCACCTGCTTTCCCTAAAGCCCATTGAACATCCTTATCATTCTTCCTATCCGACTCCTCTCCCCTTTCCGCTGTTGAAGCTTCCTTCCTACCTCCAACAAAGTTCCTTACAGGAACAACCCAAGGCCGAGGAAAGTTCCTATTAAACGCCTTCCTAATCCCAGGAATAGCTTTCCGTCTCTTCCTCTTAACATACATAGCACTATTAAGAGGAGCAGAGAACGGAACACCATTACTGTTAGTTAATTCAGAAGCATAATTAGAATCTAAGGGACCGGAAAGAGCACCACGCTCAATGGGACCAGACATAAAAAAGGCTCGAGCTCTAGCGGAGTCTCCACGGGGCAAAGGTTGTAAAGGAAGAGCACTAAAGGAAGAAGTACTTTCGAAACCATTAACTAAACAACTAGTAGTAGTAACGGAATCATGATCGTAAATAAGAGACGGATTAGTAGAAGAATTAGCACTTACAGAAGCGCCAGAAATCGCTTTGAAACCAGTCTCCGAGAATCGAAGCGATTGAGACGGGGAAACAAAATGATCGGAGTGAGAAGGGGAGACAAATCGAGCAGATGAACGAACGTAGCAAAAGGAGTGACCTAGGGTTTCGTCAAGTGGCTCGTTACCGGTCAAATTAAGCTCGCCGGAATGGTGGTTATTCGGCGGAGTGAAGCAGGGGAGGAGCTGCGAGAATCCACCTCCCATCACATTACACACCAAATCTGTGGAATGGAGAGAGATATAGATACAGGAGGAGTGTATGTATATTTGAATAGGGATACACACTGAATGTGTGTGTAAGAGAGAGAGAGAAAATGGAGTTGATGAGAAAGAGTTTGAAAGAAAGAAGACTTTGGTTTTAAAATATGAGGAAAAAATGGTTATTCTTACTTAATCCTCTACACTATAACTTAAACTTATTGTGTAACAACTCAACTTTCGCTATCATAAATCACAATATTTATCTACTTTGTCAACTAAGGCTTTATTGATTGTTTTGGTGGAGCTTTCGAGAAAGACAACCATCTTAGAGCTATGACTTAAGTATGTATAACGGTTGTAGTATAAAAATGTGTCATGTCTTAAAATATTAAGATTTTTGTTATATATTCGATATATTTTTGTTTGTGAGAGAAGTGAAATTTATCTAAAGTGCTACATCCTACGGTTAAGGTATATTGTTTATAAATATAATAACACAAACCAACCAGCTTGGTTGGTAAGTTGCTTATCCATCGATCCGAGTTTAATATCATTGCTTTAAACGACCTACCTTTCCGTGACTATCATATTATTCGTTTTGCAAACAAGGCTCACAAATTGATGGAGGAGTCATCCATCCTAGAACTACTATGGTCCAAACACATTGTGCTGCAAAGTTTATAAACTATGTAGTGCTTGTAGCTCTAATATGGGGCAGGAAACGAAAGACTGATGTTTTTCTCATACACCAAACATCTCTCTTTCTTTATGGTCGATGTGACATCTGCCTAAAGTATTATATATCGTGTTTCTTAATTTTTAAATGATAGAAAAGAAGAGTAAAAGAAAAGGACTAAAGGGAAAAATATTTTCAATTTTCGTATTCTTAAGTCGAGAAAGATATACTAGCTAAAAGAAACAAGGGGAAAAGAGAGAGAAAAAGAAAAAAGAAAAAAAGGAAAAAAAAAATGTGAACTCCCAAAACAAAATATGTTTCCGTTTAAATAAATAATTTATTAAAAAATTAGGACACTAGTTACTAAAAAGAAATTAACCACTTTAAAAAAAATATACACGTTGATACAATCACGTGTAGAATGAAATAGATATTGGTTGTTTATGTTAATCGATTTGTTTTGTGAGCTTTATGTCGTATTTGTTAGATGCATTTTATTGCATCATTTACGTTCAATTCTGTTTATTTTTGTATTTATGTAAATAAACAAGTATATAAATTGCATTTATGTGATTCCTAATTACATTTAGAATGTTTGCTTCTTCACCACTTTAATGTTTATTTGTAGGTTTTAAAGTTGGAACGAAATGGAAGCTGAAAAACGCAAACGAAACGCGAGAAAACGAAACAAAAACTGTTGCCCAGACCATACCCGACGGGGTATTGGTCCAAGAACAAAAACACCCGACGGGGTGTTACCTAGGTGTTTTAGACGAAACTCGATGATTTGGACGCTAGAAACCCGTCGGGGCAATTTTCTGAAGCAAACCGACCCGCGTTGGGCCATGAATGTGAAGCAAAAACACCCTCTCGGGTATGGAGACCCGCCCGGGTCCTAATCGGAAGACAATTTTCAACACGATTTAAACCACTTATTTTATCATTTTTCATTATCTTTTATCATCAAGACAACCAGGAGACGAAGTGGAATCACTTTTGGAAGCTAAATTCACCATTTCCGCATTGAATTCGTTGTTTGTAAGCTATCGAAACATTGAATTTTATGCTTAATTGTATGTTTGTTCAAGCCATGAGTGGCTAGACCCATTTTATTCGGTTTTGACTTATACTCGATTATGTCGATTAGACTTTGAAATTGATGTTTGTTTGATTCATATTTAGTAATTTTGGTCTGAATTACGATTATATTGAATTACGCTTTAATTCTTGTTGGCCACCTGTGTTAGAGTTTGATTCATTATTGTTAGAATCAAGTTATAGAATCCGTAATTGTTTTATAATTTGATATTAAGTTACAAAACGTTGTTCACTGAGGGTTAACCAAAAGTACGTGTTTATTACATTCCCGAGCTTTTGTGGAACGGTAAACATTGTTTGGAAAGTTTACAAAACTATTAATGCAACTTTTGGATCATTTCCAAGAGTTTGTTTAGACCTGAATTAGAGAGTCAGGTTTATTTCAAAGAGTTTATTTTAACTTAAATATTTTGGTAAACGAATTGGTTTACAATGGAAAAAATAAAATTATATGTTACTGACATCAATTGGTTTGTGTTTTTTTTTAACTACGATTTGTATAAACAACTAGTAAGAAGTTGGAACTAAATAAAGCATTATAATGGATTGATCAGATTAGATTTGAATTTAGTTCAAATCCAATCTAACCAATTAAGGTTTTTAATCCGAAATCGAAGAAGAAGCCAAACATTATCATTTTTAAAATTAATTCTACCTAAGAAGTTTTAGAGCTAAAACCCGACCATATCTTTGCGGAACATCAATATAAACCATATTCGTGTCTAGTTGTATTGATAACTACATGAAATAGCTTCATCCTTTCATCCAAGGTCACGTACAACATTAATTTTTCATCCTTATTGTACAAGAGTCGAGTGTAAGGTATGCGAGTTCTAAGAGTAGACTCTATCATCGGCTTTTGTGGCGTCTTTGAGGTGATTATGCGTTTGTTTAATTCAGTAGGAAGGTATGCGATTTTTTTGATAGTTTTATGGTGTTATGACAATTGACCATTAGCTTATTAGCAATCTACAAAACCGCTCTACTTGACTGACCCTTCTATTTTGTGTGACTTGCTTGATAGGTGTGACAATTGGGTTATTTGTTGGGTAAGAGTTTGGTTAAACATACGTTTTAACATATTGACAAAAGAAACTTTTATTGTGTTAATGATACGAAAGTTTTTATCACTATAAATAAGAACGATCCTCACTAAATGAAAACACAACTTTCTGTGCTACTTCAACGGATTGATGTTTAAGTAAGTTCAAAGAGTCGAGTCTTGTTCGCCCTCATTGTATCAAAGAGTGTCTACGATTTTTTAACATTTCATTTTTTTTACTGTAAAAGCCATAAACCCTAAATACGTCTTTGACTACTTCAAAGTGATAAAATGATGGATACATGTGTAGGATATGTGATCGTGACATCATGACATTAGAGTAAAGTTGTGGTTGAACCACCATGTTAAATTATTTATTAAAATTAGGTCCTAAAGATGGTCCTCTCGGACTAATGGAAAAAAATAGTTGGAATAAGGATGAGTAACTACTTAATCATTCATTTTTTTTTTTAATTTTTTTTTTTAATTTTTTTTTTTCGAGAAAAAAAATCCCCAAATGACGACTCATCATTATCTTTGGTCTAACTATGTTATTTTTTTTCCCGATATGAAGAGACCATCTTTACGAGCCCATTTTTCAAAATAATTTAACCACAGTGGTTCAACAACAACATTTCTTAGATGCTAAGTCGCGACCACCACATACCCTACACACTTGTATCCACCATCTTCGTTTATGGACTTGTCATCTCTAGCACCACTATAGGTATCACCCGTTTGGCAAACTGATATGAATCCGAGTTTCATATATGAGTGATGGCCATCTAACGACATGTAAACCACGAGTTTTATCCTAGTTTATTTAAACGGTATAATCTTTCTCACATTCTTTTATGGAAATTATACAATCACATTTTTGTAGTCAAGGTTCTTCCAAAGGCCTTATCTATACATATTATTGCTAATCTTTATGACTAGCACTTGGCACAAAATTATATACTCTCGACACTTTGGCAAAAAACTAAGAAAACAATTTTTTGAGATTGGCATAAGTACCGGTGATCAATTGGGAATACACGTATTTATCGATTAGTGCTGACATTTACCTCAATATGAGGCGATTTTGGTTACCGGGTAATGAAACTTATGTTTATTTTCATGTTATTTGTTCGGTTACATTGATATTCTTAGCTTATTCTTAAAATTTTTCATTAAATGGTAAAAAAAAACTTATGATTAGTGAAATGGAATTGGGCCTAATTCAGTACATTATATTAAGAGTATAATTATTTTTGTGTAATCTGGAGTTATAACGAACAAGCTAAAACCAAAGTAACGATTTAGTCGAACTTTTATTTGCGCTTACACATGTAACCCATAACCAAACATATATGCCTCATGTTTTGTATGAATTCCGGTACATTCGGCAGCTCAACCTCAGATCTCCAAAGTTGAAGCAAAAAGTAACTGAAGAACCATCACGAAAGATGCAGCAATGAATTTATGTTGCAAATAAGCATAAGTCCATAAGTCCCTTGGACTAATGATATATAGGAGCTATCATTGATGGTATGCTTTTATCTCACTACTTTTCCTCTCTAAATTTTTTTTGTCCCATGTCCATCATTATCTGCATCAACCGCTACCATTTGAGGATCACTGAAAAGAATGAAACGATTATGATTAAGCTATCAACCTCTACTAACTTTGGCACAAACATACACTCTTTTATTTTGTAGGTTGGGATGGTGCTAGCCGTCCCAAAAGTTGATAGCCGTTTAGCTTGCTTTGTGATTGTAGTACAACGGTGATCAATCATATTCGTAGTTGACATTACGTAGCCAACAAAATTTCCACGAACCATGTGTGTTTCGGGCAGAACCTAGAATCTTACGTATATGACATGGTTAAAGTATCACATGTGACATGAATTTATGATAATAAAAGGGTAAACTACATGATGTTAATAGTGTGTCATCATATATACTTACTTATATAAAATTAGATTAATTAAACATCAAGTTATTTTATGAGAAAAATTTCATAGAAATGTAACGAATTTGTACTAAATGGTCATTGTATATAGTTAACTTCATTATAGATCTTATAATATAACAAACTTTGAATCTGTAAACATTGTATTGTATGTAAAACTTAAAATCTCGTTATTTTATGTGTAACTTAATGTATTTAAGAATAAAAGGTCTATTCTAATTAAATAACTTACCGTTAAAAAAGGAGTAGAACTCGTATTGAATCCATCTAATGCTAGACCACCATTGATATACTAAAAATTAACGACATATGTGACCAGAAACTGTTGGACGCCATAGCGACCACAATACCATATAAATGATACCATTTCCGTTATGATTGTACCTTGATAAGCAAGTCAAAGCCTTCATACATATTCTTTTGACGAAATTTAAACAAATCCGTTGCAGGGCAACTCTCCTTTGGCACACGATCTCCCTATTCCCTAAATCATACATACATATATACATACGCACATATACTCACACATACATATATATATATATATATATATATATATATATATATATATATACATACATACATACCAATGTGTATTATAAGTAGGTATTCCCCAATAAAATGTTGTAGGCTAGTTTTGGGTATGTGTATGATTGTCATTAAAAAGAAACATACATATTGAAATTCATCATGCTCATGATTCAGGGTTTCGATATATGTATGCCAACGGAGAGAAGCCCTATAACCGGTTTGCTTACTATTCACTCTACTATCTCATGGTTCGAAAGACATTACATGCGTTGGAATAAATAAAGAGAAATAGCTTGTAATGGTAGTTTGATGGGTTTATGCCATGGATATTCTTGAACATATACAAATGTTCTTGGAGTAGCAATTCTTTGTGTTTGGGAAGAATTGATAATGAAGAAAAAGAAGATGCTTTAAAGAAGATAGAGATGGTCATAAGACTTTTGGAGAGGCATATGCCATGTTATATTCTCTATACAAGAATCCCATTTAATCAAATCTCTTGTTTATCTTTCACAAATAAGTACATCTTTTAAAAAAGGTGGATGGTAATTCTAACCATCTCAATTACTTGTATTGTTATTATGAAACATTATATGAGTTTTTAACCATGAACCCGAGACAATGAATAAA
Organism: Senecio squalidus; assembly: GCA_910822075.1. NCBI lineage: Eukaryota > Viridiplantae > Streptophyta > Magnoliopsida > Asterales > Asteraceae > Senecio > Senecio squalidus. The sequence goes on along the minus strand of CAJVGC010000592.1, from coordinate 46,487,857 downwards.
ATATAAATCAATGCATAAACATGCACTACAAAGAATAAATAGCCTTAAAACCGTCAAAAAATCATCCAAAATTCAAAATCATTATTTACCACTTTTACTTTAACCTTTTATAATAATACATCAAATGTTGATATTTGAATGATTTTAGCAAATATGTGTCCGTAAATGTGTGAGTTTTTAAGAGCGCACACATCGACATTGAGATATTGCGTATTTGCCTTTAAGTTATTAATTATTAGTTATGTGTTAAAAGTTAATAATTAAATAACTAGAGAGATTGTATTTGTAAGTTAAAAGGTTAACTTGGAGATTAAGTTTTGCCTATCTATAATTAACCTTTATAGATTAGGTTAAAACAATCCTACTTTAAAAATCTCTCTCCCTCTTCCTCTTGGTTTCGGCTGAACAACCTAACAACCCAAAGAAAGGGGTTTTCAGTTATCGTTGATTCAAGTAAAGGAAAGGAAGTCAAGATCGTTGACTAGATTGGGGCAATTACTAGCATACAAGCATATCGATAAAGACGGTGTCGTGTACGTAACTAAAGATAGATCTTACACTTAGACCTACTGCTTTCATACAAATAATTCAAGGCTTAAAGGTATAACTTAATCCGATTTAATCATTCTTATATGATCATGTTTTCCGCAATCATGTATTGTTTAACATTATGACTCGTGTTGTATGCCTATACCTAATGGTCATTTTTAGCAATTTCCGACTTTAAAACATGTATCAAACAATCATACATATTTACGAAACTAAAAAAATAAAGCATTTTTCCGAAAGACAAATAATTCAAATAACTATATAATAATTCACGCTTTTGTCCATAATATGAATTGAACCCATAACTTCTAGGTCATAGTCATGGTTAAAAAAAGATAGAAAAAAACTAATGATAAAAGTCTTTAACCTTTAGAATAATACACCAAAGGGTTATTTTTAGTAATCCGACTTTAAAACATGTATAAAAAATCATACGTACGAAACTAAAAACTTAAAAGCATTATTAAGAAAGACAAATATTACAAATAACGACATAGTAATTCACACATTTATTCATAATGAACTGAACCAACGACCTCTATGTCAGTGAGTTACTCTCATACGATCAGACTATAAATAGTTTGGTTAAGAAAAGAAAAGAAAAAACTAATGATAAGGGTTTCTATAACACGGTTAATGCGGTGGATATATAAAAAAATCTAAAAATACCTTATTTCAAAGTATCTTAATTAGTAACTTACCATGCATTTGTGATTATAATTCTCTATATTCATACTTTCGTAGAGTACGTCTCAATATTTTGTTTGAACGAGATTACGAGAATCGCTCACTCACTATATATCTCTATTGAGACCTTTAACTTAGATTTTTTTTCATAGAAGGCAAATATAGTATTTGCTTTCACGTCCATTTTTGTTTACAATTGTATAAATGTATGTAATTTAAACAACATTCAAGTAAAACTCATCACTTAATTTAATAGCTCCAAAGATTATCAGAACCGGAAGAATCGACCACCGATCCATCATTGTTACTCATCTCCGGTGGTGGGCTAATCATCATTCCCTCCGCCATATCAACTAACAAATTCGGCATACCAAAAATTGCATCTTCATCCATAAACTCGTGGCCACTGGGCGGCCGCATAATGACTAAATTTGCGGCCGCCAAAGCAGCGTTCCTAATGAATGTAGGCTCTGGCTGTGGGGGCACACGATAAGACCCCTTAAGGTCTGGAAAATTTAAAACCGTGTCACCGCCTTTGAGTGACAATGCTGCCACGTCATAGGCAGCGGCTGCCATTTCGGGTGTTGGGTATGTTCCAAGCCATATACGGGTGGTTTTACGTGGTTCACGAATTTCTGACACCCATTTTCCATTACGACAACGTATTCCGCGGTATATAGGGTGTTTTCTGGTGGTGGTGGTGGAGCCGCGGATGTTGGTGGAGGTGCTCATGGTGGTTGTATTAGTTAGTAGAGTGATTAGTGTATGTTAAGAAATGGTGAAGCTAGTCAACCATATATATATATATATATATATATATATATATATAGATAGATAGATAGATACATATATGCATGATACTATACAACAATATAATATACAGATAATCCGGTATGTGTATTTATATATCCGGTATGTGTAGTTATATATATTACGTACGAAGTACAAAAAGTGGGTGGGTGAATAGATGATCATATCGTTCACATGTTTTGAAAGAGATTATATTTTTCATTTTTGTCGACATCGACTCATTATTAAGCGAATGAAAATAATTGTTTGTTTAAGTTGTATCTCGTGAAATGAAATGAAAAACATTTATTTATGAAGACCAACTAAAGAAACGTCAACTTAATGGGTTGTAAGCACTAAGAAAATTCACGAAAGACTTGGATTCATTTGGTGAGGATGACACTTTTTATTGTGATTCCAATTCATTCATTATAGACTTCAAAATGCATCTAAGAGGGAAAATACAGTCTCCTCTCATTCGGTTATGTATTGTACTCAGTGGCGGAGCTACATGGAGGTCACGGTTGACCATGACCCACCCATAAAATCTTAAATTTTATGCATTTTATATAGTTTTATTATGTTTTTGGTTTAATATTTAGTAATTAGTCCATCCAAAAACAATAAATTTCATCAGTTATACACAGTTCATCAGTCGCAAATTATTTAGCCCCCCTAAAGTTGAATTTCTTGCTTCGCCACTGATTGTATTTATATGTGTCGTGATAGTTTGGTGAATTATTTAGTTTGGTTTGGTTATGTTTTAATTTGTGATGTTTATAATGTTCTTTTAGGTGTTTGTTTAAGGTTCTAAATGTTGTGAGGGTTCTTTAAGGTGAAATTTGTATAAGAAAAACCCTCCAAACAAATCGATTATAAGAAAAACCCGTCTCTGTTTGATGTAAAAACTGGTGAGTATTTTTTTCACCACTAGGTGAGTATCGTTACCATTTTTGGGATTTTTATTATATTAACCATATTTGTTGAATTAATTGATTGGCTTCTTGTCAATATATGTATGCTTTTATAAAATTAGATTCAAGTTAGTTCCTTAATATCTTCTAATATTCATCAAACGTTACAAGACGTTCTTTGTTTATCAAGAATTACTACAAAAATCATAGTATTAATTTTGGTCGATTCTTCTTTTATTATCTTTGATGAAGTGACGATTCTTATGATCGCGCTAAGTCTTCTATCAAATTATGTAGTGTACTTTTCAAAAGATAAGAAAGTACGAGCTCATCAATAAAAGAAAACATTATGATGAGTCATGGACCATGGCGAATGTTGTTATCAGTACCAAAAACTTACTTCAAAGCTTCACCGAATAGTGATGTATTCGGTCCTAATCAGTTCTAACCATTGTTTGATTTTCGCATAACTGCTAATCAAGAACTAGTGTGCCTTCTTCACCGGCTAGTTTAACGTATCCAAAGCATCAATGAATACGTTATAATAATTTATAACACCTCTTTTTATTATGATCGTTCGTTTCATGCATCTCTAGCCTCTAACGACACGAATACTAATGGGAAACCCTAAATGTACTTTAACGTGTGTAGTTAATTAAGCGTACTTTTATGGTCCATGAGATTGCTTTACATTTCGAACATGGGACATATGATAGATTTAACTTTATTTGATAAGATTGTTCATGTTATTTGATTCTTTTAAGGTTTTAAACGTGTTGTACTTCGAAGGCTTGCTATGTTGAACTAACTACTCATGATTTGACGCTCTATACATCTTTTTATCAAACTCGAACTTAATATTTTTAGAGTAAATTACAAAAGTCGTTCATGTGATATGATCAAATTGTCGATTATTTACCTACGAACATGAAATATCTTTTACCACAACAGGTCGTTAAAAAAATAATATCTTCAAAGTTAAGCCTAACTGGGATTCAATCGATTGTTGTCACTTGCTTAGTTGTTAACATGTAGTACAAAATGTCTATTTATTTTATGAAAGAGACTTCAAACTTGTAAGGCATTTCGAGTACATAAATCGATTTATAACATGAAGAAAATGTATGTATGATATGTCATATGTGGTCCATGATGTAAGGGCGAAGAAATTTTAGGCGTGTTATGTGACGTTTATCCTAATCAACATATGTTTTATCTGTATTATTAGTTAAATTATTTAAAAAATTTAGAATTAAAATTTATTGGTTAGGTTCAAGCGAGAAGTAATAAAAAAGAGAGAACCGGAAGAACTACAAACAGAGTTCTCACAAAAAATGATGTTTTTTCTCACATTGTTCTTTTGGTGCTTTGGATCTAACCGGCTTTGTTTGGATTACGTTAACAAGACGAATAAATTCAACATGAATTATTGTTGCTAGTTGCTATGTAGACATGTAGTGACCACTCTCATATGGCCAATGGGTGTTTCGTGTAAGCTCAATACTAGGTTGTTGCAAAAAAAATCACAAAAAAACAAGTATGTATAAAAAAATTGCCCCGAAGCTTAAAAAAAAAATGGATGGTTGAGATATCATTTACTTAAACTAAAACTTAAAAAAAAATGACCAATATGCTTTATATAGTAGTTAAGATTTATAAAATTGTATTTTTTTTCGAAGTTTCGGATAACTTTGTTTATTTTTCGCTTTCAGGGAGGCTCGGAGCAACCCGTGGGTAACCTCCCTCGTAACTAACATTTCCCGAATGTTATACCACTGTTCTTGAGCCACATTACCAGCCGACTTGGTTGGGGTTGGAATATAAAGTCAACTTTCTTTTTTTTTAATAGATGTTTCGAGTCAGTTTTTAGTTTAAGCATATGGTTTAACAAAAGATATCAATGTTTTGCTTTGTTTACATTTCGAGTGGGTTATATCTTTTCCTTTTTTATTTTTTACTTCAAAGAGGGGGCTCCGCTGCAACGTACGGGCTAAGCATATTAGAAAAACCAATTTCATATTTATTCAAAGACATGTATAAATTAAAAGTAAACAATATACAGTTGTACCAATCAGATAGTATATAGTACAAATTAAGTGAACAATACTGGATGATGTTACAATCAGATAAAAAAAAATGAGTTTTTTCACTTTTCTCATTGTTCTTTTCGTGCTACTTTGGATCGAGCGGGCTTTGTTTTTATTACGTTACCAAGAAGGATCAATACCACAGGAATGATAGTTCCTATGTAGTATACACTCCCGTATGCAGTCAGTGTTTCGTGTAGGCTCAATACCTGTTGCAAAAAATAGAACCAAATATGCTCAATACAAGATGCAAAATGTATTGCATCGAGCTTACAATAAACAAAACGAAAGTTTTTAGTTTTAGTGTTTAAATAATAGCAACCATATTCATTTTGAATTCAGAAAGTCATATATGTGATTTCAAAACGAGTGATTTGACTCTTCAAAACAATAAACTATTTGTTCTTGTTGAAATACAGACTACAAACTGTAAAAATGAGTGGGTTTTGGACAAAAACCGTCAAAGAAGGATTTTATTTTTTCGCATTTATATCTCCAAAAATTGGTTGTTCTTGCAAACCATGATGTTCTTAGTTATTTTTCACAAGAATAACAATTTAGAAAAGTCAATAAACAAGAAAGTCAGCCAAACTAACCATGAAACCGACGCAAGAATAGTTCAAAACGAGAACTGTATAAGCGAAGTTCACAAGCATAAAAATCTTCTTAACCAACCCCAAATTTGGGGGCACTGATTGTTGCCATCTGTAAATGGCTGCACATGACAAAAACAAACAACAAGGTAACATAACGAAAGTGCCAAATTATTAGTCTAAATGTAGCCATGTAGACATATCATAATTTAAAAGAACGTAGGCTAAGTAATTACCTCTTGAACCAGCTATCATCAAAGCTGATTGAACGAAAAATATGATATACCCCGGATATAAACCCTGTTGAGTAATAAATATAAATCCGTCAAAGTTATGAAGCAGAGTTCAAAATTATTTTGAAGGTTATTTGGACAAGTGAACTTACATGCCATACAGCACTAACAGTCTGTGTTGCAAGCAATTGAAAGAAACCAGCCTTTTTCCCCTTTTGAACGAGTCTATCATAAACATCTGTAAATACATACATAAGATTAAAAAATCACATATTTCAACTCTAGCAGACTTTTGACCCGTTACCCAACCCGCCCATTTTTAGTATGAAAACTCACAATGACGAAGCCAAGTGCTGACTTGTATATTCCATACAAGTGGAATTTCCACTGCACTTTTAGCAAACTCAAGACCCAAAATGTCGACGTTTTTAGCGCGGTCCCATTTTGCCTTGGGTGAAGAAGAATCGGTCCATCCACTAAAGCCCAGCCCGGAAATAATAATAGAAGCTTCTGAAATGGACCATATGAAATAATATTTCCAACGGGCTGTAAAGCCAGCCATGTATTGGTAGCTAAGTCGTTTCAAGAATCCCCACTCTTTATATACTGGTTCAGTGAATTTCGATAACGGATATTGAGGTACCAAGTATAAGTATAAACCCATACAGAAAGCGGCTTGCAGAAGAGCTTTTAGGGTTGGTATAAAAGGCGACGGTGAACCTTTTTCAGACTTTATCCAAACCTGGAAAGATAAGTTTTATAGAAGATAAATCACTAAAAACTTAGATAACATCTTAAAATACCAGAAAAAGAAGAAAAGTGAACGTTAGTTTACGTACCCCCTTCTTTTCTGTCCAATCTAAGTAATCTTTGATTTCATAAACTGGGCCTGCAAAGTGACTTCCACAACAGAGACAAAATCCAATGTACTCGATTAAAGAAGGTAGTTTGAGTATACGGTTTTTCTTTTGGGATTCACGAAGATCTTCCTCTTTTAGTAATCCGTCATTGTAATTAACAGCGCTTGAAATCACTTTTAATGTTAGGACCATAAGTGCTCCTACATAATGGAATAAAATATTAAGTGTAGTTGAATTGAACAGGTTTAACTGGATTACAAACAGAGCATACTTGTAATGATATGGAAATTATGATAAATAACGTAGCATAAATGATAAAACTAATATACCATGCTCCAAACGTGCAACTTAATCACAGCGTGCAGAAAGGACTTACCGGTAGCATCAATGCCGCCTTCTTTCCATGCATCCCCACTCATGTAGTATACATGGCTACAAGTTTTCGAAATAATTAACAATTATCAATACTTAGCTTTCACACTTTTTTTTTAACTCTTACACTATGTTCTCAAGTTCAAATTTCGGAAAAAAAGAAAGAAAAAAGGAAGTATCTTGAGAACACGAAAAATAACTAAAACATTGGGGTGTCTTAATTGGGTTGCTTGAAATTTTGGAATCACCAAGAATAGGAGTTTGGAATAAGCATTCTCATGTTGTTTCTTGAAAAACACTTTTCGCATCTAAAAGCTCGAAAAGGTTTATCTGTCTTCAAAAAACGTACAATAAACCGCTAAGCTATTGCAATAAGCAATCCTAAAACACCCGATAACAGTTTAGATTGTTTCTAGAGCTAATTGCATAAACCGTCAATATAGTTAGGCCAAATTGCAATCTTTTTCCTAACATGTTCAAACGTACAAACACAGTCCCTATGAAAAACCTTTTGTATGGATATCGTCCATGACATGTCTAAACCTTTAGCATAAAAAGTCTCTACTTGGACGATATTCACACAATAGGTTTCCTACCAGACCTATTACAATTTTAGCCAAACCACATAGACGGTTTATACAATTAACAAACGATAATAATAATAATAATAATAATAACAAACGTACCATCCAATAAGGTACCCCATAGCTAACACAAACGTAACCAACCCGCATCGTTTTCGATACACAACCATTGACCCATAACCAACCAACATCGAAACCAAAAAGTGCAAATTCGAAGAAAACCCAAACGACAAGTAAGACAACACGGCACCAGTGACGGCGGCGTACACGTGTTTTCCGGTGGGACCACCAGGGATAAACCGGTGGAAAAAGCCGACAGGAATAGTGGTAATGAAACATAGAAGGAATCTAAGTACCGGAACAGATACTCCGATCGCCGTCGCCGTAGATTCCATGTCCATGTTTATTTGTTTTTTTTGACAGATTGTGTATTGTCTTTGGATTGGTTTTGTTTTTATGGGATCGAGTGTAGATTACGGTGGGGTCCCCTAAATTGTGGGCTTACATCACGTGTAATTATACAAAAATTATAGAGTTAATTACACGGTTATCCAAATGGCACTTTTCGTCCTATCTTTTGGATAAGTACATGGATAGTCCTTTGTTTGTAATTTCTGCACATGGACAATCCTTTGGTCCGTTAGGGTTAACTCAATTCTGTTAGTTATATCATAATGACCAATTTACCCTTTTTGTCTTATTCGCAAAGGACCGTTTTTGTAATTTTTTTTTCTTCTTTTATTTGTTTTATAGCAATTGTTTAGATATATATATATATATATATATATATATATATATATATATATATATATATATATATATATATATATATATATAGATTGGGGTTCAATAGAGATCCTCTTTTTGCTAGAGATCCAAGGATCACCTTCTCAGCCACAAGATTATATAAAATGTGTGGCTGAGATTAAAAGTGGGTTTAAATGATTTGTAAGGGAAAAAGCACGGAGGGGCATATAAGTCTTTTTACCTTTTTCCTTTTATTTTCTCACACGCGCTTTTCCAGTTTTCCTTTCACCTTTTGTCTTTTTGTCTTTTGCTTTTGTGTCACATTTACCAAGTAACGCTTTTCCTTTCACTTTTTGTCTTTTTGTCTTTTGCTTTTGTGTCACATTTACCAAGTAAATATTCTTTCACATAAATGTATTAAACAAATATTGAGCACATTTACCAAGTAAATATTCTTTCACATAAATGCATTTTACATCAACATACTAAGACACATTATTAATAAAATCACAAGTGATTACTAAACGTTTTGTGACATTTTACATCAAAGAACTAAGGCACTAAATTATAAACAGTTTCTTAATGTAAAAACTACATAATCACATGTGATTAAATAAGCATTTGGTGACATTTTACATCAACATACTAAGACATTAAATAATAAACATTTTCTTAATGTAAAAACTACATAATCACAGGTGATTAAATAAGCATTTGGTGACATTTTACATCAACATACTAAAGAAAATTATTAATAAAATCACAGGTGATTACTAAACATTTTGATGACATTTTACATCAACATATAAGGCACTAAATTAATACAATCACAGGTGATTACTAGACATTTGATGAAATTCTACATCAAGGTACTAAATTAAGAACCTTAAATGTATTAAGGTATTAAGGCACTAAATCACAGGTGATTTTCCTTTACAATTTGTTGACTACAAAATTACATTTAAGATACTAAAGAAAACTACATAATCACAGGTGATTAAATAAGCATTTGGTGACATTTTATATCAACATACTAAAGAAAATTATTAATAAAATCACAGGTGATTACTAAACATTTTGATGACATTTTACATCAACATATAAGACACTAAATTAATACAATCACAGGTGATTACTAGACATTTGATGAAATTCTACATCAAGGTATTAAGGCACTAAATTAAGAACCTTAAATGTATTAAGGTATTAAGGCACTAAATCACAGGTGATTTTCCTTTACAATTTGTTGACTACAAAATTACATTTAAGATATTTAGTTATTTAATTTAATAAAATCACATGTGACATAGTTATTGTTCAAAGAAAATACACCAAACCGAAAGTATTCTCAAACAAAATATTTGTCTACTCATTTCAAATAAAATTCAACTAGTAAAGTAACATATTAAATTCAAAATATTTGTGTCAAACCTTCAATTGATTGTTAATATTACAATCTAAGGCACATTATTAATAAAATCACAGGTGATTACTAAACATTTTTGTGACATTTTACATCAACATACTAAGGCACATTATTAATAAAATCACAGGTGATTACTAAACATTTTTGTGACATTTTACATCAACATACTAAGACACATTATTAATAAAATCACAGGTGATTACTAAACATTTTGGTGACATTTTACATCAACATACTAAGGCACATTATTAATAAAATCACAGGTGATTACTAAACATTTTGGTGACATTTTACATCAACATACTAAGGCACATTATTAATAAAATCACAGGTGATTACTAAACATTTTTGTGACATTTTACATCAACATATTAAGGCACATTATAACTAAAATCACAGGTGATTACTAGGTGATTACTAAACATTTTGGTGACATTTTACATCAAGGTACTAAGCCACTAAATTATAAACAGTTCTTAATGTAAAAACTTTAGAATCACAAGTGATTACTAAACATTTTTGTGACATTTTACATCAACATACTAAGGCACATTATTAATAAAATCACAGGTGATTACTAAACATTTTTGTGACATTTTACATCAACATATTAAGGCACATTATAACTAAAATCACAGGTGATTACTAAACATTTTTTTTGGTAGAAATGAAATGAATCAAAATTTGAAAGTAGCCAGAGTGTTATTCGAAAGTTTTTAACCCTATAACTCAATTCAATCAAACATATTCTATATTAATTTGTAGTTTATAATATAGTTTTTGGTAATGATACGTTTAAGACATCTATTTGAAAAAGAAAAATGTGAACAAACAAATGTTGGTAAAACAATCTGACCGACCTGTTTTAAGTTTTAACTCGTATTACCCTCACCTATTGAACTAAACTCATTATGACCCACTATGTACTTAAAGTAAGTACCTTTTCTGCCTGAACCACTGTCCTTGGGAATCCATCAAGAATGTTAAGGTATTCTTTTTACTTGTACTCTTTGCTTTATTACTTGTACAACCTTCTTCTACTTCTTCTGTTGTTGGATCAAAAGGCCAAGATTCAGATGGGGTTTTAGTGTCTGTGAAGAAGAAGTCTAGTAATGGTACTACTCCTTTTGCACAAGGTACAACTTTACAAAAGAAAATCAAGACTTTAAATTCTACTAAACCCAATTCCAATAAAAGACAAACGAAATAGAGATCCACTAATTAAGACTACATTTTTGAAAAGAATGAAACCTTTTTGACATGAGACAAGACGGAATACTGCTGAGATCGAATTTGAAATCGGAATCGGATTCAATAGGAACAGGTTCGCCGATTCTACTGTAGCGGTAGTTTTTTGTGAAGATTTGGTCTCCCTCGATTTCTTCTTCCATTGTGATGACAGGTGTACTAGTTTCAGATTCGATCTTGTTGATCTTGTTGTGATTTTGGGGGAGAAAAGTTAAAAAGATGAATTTGGGGAAAGAGGTCTCACAGTGATTTTTGAGTGTGTGTGAGTGTTTGGATGGATTGGATGTGTGTGTGTGTGTTAGAGTCTTTTAGGGGCGCGTGGAGTTAAAAAAAAATAAAAGGTAAAAAGAACATATTACCCCTCCGTGTGTTTGATGGGTTAATGAAATTGTGTGGCTGGGAGGGTGATCTCTGGATCTCTAGCAAAAAGAGGATCTCTATTGAACCCTCCCCTATATATATATATATATATATATATATAGAATTGGTTTCAAATGAGAACCATACAAATAATTAGGAACCATTAGGAACCAATAGTCACCAGTGTATATATATGATATTCACCAGTGTATATACATACACTGGTAAATATCATATTAAATATACACTGGTGAATATCATATATATACACTGGTGAATATCATATATATATATACACTGGTGAATATCATATGTATATACACTGGTGAATATTGGTTCCTAATGGTTCTCAAATATTTAGTGGTTCCTATTTGAACCCACCTCTATATATATATATATATATATATATATATATATATATATATATATATATATATATATATATATATATATATATATATATCACCACATCTCCCAAAATTTCAATTGGTTATGATGCTGGTGATATCCACCCCCACCACATCTCCCAAAATTTCAATTGGTTATGATGCTGGTGATATCCACCCCCGTAGAGCTGATTCCGACGACGGAGACTGATGTGGTTGACCGTGCATCACCTCCTTTTGTCGCCGGAGCTCCATTACTTTCCGGTGACTGTTACAATGCTGAGTCAGCACAAGAGTCGAACTCGCCGCCGGTCGATACTCCGGTACCAATCTCCCTGACTTATACCTAACACCACACGCGTTACACAACGTTTTCAGACCTAACGGACCGGTTCGCCACTACGGCGTCTTCTCCGACGAACAGTGAGTACACCGCCGCATAACTACATTCTCCGACGTCGTTTCTGAAGAAGACATATATCAAAATCAAATCTTTTCCCTCCACTGTCTCTCTTTCTATGATATAATAATAACCTTTGAAAACTAACCAAAAAAAAAACCCATTTTTAATTTCCATCATTCAACCAAATCTCTTCCTTTTCTAATGGATCTTCATAAAGAAACCCAACCTCAAAAGTTCCCACATTTTTTCATTTTTTCACTAATTTTCTTCATCTTTATTCTAATCACCTCCATTGTTTTCTGCAACTTTCTTACCCCTTTCTACCCTCATCTTCTTCATCCTTATGCTTTTCCCAAAACCCTACCCGATTACGAACTCCAACGATCCACAAATACATGTGATTATTCATACGGAGAATGGGTTTGGGATGAAACTTACCCTACCCAAAAGTATAATGAGGATTGCAATTAACTCAGATATACACACACACACACACACACATATATATATATATATATATATATATATATATAAACAATTGCTATAAAACAAATAAAAGAAAAAAAAATACAAAAACGGTCCTTTGCGAATAAGACAAAAAGGGTAAATTGGTCATTTAGATATAACTAACAGAATTGAGTTAACCCTAACGGACCAAAGGACTGTCCATGTGCAGAAATTCCAAACAAAGGACTATCCATGTACTTATCCAAAAGATAGGACGAAAAGTGCCATTTGGGTAATAGGATAAGGACCATCCGTGTAATTAACTCAAAATTATATTAGCTTTATCCTTAAATATAAAACTTATAAGAGGCTTACGAGCGCTCGCAGCTATAACATCGAAAAGCTTGCTATTATGGTCACGTCACCATAATTCAGCGCATAACATCAAAAATATCTTTAACAATAATCCGAAAGTTTGGACCCATCTATTTATATTAAACTTTATAAATATTAGTTAAAAAAAAATTACATAACACGCATTACATATGTAACACGGTCTTCATAACACCGGTCATAACACGGCCCGCCCAGCCATAACACCACCCATAACGCAGGGCTGAGAGCGCTCTAACCACTGTTGTAAAACAAGTATTTCAAGATTGAATAATCGTCGAATACTCATTTCAAGGTTACTGACCGAGACGAGTTGAATAATATACAATTAATTTATAGATGATTCATAATTTGGTCCAAACTTGGTCAACTCGAACAAAATATCAACCAACTCTTTCGAAAATAGGTGTTAACATCGGTTTGAAGTATTTAAACAATTATGTTAATGTTTCTAAACATATTTCTAGAGTCCAATATTGTTATAGAAAATTTCAATCTGAATGCTCTCTGACTAAACCGAACAAGTACCGATTAACGAGTTTTACAACTTTAGCCCTAGCCATATATATTGTGTTTAAATTATAACACGTATTACACGTATTATTTAACTGTATATTATTAAATAACCGTTTCAAAATTTCAAAATTACTCATATACACGAAATAAAAGGTTTTCTCTATATATTTTATGTTTTATATATTTTTGTTATTATGTTTAGCAAATCTTTATTTTTTTCAAATTATGTTAAACTTTCCTAAGTTCTTTTAAGGTTTTAACTTTTAAAAAAGATCTAGTAGGGACTCGGCACGAGTTTGGGGTTTTATGTTTCAGCCTGCACTTTAACCATTAAACAATGTAAATTTACATTCGCAAACAAAAAAAAACAGAGCTGGTGGGATTTGAACCCCGGTCTCCCCGCTGTGGAGGCCGCATGCTTACCACTCTGGCAACCAAGTCTTTTGTAATTAAAACGATAACAATTATATTTAAACACAAACTTTTTATTATAATAATATAAAAAACACAAATCTCATGACAATGATACAATTTAAATTAGAGAGTAATAGTAATGGTTGATGCTTAATTATTTGAGAATGAACCCTTTAAATTTTTTCCTTATGATTAAAAATTATAAGTTTGTATAGACTTATTGTTGACCTTTGTCATCAAACCTAATAGGATTAAAACAAATAATTAGAAAGAATAAAATTAGTGTAAAAATATTGTTGGAGAGTTAAAATGATTTTTGGGCTAATATAAAGTTATAAATGTGATAGTTAAACACCAAAAAGTTAAGACTTTAAAATTTATCATGAAGAAAAAACTTAAGAGTATTTATAACACAGTTAAAAAAAAGTGGTTTATAAAGTTAAGATATATATGAAAAATCGTACATTACATATATTTTTTAATGCTCGAAATGATACCCTAAATATTGGATTTCTTATTAGAATAATAGGAGTAATTGGTCGCATGTTTTTGTTTGTTTACCGGAACCTTTAGATCATTGTTATCACAACTTAAATGAATTTCGAATGGTTGAAAACATAAAGAAGTTGAAAATCTACATATTAACCGATTATGAATTTTTCTAAAATTATTAAACCTATATAAACAATTTTTTTTTTTTGAAGTTCTTTTTTTCATGAAGTAAGAGCGCACACAATGACGCGTTATGACCCCTATAACGTCGTCATGGCTGGGGGTGGTGTTATGAGTCGCGTTATGGATTTTTAATTTTTTTTCTTTCTATTGTTTTTAAACTTTAAATGATTTAAAAAAATTTTTTTTTAAAAACTAGCCGTTATTTTGGCCGTTAAAATTAAAAAAATTTTTTGACCATTACACACGTTGATTCTATGTATGTATTTAATTATGTATGTTTTAATTACGGTTTTTATTTTAATGTAATCTTTTTAACTTTATTAATGTATTTTGTTTTTAGAAATGAGTTATTTTTATTATTTAATGTATTAAAAATAATATGAGTAAATAGAAAAAAATGAAAAATAAAAAACTGGATGGTATCCAGAATTCGGTGTTATGGTTGGGAATATTTATGGTGTTATGTTATGGCCTTATGGGTTGTGTTAAGCCGAAATGGCCATAATACCGACTTTTTCGATGTTATGGTTGTAGATGCTCTAAAGAACATCTTTAGTTACTATTAAAAGTTTCTAGAAACTGCATGGCCAACAAACTTGTTGCATTTAAAACTAACTTTCTGCTATTCATTTAAGGATAAGGGTTGGAGATTAAATTCTTCATTTATATAGACATCAACTACTTCCTAACTTTTTCTAAAGTTAGGTTTTATCGTTGGACATCAATGCCACCTAAATTCATTTCCTTGAAGGACAACGTACTTGTATATTAATTCGCGAGACAGTTCTGAGTTTTTGGATACTCTTAGCGACCCTCCTAAATATTTTGGGGGAAAAGACTTAACAAGAAAAACGTGCTCAAGTTTTGTTAATATACGAAAATATATTTGCTAGAGTTAGTTAGAGGGTTTCTAAAATAGCCTTAGCGATCAACGACATCATATTGATAATGTATGTAGGAATTTTAATTTATTAACTAGAGGTTTCCCGTGCGTTGCACGGGTTCGTTTTTTTTGCGGTATTTCTGGAAATGGCAACGTGTTTCCCATAACCTCCGTCGCATGCAAGATCAGGACATTTTTCGTGCCCGGGTATGGGCTGAGGGTGTTTTTTGGGGTTTTTTTGGGCTTTGTTTGGGCTTATTATTGTTGGGCTTCCACGTCTTTTTTATTTCTTACTTATCGTAAAAAAAATTTTTACTTTAAATAATACTTTTACGACATTCCATCCCATCAGGTCCGGATCAAGTCATTGATCGAAGCGAGAAGAGGAGAGGATGTCGTTTATCCTACTCCGGATAAAAGGACTCGAGTTTTTGTTTTTTTACTTTTTTATCGAAATATAATTGTAGCTATTTGCTAAAACGATGCCGTTATTTATTATTAATCGATCGAAGCGAGAAGAGCAGAGGATGTCGTTTATCTTACTCCGGATAAAACGACTCGAGTTTTTGTTTTTTGACCTTTTTATCGAAATATAAATGTTGCTATTTGCTAAAACGATGCCGTTATTTATTATTAATCTGAGTAGATGCTCGTATTAGTTGAATACAAAAAAAATTCTGAGGGGCAGAAAGCGTAAAAGTATTATTTAAAGCTGAGGGGGGGAAAACGCAAAAACATATAAAGTGCAGACAGGAAAAGCTAAAAGTCGTTTAAAGTTTAGGGTGAAAAAGCGTTAAATTTTTTAAAGTTGAGGGTGAAAAAGGGTGAAAGTTTTTAAAGTTGAGGGTGAAAAAGCGTTAAAGTTTTTAAAGTTGAGGGGGGGAAACCGCTAAGTCTTTAAAGTTGAGGGGGGGAAACCGCTAAGTCTTTAAAGTCTAGGGACTAAAATGTAAATTGCCAAAACATTAAAAAATATTTTTTTTCACACTTCCATAGGTAATCTTCTCTTTTAATTAGGGGATAAATGGTTCATTAGTAAATACATTGAACATAATGTGCTGGATTTATAGGAAGAGTTTTAAAGGTTAGAATGTCTTAAAAGTTTACTTTTGTTGATATTGATAGTTATAACAACGACAACAATAATAGCGATAGGTTGCTAATTCGGAACCTAAGGGTTTCTATAGTAATTAATGAAACTTTACGCGATAACTTCTTGAAACATATACTCATATTATTATTTTTCAATGATCCGATTCACCCACTTTCATTCCATCACTTTCTATCAATATGTAACATTGTAACTTCTAAGCATGAAAAACTTGTCGATTTATCAACAATTTATTATCATATAGATACAACACGAAAAGGTTAAGTAACAAACACAAACATCAACTTTATTTAACTACCAACTCCTAAACAATCGCCATCACCATGACGCTACTGCCATTCGAATGACCCATGTAAAAAAAAAAATTTGTTTACATGTCCACCATTTTTTTGTTACAGAAAAGAACCCCTATTTGTTACGCTATTAAACTTGACTCTCTTTTTTTCCTCTTCTTTTTCCTTCGTTTTAAAATATTAAAAAATATTATTGAGCCTATATATACTATATTTATAAACCTGATAGATAACAAACGCCCATAACCTTGGGTCATTTCACACACTTGTTTCAGACCGACCCTATTTTTCGCAAATTATATAACATCCTATATGATTAACTAGATTATTGTCCCGCTATAATGCGGACAAAAATAAAAATTAAATCGTAAACTTTATGTTTATGTAGATTTTAAGTTATTATGAAAAGACAATGTTATACGTATAATAACATATACATTTTTATATTTATATACATGTTGTTTATAGTTATAATAACATAAAAACTTTTACGTTTATACACAAGTTTTAATATTTTTTAGAGTTAATTACATAATTGGTCCCTGTGTTTGTTCCAAAACAACGGGTACAGTCCCTGGGTCATAATTCGTTCGGGTCCAGTCCCTGAAGCCTATCTTTGGTTGCACGTTTGGTCCCTCTTCCTAACGTTCGTTTATTTTGGTCGTTAAGTAAGTCATGTGCAACTCACGTGAGGGATATATAGACATTCTCTATTTTACAGGGATCAAGTCATGTGCAACTCACGTGAGGGATATATAGACATTCTCTATTTTACAGGGATCAATTATGTACCTTACGAATATCATATTTTAATTTATTATTTCTTTTTTTTTTATAAATTCAATTGCAAACAAAACCTAATCTCTCTTCCTCTTTCACTCCAAACCACCGCCACCACAAACCACCGCCACCACACCTTTTTCTTGAAGATTAGGGTTACTAGCGGCTAGTTTTATGAAAGTTAAGATTATAATTGGTGGTTTGTGATTCGTATGAAAATCTCTTGTCTGCCTCATTAAATTTGGGCTTTATTACTTTTTGGACTGATTTGTCATATTGGGCCTTATTTCACTGGCAACGTGAAAGACAAGAAAATACATAGAAATTAAAAAGGGGATAAGGTGTGACAGTGGAAACAAATAAAGACATAGACAGCGATGATAAAATTGAAAACAAATGGCGGTGGTTAAAATTCATTTGGGGATAAACTCCTGGTTACAGTGACGATTAAAAAGAGGAAAAAGGACGACGGCCAAAATTGAAGATCGAAATTAAAAGAAATTGAGGATCGATTAGTTTAATTGATGTTCGTCTGATTCAGGTTTGGCATCTCATCTTCGTTCCATCTTCTTTGCATCTTCGTAATCATCTTCTTCGTGGCGAGGCAAAAGTCATGTGGTGGCGGTGGTTTGTGGTGGCGGTGGTTTGGAGTGAAAGAGGGAGAGAGATTAGGTTTTGTTTGCAATTGAATTTATAAAAGAAAAAGAAATAATAAATTAAAATATGATATTCGTAAGGTACATAATTGATCCCTGTAAAATAGAGAATGTCTATATATCTCTCACGTGAGTTGCACATGACTTGATCCCTATAAAATAGAGAATGTCTATATATCCCTCACGTGAGTTGCACATGACTTACTTAACGACCAAAATAAACGAACGTTAGGAAGAGGGACCAAACGTGCAACCAAAGATAGGCTCCAGGAACTGGACCCGAACGAATTGCGACCCAGAGACTGGACCCGTTGTTTTGGAACAAACACAGGGACCAATTATGTAATTAACTCTATTTTTTATTAAGAGATTTTTAAAATAACAATAAGGTAAATGATAGTTCAAACTGAGTGATTTTTAAGTTAATTGAAATTTTGTTTTTTATTTTAGCAGAGATAGAATTAAAAAAAGAATTTAATTATGTATTGTAAAATGCTGTAAAATGAAAATAGTGTTTGATGATATGATCTAACGGTTGAAATGTTAACTCATGTAAGTGACATTGTGTAGATTATTGGGCTCATTGAAAACCCTTAATTGGGCTCCTACTGGATCACACTGTATACAAATTCTGTGTAACCCTTTTTCCGCCATTGATGTTTCTTAGCACACAAACTCAAGCTTTTCATAGATCATCAGTTATTTTGCAACAATTAATTACCTTTTTCAGGTTATATTCAATCTTGGTTAATATTAATTTTTAATTTAATTTTGTTGAAATTGCTTGAATTGTTTGCTATATTTTATATAGATTAAGAATATGAAGAATCGAGTGGATAATATACCTGCTTCTAGCAAAATCAAATTTGAATACAGCGATGAAGAAATTGAAGATGAAGAAATTGATTCAGAAATAGATGTAGAATCAGAACAAGAAGAAGAATCTGCTTCTGAAGATGTAAATAAACGTTGTTTGATATATTTGGTTTCCGGTGTTCGGATAAAACTGCGTTTTAGCTTATTTTATAACGGAATTAAGTATTGGTTTTTGCTAAACATAGCCCGGGTTATTTATGTTTAAAATGTTCAGACATGCATAATTGTATTGTACGTTGATAATAACTGTCTATTATACGTGTCTGAAGGGGCTATAGTTAGCAAACTTCATAAGTATTTGTTATTCGAACTTTAGGTATTAGGTTTTTACGTTTTTTTTATTATTGAAAAGTTATATAACTTTCAAGTAAGAAATGTTTAGGCGTTTTGGTTAAGATATTTTGTATGTAATGAATGTGTGTGAGTGTAGGATGGGGAGACTGAGATACATGAAGTGCTTGCGAATGTTACATTTGAGGAGTTGCAGAAGGCGCGTTCGGATGGGTCACATGTGGTGAATCAGAAGCCTAAGATAGAAAGAAAGGGAAAACGAGAGAATAAAAATAGGTATGTTATTCTTGTTAGTTACTTTTTTCGTTCAGATTGTTGGTTTATAGAGTTGATGGTTGATTATGGTTATCGTTTTTAGGCCAATGGAGATTAGTAGTAAAAAGCCGGTTGGTAGGTTTAGAGAAGTCATTCAGGTTCCTAAAAAGGTGAGTAATCGGAAGTTTTGTTACCAGCTACCTTATAAAGTGATGTTGTAACTGTTTTTTTCTATCTGTTTTAATCAGATTATTCGAGACCCTCGTTTTGAATCATTGTGTGGAACACTTAACGTTGATGGGTAATTTTTCTCTCGTCCTTTCATTATGTGCACGAAGATTAGTTAGAAACGTGTTAGTGTTAGTGAGAGCTCATATTCTGTATCTTATAGGTTTAAGAAAAGATATAACTTTCTATACGAGACTGAGCTTCCTGCTGAGAAAGAGGTAACTTTCTAGAATTAAAATATTGTGTAGCGTAGTATACGCTGCTATTTTATGCATAAACTGTTTTTGATTTGTATTCTTTTATGGTTTTGATAGCGACTGAAGAGCCAGATGAAGAAAACAAAGGACCCAGAAGCACTTAGTGGGTTAAAAGAGCAAGTAGCATGGATTGTAAGTGGTTCATAGTCAAACGTTATACTAGTAATATTTGTCATTATGTTTATTGCTGGAACGTGTGGTGTGTTAGGATAAGCAATTGAAATCGGCAGTCACGAAACATACTGATAAAGAGATTCTGGTTAAGCACAAAAAGAAGGAAAGAGAAGCAGCAAAACAAGGAAAACAACCTTATTACTTGAAAAAATGTAATCTCTCTCTCTCTGTTTATATGTGTGTGTGTATGTGGATGACGGATTACCAAATAAGAATTTGAAGCTAAATTTGAAAGAAAATAAACAGATTGTTTTTGTTTTTGTTTTTGTATTCTCGAGCACTTTGAATGAACATATTTATCCACTAAGTTTTTTTTTTTTTTGTTGCAGCCGAAATCCGAAAACAAGAGCTCGTTGAGAAATTCAAGGAACTCAAGGTACGTAGTTATATACACAATTCCTCTGTATACTAGGTAAATTGAATATCTATAGGGTTGTAGGCTGTAGTACCTGTTATCAAGTTAACAGAATGGTATATGATTAACGGCCTGTTTCGCGTAAAGTCAAAGTGTGTTCTTTTGAGTGATAGTCGTGAATGAGAAACGTGACAGTTTACAAGAATCAGTGAATCTGGACTTAATTGTGTCCCAGATCACCCACCTTTGCAAAGTATAATGTTCTTTTATTTTTCACGCATGATGGCTATCTTGCCTCGTAAACCAAGTTTGATATTTAAAAAGAGGTTAAATATACTGTCTTTATATTGGTTGAAAAGGATTTTGTTTTATGTGAAATTAAAATAAAGTAGCTTAAAAAACCGGGTCGTAACATAACTTTTATAATCTTGTCCGACAAAATAGTTATATATATTAAGTTTCAAAAGATTTGGGAAAGTGTATCGAGTCAACCTAAACAATTTTGATCCACACAAAATTACTTGGTTTGACCCGTTACCCAAACTGCCTTTTTTGCCACTTTTGACACTGATAGTTAATTATTCAAATTTAGACCTTTTTTCTCTTTTAATTTAAAAGGACAGTGTTGTTTTCTTTATAGACTGTCATCCCGTACTTCGATCCAAATTCAACAGTGTTCAAGATTATAAATTTTAGCCTAACATTTTATCCTGTATAATTTACCAGGCATCTGGCAAGCTTTCATCTTTCATCGAGAAAAAGAGGAGGAAAAACGCGTCAAAAGACCACAGATTTATGCCTTATCGAAGATCAAACGACAACCAACAAGAAAGCTAGATTCCATCACATCCTTGTTGCTTTATATAGTATCATGCAAATGCCTAACTTCATGCTTCAGTTTTGTAATTTAACTATTCTAGTATTCTGCTTGTTAAGGTTTATGATTGTTGCAGTTGTTCTGGAAGCTTTAGTCCGCTACGTGGAAAACTTGTCTTTGGCCTTTGACCAACTTTAGGTACACTCGAACCAACATGAATCTTGTGG
This sequence comes from Senecio squalidus, assembly GCA_910822075.1. Taxonomy (NCBI): domain Eukaryota; kingdom Viridiplantae; phylum Streptophyta; class Magnoliopsida; order Asterales; family Asteraceae; genus Senecio; species Senecio squalidus. The sequence goes on along the minus strand of CAJVGC010000592.1, from coordinate 46,465,971 downwards.
ATCATGATTGATGATTGTCCCATCAAATTCCATGGAAAAAATAGTTTCGTTCGTACAATGATTGCAACCTTTATTTCTTCAATGATTCATGACATCTGTAATCTATTTTTCTCCAAGAATTATTAATCGAATTTACATGATTGTTTATCTCGATTAATATCATTTTTGTTTGTGACGATTGAAGCTATGAACAACGGCGTCTTTACTTGTTTAGAATACAAGAGTTTCTAGCATAACTTAGCCCGGTTATAAAATGGGTAAAACAAGTAAACAAAGAGATTTTCCTAGTTCATGTTATCTGAGAAGGACGAGTCTTTGACTTAGATGTACTCAGCCTAATCGGAGCCACCCTAAGAAGATGTTAACATAGAGAGGTCAAACTTGAAATCGAGTATATCATAATGTCTTAACGCTAGACTACTTTGATGATGGTTTGTTAACTGGTTATAAATATTTTCAAAATGCGTACCACCAACTGCTTTCCGATTGTGGTGATAGACACATGATGTGAAATCGTGAATGTTAGATATTTTAGTGTAAATAAGACATGTCTAGTTCAAACGGGGTTGGGAGGTCAAGAGGAAGCGCCCCGGAACAATAATGAAATGGTAATTGTGGTACAAGATAACAATGTTGGGGAGAAGATTTGGATTAACTAGTGGCCATTTTTCAGCTAGTGTATTTGGTGAGGTTAGTGCACATGTTTAACATATATCATTTGTCCTCATGTTCACAAAGTATCTGGTTTAGAGAGTGTCTTACTCTTATATCGATCGGTTGACAAGTGTTTAGTTTATGTTTTGGGCTTATTTGTTTCGACTTAACTTTCATATGCCCATTTTTTCGCCTTATTTTGTGGTGTTAAAGCTTATAGCCCTTTTTAAGTCGCAATAAAGCAAAAAAAAAAAACTTATGCCGAAGACAAATAAGCTCATCAGCCAGAAAATAAGCTAAAACAAACACCCCCCAAATCACCTCATAACTTATGTGATCAAGACTATATTTTATTGACCCATATACTTCGGCTTATTATACTCCGAGACCCTTCCAATTCACAACACTGAATTTAGTCGATGAAACGCAGTAAATCAAAGATTTCGATGTGAAAGAGACAGAAATTTCTGGCTTAAAAACCAAGCTACATGAATAACGAAAACCCTACTTAGAAAGTAGAACTAGGTCATAATCAGTCATTTCCGGATAATTCTTTGACCAGTCTAACCCTTGCCTAACCCCGATAATTGAGCATTTCGTGCACTTTTAGGTAAAAGTACATGATTCATAACCAACTATCCGTTACAATAACTCGTTCATATGTTTCTTAATGCAAAACATGATATCTGTTGAATGCAATATACATGTTGTTTAACAAATATATCATATCAGAACCGGGATATCAGTATTACACAACAAAATACAACTTAGTGAGTTTACACATTACTAACTAATATTGTTCGATCTCACATCAGTATATATATCATACATACTAATACTAACATATATAACGCACTCTACTAAACAAAAGGTTACATGCAAATCAAAAAAGTTGCTTATAACCTCACTCAAATCATATCGGAAAAAAAATCAAATTTCACTTGGGACATATGATGACGGAATCCACACTAAGTCCACCTTTAGTGTGTGTACAATCGATTTGTGTCATTGAAAACTTTACCTTCAGTGGTACCCTTGAATCCTCAACGATAAAATCACCAGCACGATAAAGATTCCATTTTCCTGGTTCGGTTAAATAACATTGATTTATAGCCTTTTGACCATCTGAAGTTGAGAGCTGGAATTTGACCGGTTTTATATCCCATCCATGAACGTGGTCAACATTGTTGACTCGTCTACCGAACCGTCTGCTGGACCGTCCAAGTTGTAGGCGAAAGTAGAGGCTGTAAGTCCCACAAGATAAAGGGAACTCGATTTCTCCATCGACTTCAAACCACCAAATTTGCTGGAGATAAGCTACTGAACGGAATCTAAAACACATAATTCCAATTTGTTTTTGTCATTTTATCACTAATCATTTTGTTCGTCAAACCAAAAAAATGAAAATGTGATTCTGAGCCATCCTTTGTTGATGAGATGATAAATCATAACGATACACATACAAACAAAGGAATTTCCATCAAGCAAAAATACAAATAGAAAGTGTTACAATATGACAACCAAGACCATAGAGGTAGTTATCCAAAATTTGTCCACGAAAAAACGCAAATATCACCAAAACATGCCTTAGTTTCATGGTATGCAAATCATATTTTAAAACACAAAAAGACGCAGAATCTCACCTTGATTCCTCGGTTGAAATCCAATTCCAATACCTACGATCATCAATCCCCGTTATCGCTAATCCACTAGAAGATATCAATACACAAGCTTTTCCTGTACATTTATCTAACCAAACCTTCTGCAAAACGAATCCGAATAATACATTTAAAACAAGACCAAGATCACACCACCTACTTCAAGTTTACTTACTAAACTCACTTCACTAAAAACACTAGTTTTCGCTATTTCGCCTGATTACTAAAGAGAGTGTTTGGATATCAGTTTAACCCAATTCTCTAATCAATTATTCTCACTATTCAATTACACACATACACACACACACACACACACAAAAAATCTAAATTTCAAGAAAATTATTATCCAATTTCAAGAAACATAATTTCTTCTATTTTCTCACACAAAAATACTAAAAAAAACACAAATTAAAAAAATAATAATAAAAAAATTCAAGAAAATTATTATCCAATTTCAAGAAACATAATTTCTTCTAATTTCACACTTAAAAGTACTAAAAAAATAATACCTAAAATTATAAAAAAAAAAATAAAAAAAAATCAAACCTTTGTGCCATCATCAATTGAATTGGGAACAGACAACTTAGCATAAATATCTTTTTTACAAAGATTTCTCGAAATTTGATTATTATTTCCAAAAACTCTGAAAATAAGCAAATCATAATTCTTGGGCAATTTCGATTCCCAAACAAATTCAGCCGATGATGCATATCGAAAAGCTCGATTAAGCGACGCGAGTCTACAGATCTCCAGTGGGGATAAGTACACAAGAACAGAGCCCACTACACTTTCCGGTAAGTCGCCGAGACCTGGTTCCGGCGATGTTGCCGGAGTAGAAGTGTTGCACATGAGAAGAAATGATGATAAACTAGATCCCATGGATTGAAATTTGAAACCCAGTTTCAAAATTGGATTTTTTGAAATGGGTTTCGGTTTGATTTGGAATTGGGATTGGAAATTTGGGGATTGATTTTGGGGAGAAAGTGAGAGTTTTTGGATGAATGAATGAAGAAAGTGGGTGTTATTTAATTTGATTTATTTATTTATAGAAAGATGCTTTTTATAATGTAGGAAATTGGATTTTTAGTCCGTAGAGACTTTACTAATTTATGGTTGTGTTTTAGCTTTTTTATAGTTTATGAATTTAAATAAGGTTAATCAAATTCGTGTGTTGTGTCGGGATGATATTTTTATTTTGAGTTGGGTTTAAATATTGTTATTTTATGTTCGTTACTTGCGAAAAATATAAAATAAATTCTGATGTGAGTAAGAGTCAATCTTCTTATCCTTCGAAAGTTAAGGATGTTAACCACCATGGCAATAGCATCTTTGTTATCTGTTTTGGTAATATTAATTATATATTACAATAAATTAATTGTTCACTAGAGCAATATTACTTTATAAATTGAGTATATATATAATTAGTGTGATAGAAATGCGACCTACCTAATAGTTAGGTTAGATAACTCGAGTGCAAAAGTAAGAGAAGATTAATCCTGATGAAACTTGATCATGGATTCATGGTTGATGATAGATCGATCTTGATACAAGTAAAGTTATATCATATGTTATGAAAAGATGAAGAGACTAGGTTAACTGAATAATAAATGGGACATAAAAAAAAGTTATATCATTTTATGAATTAAATCATAATAAACAACAACTCATAATTGGTCTCCTAAGAAAAGACAAATAAAGGTAAAAAAAATCGACAACAACAAGGTTAGAACCTGCGCCAATTGGTTGTATGCCTCGTCTTGATACAAGTAAAGTTATATCATTTTATGAACTAAATCATAATAAACAACAACTCGTAACTGGTCTCCTAAAAAAAGGCAAATAAAAAAAAAAAAATCGACAACAACAAGGTTAGATACTGCACCAATTGGTTGTATGCCTCGTCTTGACATGGGAATGGATCGAACTCAAGCTATTGGAGATGGACATATTCATTTCGGCATAAGAATGTTTTGTTATATTAGTTGGTGAATCTGATATTTAAAAAGAAAAGGTAAAAGTTTCATGTTGATTTTTTTTTTACTTTCCAAAGTTGTTATATTAATTTTTTGTTCTTAAAAACGACAATTTTAGCGAATGAAACGGAAATTTGTTTTTGATAAATATATAATATAATAATAATAATAATATTAATATCTCTCTCTATATATATATATATATGTATATAAGAAAAGAAATTTGAGAAATTAGTTCTATCGACCAATAGAAAGTCTTCATTTCAAATAGTGTATAAAATCAATTTAATCCTATACTTTTAACATTTTATTTAATTTAGTACTTTATATTTTTTAAACAAAATTCTACCATTTAACTAAAATATCTTCATATAATTCTAAAAACTCTCGTATTAATCAATAACGATAATAATAATCCTTTTTCAAATAACAATCGTTTATTTTTCATTTTTTTCCAAAGATATCTACATACGTTTTTAACTTTATAATTTTTAAAACACAATTTAATTGTCTCATATTATTCAAAATTTCAAAACGTAATTAAATGTCTTGCTATATTCATTTATACAAAACACAATGTAATAACTCTCGATTTCTCGTCATTATCGGTATATATTTGTTTTGTTATTAACCTATTAATTTATGTTTAGTTCTACTATATGAAACAAAAAAAACATTTTAAATAAAACAAACTATTTTATGATTTAATCCCATTCAAAAAACTAAACAAACAATCAGATCAATAAATAAGTTTTTAACATTTTCATTTATATTTAGTTATACTTTATGACTCAAAAACAAATTTAAAATCCAAAATACTGTTATCCAATCTAATCTAAATAAACAAACCATGTCGTCAAATCCAAATAATCCAACTGTTGAATTGGGTTTTATTCAAATAGTGATCACGTCTAATTTACATGTAATTTTTTAAATCTAATATAAAATGTAAATAAAAGATATGAATATTTAACTTATGAAAAATTAATTTAAATTAGACGTATGTCTATTTAGGTATAATATATAGTGCAATAAAAAACAAAATTTAAAAAGTTAGGTAAATTTAGTTCTTTATTTTTTTTGATAATTTAATAAATTTAATTATTTAATTACAATTTAACTAAAAATCTTCATAAAAATAATCTTTAATACATTTCTTTTAACAACTTACTTAATAATCTTAAATTTTACGTACATGACTCCCATATTTTTTAGTTTCAAACGAAAGTATCATATACCTCAACGTCAATTAGATTTTTGATCATATCTTAACAATACAATAGAGGGGAAAAAAATATGATTTTTTTTTTTTTAACTATTTCTTCTTCTTAAACATTTTATTTTACATATTTTAAAAAAATATATAATAATTGCTTACTCTAACAACTTTTGAATCAAATTAAAAATGTTACATGTAACTTTATAAAGTCTAATAAATTTATAACAAAAACTATTTAGTATGTGAATAAACAAAAAAAAGTAAAAAAATTCTAAATTAAATTAGTTTAAATTGTTTGTATGTCTACACGAGTATAAATTATCTATATTAAACTATTATTTTGTTTTTTCTTAATTACATAATATTCCATTTAGCATTTTCTTTTTCTTTTCTCTCCGGTCATACTTTTTGTTCACTACGTAACATATTATTTAATAAATTATCAAAAAATATAATATAATATAGATTTATAAATAAATATTATAAAACTTTCCGTAGTATATACGTACGAGTGACTAGTAATAGTAATACAATATTAATAGCAATCAAAGGGTATTTTACATGTAATATTCGTTAAATACGTTAAATTAAAAGATAAACCGAAATAAAAATAAAAGAGAAACAAAATAAAACTAAATACAATCTATATTCTATTTTAGTTAGGCAGATGTAGATTGTATCTTTTTTGGGTACTTTCGGCTATCAATTAAAAATTTAAAATAATAAAGAATAAGAAAAGGCCAAAAAATGTACACCAAACGTGTACAACAATTCCAATTCTTCTACATAAACTTATGAAATGGCCTTCTAATTTCCCTTTTATATTATTAAATCTTTATTTCTTATTACATTTGTAACACTTCATTTTACCATGGTTTATATAAGACCATGAAATTAAATTAATTCATGATGACACCGTTTATTATTTTAATAATTAGTAACATTTTAAATTTAAAATACTTATATAAACCAATTTACTTGTAAGGAGAAAAAAGATAAAGAAACTAATCAATATAATCTATATGTATATGAATAGATAAGTGATGGAAAACATATAGAATATCTATATTATTCTCAATGGTTTCCATCATGATTTCAACAACTATTTGCTCGTTGCCATTTGTTTGTTTCTCTACCTTGAATCTTACTATTCGGTTAATTATATACAATGCGTTTTTGTTAATATGTGTCTGTTCTGTTTCGTAGTTTTTCCTCTAGTCTAGGTTATAACCGACTCTCGTCATAGGTCTACCCGCTCATAGTTCTTGCTCTACCCGTGCACATATTAGTTGACAATAAATTCAATACGTTTTTAATGTTTTGCTAATGTTTTCCAAATTGAAAAATATGTTTTTCGATAGACATAAAGTTTCCATATTATTACGATATCTTCACATCCGTTCGTATGCTCCGTATAAATTAAGATTCATCGTCAATGTAAAAACTTTATGTTCATTTAATGTTTATTTTTCAATTTCAAAAATCTTACATAGCCATTAGATTCATCGTCAATATGAAAACTATTGTGTTCATTTAACATCCAACAACAACTAATGAACGAAAACAGGGCGGAGCCAAAGATATTTTCTTATGAGGGCAAAAAAAAAATTTCAAAAACTATGTTGTTGCAAAAAATTGAACTCATCACCTCTTACATAAGAAGAAGAGGTACCACTACACCAAATGATTTTTTATGCTTATTTTTTTTCAATAAATCATTATAAATAGTGTATTTTATGGGGGCAAAATCTAATAATCGACTTTTTTTGTCGCAAATTACCCTTCGTATCAACATTACCCCATACTAACTCTGCCATGAACAAAAGCAAAAATACAGATACACCCCTTTAGAGAAAGTTTTTTGATGTTGAAGTACACTATGCAATCAAGTTGTTTTAACCACATTAAGAACAACTTATACTCGGCTTTAACGTTTGTTATAAAACAATTGACTTTGTCCATAAAATAAGACACAACACTAGAGTACATTTTAGTTCACTATAACTAGTAGATCAATATATCTCGATGTTGATTACTTAAGTATTACTTAATAATATATAATATTTAAATTTTATATTACAACCCTAGTATGTGTACATTTTCATATATTGTCACTCTTCTCAATACAAAAAGGGGGAAAAAGTCAAAAAAAATTTGAAAATTATAAAACTTTGTCTATAACATGCTAACAACTCTTTAAATTACAACCAAAAGATTATCGAAGTCTAAATATGGACAATAAATTAACACATAAACGAATATCAAATGAAAAGTTAAAATACATCAGTTATAACTTATAATTTAACCGACTAAACATAAACCAGTGCTTAAATTTCAATGTGATCAACACAAGCTGTTTCTAAAGGTAGTTAGTTGTATATGCAAGTCCAAAGCTATTTATCGTGAATAAAAGCAAAAAATAATATTCGATAAGATATTTGAACGGGTTAACTGATTAAACTGATTGAACCATGTATTACATCATTGGAGAAAAATGGCTAACCGTCTAATAAACTAATTAAAAAAACTTAACCCAAAGGGTGAATATCTAACGGAAAAATCGACCCGTTAGACCATAACACTTAATCGAAAATGACCCTGAAAGAACAACCCATGTGCTATCGTCGAAAATTGTCCTTTAAAAGGCCACGATAGTGAAGTTGACTCACCATAGTAGCCAAATTGGGACATGTTATTGTCCATTTATGTTATACAAAGATCATTTTAATTTTTTAATATTTGTTAAATCTAATTTATAAACTTAACAGTTTTGGTTACTAACATTCTTTGTGTTCTAGTTCGTCTAAAGGGTCAAATATTACTTATAAGATTTGAAGAGTAAAACGAACGCGTAAAGTTAATCAAGGTATACATCGCTTGCGAACTTAAATACATTTTCAATCATTTGAAAATGTGATTTGAAGGGACACCTTAGACCATTTAAATCACTCGACCATCGTCACTTGATAGTTGGATCAAACGTTGAAAGACCTATCACAATATCGACGAATCGTTACATCATAAGTAGTATTCTTAAGAAGTTTAATATATCAATTATTAACTAAAATCAAAACCATTGAATTAAATAAACATATAAAACCAAACCGCCCCCAGTAAACTAAAAAGAGGAAATAAAGGTGCTAATAGTTAGAGATTTTGGTTAAAAGTTAATAGTTTTTGTAATTTAATGCACATATTTGATATTTTCACTTTAACTTTTCCAAGAACCTTGAATTATTATTTGATAAATTGGGAAAACAATTGTCAAAAAAGTGCACCAAAGTGGTTCGAATCACATCTAAAAGCTACAAGTTTTCTAGGTGCAAAACCACCAATTGTCTATTTGTTAGCTTCTAATGTGACATGAATAAGATACCCTCAAGCACTCAATTTCTACTTTTCTTAATGATCAAGAAATCTTGCATTTTTCGATAGTGAAATATGCCAAAACTCATGTCTAAGGTTCCGTATGAGAATAAGATCGAGACATGAATGAAAATTAAGGTGAAGATAACGAAAGAGAAAAATGGTTAAGTCGTGTGTTAAACATTAAGTTGATTAAAAGTTGTTAAAATCATATATAGCGTTAATTGTCTGGATTTCTACGTGTTTTTTGATTTGTCTATTCTAAATCCTTGTATAAATTTATCCACCATTATATATTGTCAAATTATCTTATTTTGATTTTTTTTCAAAGTAAATTTGATTCCAATCCTAAAGTTTGTAAATTTATCCATTTATTTTTATGAATCTTCCAATTTCTTTATTTTATTATTATTTTTGTGTCTTATTCGTTAAATTTAATATTAATATGTTACAATTAATAAAATTTCTATTTTGTTAAAAATTATAAACACAAATAAATAATGTATCGCCTTCATTCCTGTTACACATTCATGAACCTGATAGATATAGATTACGTACTCTTCGAAGTTTACTTCATCCTCTTTATGTTCTCGCCAACTGCGCCATTGTCTTCCATTGTTAGAAAATAAGGTTTTTGTAACATATTTGGGTTTACTATAACATATCTTAGGATTTTCATAAATTAACAATGGAGGTTAATTTCATTTAAAAAAAATAGAATAAAATCTTATGTGGGGCGTGGTGGTTATAATAGATATTGTTGAATTCAAAAGCCAAAATTTGTGAAGGACCAAACTTAAAATTAGTAGAAAATTGAGATATATGTGAGTTATAAAAGGATAAAACGGTTATTTTAACAAATTTAACACATGAGTTGTAATATTTAAAAGACTAAAGACTCAAAGTGAAAACAAACATTGAAATTAGGAACAATATTCGTAAATTTAATAAGGGACGGATATTGTAATTATGAATAAACTTTAGTGATAATTTGAAAAGAAAAATTAAAATGGAACAATTTAATGAATTATAGTGATCAATAATGAAATAAAATTGTACAAAAGAAAGAAAAGAGAACCATCATATATCTTATTGATAACTTTCTTTTGCATTAATTTTGATTTTCAAAATTAACTTTAATCTGAAAAATCAAGGTTTTCTTTTTCTTTTTATGTTTATTTATTTCCAAACATTAAATTTGTTTAGCATTTACAAGATCGATTATGCCACCATATTTTCTCTAGTTGCCGCATTCAAATGTTCGACTTTAGTTTTGTTTAAGTTTATGCCTCCATATATCTTGTAACACTAATATATCGAAGTAGAAGGTTTTTGATCTTTAGATTCAAAGTTTTAAACTATCTCTGATTATTAAAAAATGGTATTCAGATTCGGAACAAAAACATCTTTTTAAAACAAATAACACTTTAGTAATTTTTTAGAATAATTAATTAAACAAAGATATTGTTTCGAGAATAAAATATTTATGTTATCTTGAACAAGTTTTTACGGTCGATATAGACTACAACAAACTCCACTTGCTCTAGTGATTGGTATCACATCTAAACCCATTACCTTAGTGTTAGAAAGTTAGAAAAAACCCTTAATGGAATCAAAGCATGATTCCCATTTTGATTTTGTGATAAGATACCCTACACTTGACATTAATACTTTTTTTTTGCAAGTCCAAGTGTAATTTATCATCGTGTATTGTCGCTTGAAACTAAAATGACTCAAATACGTAAACTTACATCCTTAATCAACTACGGGTTTAGTTCCATCTGAAACATTGGTGAAGATCACATTAAGTTCAGCAGAAAGTATAATTATAAAAAAAAACCACGCAGAAATGATGTTCTTGCAATTTCAACCAAAACCGAATATAACCAAATGGTTTCCAACCATAAAATACTAAATATAAACTCTGTAAATATAATATTTTTTTTAACAAACCGAACCCAAACATCCAAGCACCTCTTCACTGACCATATGTGATGAGTGCAACCGTCTAATAGTCGCGTTGAAATAGACCAATAGACGCTTGAAGAACAACCATAGGTACGGAATATGTATTTTGATGAGGTCTATGTTTTTTCTGAGAAATAAACTATTATGATACCATATTCTAAATAGACTCCAGAAATAAGGCCTCCTGTTTGCTAGTTAAACCAAGTTCAGCAAAGGTTAAGCTACTTTCTCCATCACTGAATGCACGGCGAGGATAAGGTCTCACCTGCACAAGAGTATGGACACTTCTGTAAATCGCGTAAAAAACTCAACTAATTCTGCTTTTATAAATTCTTTTTTGTCATGTGATATTCAATGTTCGACATTTTTTCAGAAACATGGTACAAGTGATATTTCCACTAGCAAATCGTTACAAATATGACAGGGGAGTGTCATCTCGCAAAAAGTAATCATAAAGTTTAGTTTGACTCATCTTATTATAGGAGAAAATTTTTGCAGGTTAGATCACTTAAACATAACCCAAAGATTGACTCATGTGTAGGCATTCAAGCCCACCACAAAAACTAAATAAACAAAAAATTAAAAATGTATTGAGAAAAAGGAATGACGATTTACCAATCTGTATGTGCCAGGCTTGACCACTCGGGCAACATCAATGAAGTTAAAAAGATACTGCCAAGAAAAAACAGGGTAAAAGAAGTTAATGCGGTTCATGTTCACAAAGGTCATGCTCGTTAGAACTTTTGTAAAATATAATATGTGTTTTTTTGTATGATTCCTTAATGATTGTTTACTTTTCTATTGAAAGTGATCCAATAATATGTATGAGTAATATGACAGAAGTAAATTATCTTCTTAATCAATTGTATCAAAGGCACAAATAGTCAAGCGACAATACTAGAAGATCCGCAAGAAATAAGATTAAATTGATAAATGTACTCCAAAAATCATCGGACAGTATCTTACTAACAGTTGAACGAATTTTAGTATTTTTAAAGTGTTATCGTTGAATAAGACCGATTCATCAACTTCTGGTGTCATGTAACATCCATCAATATTATTAAATATTCGAACTTCGAAGTTCTCTTTCTTTCCATTTATGAAGTAGTTGGTTCATTTTGTCAATTTTTCATATTATGTTGATAAAATAAGTTCATCGTATTTATGTCCGTAACAAGTTTGTTCCGTCTTCCTAATTTCTTGCGCAGTCAAGTGATTTTGACAGAGTAGAATATATGATGGTTTGGTTAACAACCAAGTGTAAAACATACTGGTCGAAAATGTTGATCAGTGTACAAGTAACACGAGTTAATCATTTTTAGTGCATGAATTGTACCTGTAACTTGTCGGTCCTGAGAAATCTGCGACCAAGGCGGCTTCCATCAGGCATTCGTACAAGAAGGTTCACAGCATTTTCATCATCAGATGTAGGTTCCCGAGGAAGGGAAGCTTCTTTCGCTGCTAACTGCCTCTCCATTTCCTAAAAGGTAGAAGTAAATACAAGGAAAAACACGAAGAGTTATTAATGACGATTGAAGTTGCGACGTAATCTGATACTAAAGATATTGCATAAATATAACACGCAAATTATTTTACCGGGGTATCGTCCCTTTTACCCAAAAATATAACACACAAATTAATAACTAATTTCGATCCAAACTCAAGCTCACAAAATATTCAACGGCTTTAATTAAGGTAGGACGAAGCGTTAATGTCGGTGTTTGATTTTGGCAGCAGACATCATCTAATAAAAAAAGTTCTTTAATAAGAAAATAAAGAAATCTATTCTATCGAAACAGTATTCTCCAAAAATAAGAAATCTTGCACAAGTGAAATAAATGAGTAATGGCAAAAAGGGTGCGCAGATTTTCTGGGTAACTGTCGTTAAATACGCTAACACGTAAAGTTACTTACATGACTACTTCTGGAATCGTTAATACATTTCTGGAAACCCAAATCGAAATGTAGGAACAAAACTCCAAAAATAAAGGGAACGTCAGTTATAATCGTCAATCTAATAGCCTAAAACCTATTACAGTAACCGTTTATAGTTTTGTTTAGGTTCATTTTCAGCCTACGCCAATTAACATAAACAGTTTACTGACAAATATTTAACCCCAATCACCTGTTCTTCTTCTAATTTTAACTGTGCCTCTTCTTCCTTACGCCTTTCCTCTTCCATAGCAGCTTCTTTGGCTGACTGCTCTAGTAACTCTTTTTCTCTGTCAGCTTGCAACGATGCAAGATATTCATCGTCCTGCATACATTTGTTAAAATCAGATCAATGAAGGCAACACATAGTTGTTGAGAAAAGGTTAAATAATCAAAACCATAATTTGAAATTACCTGTTGTTCTCTTATTAAACGCTGGGCAGTTAGAGAGGGTGACGGAGGACGAGGTGTTGACCTGGGAAAGGTCCCCACAGTACCATCGAATCCATTCTGCATGAACTGATGTGGTGCAAATGGTACACGATATCCAGTACCTTCTGGAATTCCACCAAAAAGAGCAGCCTCAAGCATGACCGCTTCATCATGTTCCATAGATGAGATGCCTCCCCACTACACATAAGTAGTGATTACATTAAGAAAGAAAAAATACTCACGGCATGTAATCATAAAGCTTCACGTAAAAGTCTGAGCATGTATTTCTGAAATAGTCTAATAGTCTCAAGTCTCAATGAAGACGAATCAAATTGAATGAAAAAAACGTACTTTGGTCTGAAATCTGAATTAAGGTTTAGAGCAACCCGAACGGAATCAGACCAAAGCTGGTTACCTTATTATGCAATTTCCTAACAAAGTAATATATTTTGTAAACTTGATTAGGTAACTTTAAATTAGATATCTTTATTTTAAGAAGAAAACAGTTTTCTTTTTCTTTTTTTGTGGGGATGGTAAAAATGTTTCATAAAGAAGGAAGATAAAAAAGGAAAATACTTCATCAGATGGGAAATCAGTCCCGTTGCTTCCAGGATGAATGATATTTGGTTGGTGTTGAGGACTCGATGGTGAGTTCAAGTCTACTCCTTCAATGTCTTCGGCAGAGTCAATAGAGGTAGAAGGCATAAGTCGACTCCTGTTTCTAACAAGAGGTTGTTCTTCTGCATCTTCAACTACATCTGGAAATGATGAGCTACCAACATCCAACCTATTTTATGTCACATATTTTTTGTCAGAAGTACTTCTCACTTGACTCAGCGATACTACTCTACATTCTCATTCTGTGGGTCCCAGTTTGATGTCAGCTAAATGGACAGTGAGAAATGGAAGAAAGTAGTATAAACTAGAGGTGGAAATTTCGACCCATATATTTATGAATCAATCAACTTTGGTTTGCAATTTATCTCTAATGGGTCAAATTAAGAAAAAATGTTATGAGGGGAGTGTGTCGATTGATTGAACAAGTCAAGCGGGCTGAAAGTGGGTCCAAAGTATCGTCTTCTTCAAAGATTTAGATCAGATTATTATTGTATCAATATTGCTTTTATAATAATAATCAGCACATTCATTACTTCCATAAAAATTTTAAATTGGTAAACAAGGTGTTTGTAGGTCACCCGACCCAACACATTTTGACCCGGACTGTAAACCATTCAACTCAAACTCGTTTTGTCCCGTTATCAGTTAACCCGCCCATAATTCGTATACATGAAAGATTAAATTTTAGAGAGGAATAACCTCTAGTATAAAAAATTAGAACCTTACCTTCCATTTGATGATGCCAATGTCCCCACTTCTTCCACCTCGACCAACTTTGAACCTCTTGGTTCTGATGGTCCGACTTCAGATGCTGGATGACGTAAAGCCTTCTCTTGCTCAGCAGTCTGTAACAGATCAATGTTAACGACGAAGTAGAGCATACCACGAGGGCTACACCATATAAATGAAGAAATAAAAAACCTTTAAAGATAAAGAGACTGCTTGGGCGAGTTCAGGATCCTCTATCTGAGATTGCCTTGGCAGAGGCACAACTTCATCTTCTACACCCATCTGGGAATCCTGTTTGGAAGCCTCAATTGCAGCTCGAATCATCTCTTCTTCAATACCATAATCAGGAAAATCACTAATTTGTGGAGCACTTGGTCTCAAATGAGTATTGTGTACACCTGCTGGACGAGAAGTTGGGAAATAATCTTCATCATCGTCATCATCATCCTCAATATTCACGACCCCATGAGATTCCGGAACATTTTCTGTTGCAGTCTCGGTGACATCCTCGATTCTAGGAGCATGTCCAGAACGATCTGATTCTCTACTGGGGCCAGTCCCAGGCCCATCTTTGACCTCAATGGGAATCTCCCTCACTTCTCTTGGATGAGAGATGAATGATTCCCCGCTCCTGAACCCTGGCCCGCTATCAAATATACTTCTGGTGAGGTTTGGATCAAGAAGAGAGAAAGGATTGATATCTCTAGCAGAAGGAAAGAGTGGAAATGGAGGTCTGTTAGGTGCACTTTGACCTGGATCGTCTAAGTCCATGAAATCATCTTGTGGGGCAACAACAGGTGTTGCATGCCTGCTGGAAATAAAAGAATCAATAAATGAGTCAGAAAGTATGAGGAAAGTGAAATGGAACTTATATTGGTGTTCCACTTTTTGTGTCATTGAAAATTATTGAATAACGAAGAACAGCTAACATGTTTCTATCTCCTTCGGTGAAATGTGCATTGACAGCTTCATTGAGATCACCACCATGCTCCTGATATGGACCGAAAAGATAAGTTATTTCCCAAATATGAAAATTCTGGTTATATATCAGATAATGCAGAAAATACTAGCCAGTGAAATTCTTTATACACAAAATATGCATTTACGTTTAAAAAAGAAAATATATATAGTAATTACTTTGTGATGACCACATCATTCAATAGACCAATAAAAAAAATAACTTGACTGTCATGCATAGCACGCAAGGTGCATAACAGCGCAAAGGTAGTTCTAAAAAACTCCAAATATCTTTATATAGAAAAAGAAATCATTAAAATGGGTGAATACAAATAGTCATATTCTTTTACTTATTAGAATAAAGCGTTAATAACATCGCACATACTACATGCACAGTATATACACGCATACATACAACGAATTGACGATTTACAGTTTAGCAATAACGTTTATATAAACTAATCACAGAAATCGACTGACCATCAACAATCAATCATCGCTAATATTAGTAAATTTAACCGATCAATATCAACAGAATTAAATATCATATCAACAACCACCATTCAGTTAGTCTCAATTCCATAAAAAAAAGGCGTCTATGAGAAAACATGAAAAGCCAGAGCACAACATACATGAAGAGATGAAGAGGTATAAGTGAGGTAGAACACAGATAAAGCAAAACGTTCCACTACTCTCGAGATTAAATAACCTTTTTGGAATGACTTACTTTGATATATGTTAAATCGTATTATTCCAGTTTTGTCCATCCTCCATTTTGTAAATCTCGTGTACATTAAACCTCACATCACGTAAAGCAGACACAACCACATTCACACTTTTCTTAAAAAACTCTAGCAGCCACAAGGAGAAGTCCATGAAGATAGTAAACGAAAACAACAAACAAAACCTTCACTATAGCATACCGATGAAAAAAAATACAAATATATTCATCATACTAAGCAGTATCTTTACACAGCCTAATTTGGAACGGAAACTTAAACAAACAAAAAATAAAAGATGAGATGCATATGTAATCAAATTCATCTCATAAACTACTTTAGATTTACTAAACTAACCAGCTTCAATCTAATAAAACACAAGGCGAAAAATGCTCCAAGCGAAATCTAACCTAATCCAAACAAACTTAATTTGCAACCAAATCATATAGATTTTACATAAATTAGGTATAACTAAAATCAAACCCCTACATTCTACTACAAAATCAAAAATCAAGCTCAAATTAGCACATAAACAAAAATTAACATTGCTAAAAACTACCAAATCAATCAAATAACTAATAAAAAAAAATCAGATTGAAAAATTACCGTGAGTTTTTGTATAGCAATCGATTCAGATGAACCGGTGATGCTCATAAATGTATCGATTGATTCTTGATTAGGTGTCGCCATGGATTCAATTGTGCAGAATTAGTGTGATTTATTTACTTTGAGATGAATATTAAGAAGATGAAGATATATATGTAATATATATCTGTTGCCGAAAAATATATATACATACAGTGTGTGTATCTATATGTTGTTGAAAACATTCTTT
Organism: Senecio squalidus; assembly: GCA_910822075.1. Classification (NCBI taxonomy): domain Eukaryota; kingdom Viridiplantae; phylum Streptophyta; class Magnoliopsida; order Asterales; family Asteraceae; genus Senecio; species Senecio squalidus. The sequence continues at coordinate 46,448,911 of CAJVGC010000592.1, read as the reverse complement.
TGATAATGGCGAGTTTAGTCCTTATACTCTTGGTTTTAGAACTTTTACCATTTGAAAGTTTAAATTTTGTGTTATGAAAGTGAAGTGATTTTTGAGTAAACTGAACTTAGGGTTTCAGGTAGTTGGACGTGAATTTTATTTCGTTTGATCTATGGATGATCGAGAGTACATTTTGAGACTAACCAAGGTCGTTCTATTCCGTTTGTTGTAGCCCGATTAAAAAAGAATATACTTTTGAATGTAAAAGTTAAATCAAAATTTATAAATATATATGATGATAATAAATCAACATTTTTAATAGTTAAAAAGGAAAAGAAATATTGTAACAAAGAAACAACTAAAATTATCACTTGAATAACAAATTTTAGGTTATTCGTTTTGAAAAACACAAAACATGTCACAAATGAAAGACTGGTTTGTACTTTCTTATCATATTTTAAACTTTTGAAAAAAAAGACTGATTTTTACTCTCTTATCACATTTTAAAACTTTCGAAAATTCGTACCTCCAAGTAAAACATCAAATCAAATTTACTTACTTTTGATAATTTTTATTTATGTCAATTTTCTTATAGTCGAAAATAAAACTAATATTAAAATTCCAATTTACTTAAACAATTTTAAAAAATGACTATTCATAATGAATAGTCATTTTACATCTTAGTAAATGTTAGGTTTTAAATTAAATATATAAATTAAATTAGGGTTTGGAAAATATTTGAAGTTACAAACTTTAAGTCGAATTTGGTTAAAATTATGAGATACATTCGTGTAATTGAACAATTATATTTGAGAAATGTCATGTGTACTAGATCTAATTCATAGATAATTTTAGTATAAGATATAAGATTTGACAAGTAAATGAGAAACGAAAAGTGGCATATAGTTGTATCCTTTGTACGTTCCTTATGTCATGTCATAAATCAAAAATGTCGTTTTAGTTTCGTTATCACCTTTACTTGATTAGTAGGTGATAGTGTGAGATTAGGACTAATAATCTATTATGGGATAAAAAAAGTATTACATGTGAGTGATAAAAAAAAGTATCATACATGAAAGTTTTTTCATATATGCTCGTGGAATGATATCAAAATTCCGAGTTAGTGTTGTGTGTTGAAACTACTAAAAGTTGACAAAATGAATTCGACCACCAATCAGTAGAATTATAAGGCTTTTTTTTATTTATTTAAAACTAGAAATTACACAATTGTTATGACATGTGTTTCGATAAGAATAGTTAATCAATTTTTATTTTTCTTAAAATAAACATAATATCCAAACATAATTACGAAAAATTCATCACTCCAACTTCAATGTTTCACATACGAATTTGTCATTAATTATGTTTTAATATTAGTATTCTTTTTTTGTATTTTAGATAATTAGCCAAGTTGTTAACACATCTATGAAAACATTATAAGTAATCTAGCACTTTTGTAAATATAATGTAGCTTTGAATCGAGTTTTAGTTAGATTAAAGAAAAAGTTTCGAGAGTCAAAAGCATAAAAAGAGCTAATGAATAGGTCAAAAATGACAAGCTCGCATAGTACAGGGGTGCAAAATGACTTTTTCTTTGTGTAGTATTTTTTGGTGCCTTGGTGGTGCTTCTCGATTGTTCTATAGTACACCTCTTTTTTTGTATGATCTAGTGGTACATGTACATCAAAGAAATGTATTAGATCGGTGAAAGTGATCCTAACCGTTGGATGAAAGCCAACATTATATATAGATTCAATCAACGGCTGATATCGCATACCGATCTTCATGAGAGTCATTCACGATGGTGACCCAGGAAATCTTGGAGGAGGAGTTAAGTATATTCTTTTACTATCTTATTGTCTCGCGTAATACGTGAAAAAATTCTATCGAAATTAATTCAATTTTTAATATATAAAAAACATAAAACGTATTACAGAAAATCGTTAATTATATAAGACAATATCGTTGTGCCATCAAGAACATAGCTTAAATAAAATGCATTAACCAAGTTCAAGAAACATTGTCGTTGGTTTTCAACTTCCAATCTTTTCAAACTCTTATAAAAGAATGTAAAACTTTAGGTTTCTTTATAGTCATTAAGTTTATTTCACTCTTTTTTTATTCATTCAAGTATACTAAAATAAAAAAAACAAAAAAAAAATCTTTTAATAATTTAACATAGAGATTTAAAACAATTTAACCCTTTTGTAAGTTAATGGATCAAAATTACACTAATATATATGAATATCAGAAATAAAGAAGTCTTGAAAGGATATTTAAATCACCTACAACTCCGAAAAAAAAAAAAAAAGGAAAAAAAAAACATATGAACCCATAATATTTAATTGGTTTGATTCCTAATTATCGATTATAAATAAAATCTCTATTTTTTGTTATTTTATTTTTCAAAGTGACTTATATGAAACTTTACATACAAATATTCATAACTTTAATAATAATTGATATATTACTAATGGTTAAAGTTGATTTAAATACTCTATGTACATAGTTTTTATAGAAAAATGTCAGAGTGGATCTCTATAACAAAATATCTAAGTTCATCCTTAATCGTGATATGATGATATATGCAATTTATCAAATAAAGTCGTAACTACTTTATATAATGACGTAAATATAAAAGAAAAACAAAAACTTATATATTAGAAATTTATCAAACTACAAAAATAAAAGAAGATTTTAATGGACCCAAGCCAGCCTAGCCTAAAATTTAATTAACGAAAAACAAATGTTTTTTATAAAGTTAAAAACTAAGAGTAAACATTGATACAAATCTCATTTCTAAAAAAAAAAAAAAAAATTCTTTTGACCCGCGGACCGACCTGACCTGACTCAACCGACCCAATTCACGCCTCCGACGGCTTATGAAGAGTAGGCTAAACTTGTCAAATGTATATAGGTATAATATAATATGTACATGTTCATTGTCAAGTACGATAAAAGAAATATTAGATGACATATAAAAGTTATACCTTGATTGCGAAAATTTTTCTTAAAAATTATTACAAAAGATAGCAAATACTGGACAAATCAATATAAAATTACATGTGTAACACTCATTGTCTCTAAAGTTGTCCACGAGCTGAATCAAGCAAAAAATTGCCAAATTCGAGCTTGACTAGGTTACTAAAATTCGGGATTGAAACTCGACTTGAGTTTTAAATCTCAAACTCGAACGAGTTTCGATTACTATAACATGTATTTAAAACTTGACTCGAAGTGGATTGATTATTCAATTTAAGCTGAAGCTTGATAAATATTTGTTACGGGACATCCACTTACTTAATTCACTAGATTATTGTCCCGCGATAGCGCGGAAAAAAATAAAAATTGAATTGTAAACTTTATGTTTATGTAGATTTTAGGTTATTATAAAAAGACAATGTTATACGTATAATAACATATATATACCTTTACGTTTATACACATGTTGTTTATAGTTATAATAACATAAACACTTTTACGTTTATATACATGTTTTAATATTTTTTATTAGGAGATTTTAAATAAAAATAATGTAAATCATAGTTCAAATTGAGTGAATTTTTTTTAAGTAAATTGGAATTTTGTTTTTATTTAAGTAGAGATTGAAATTAAAGAGATAATGTAATTATGTTTTGTAAAATGGTGTAAAATGAAAATAGTGTTTGATGACATCATCAATTTGATCTAACGGTTGAAATCAAATAAGTTAACCCATCTAAGGGTCTTTGCTTCGCCATGTGGCATTTAAGGCAACACCCGATTCATAAATAGGGTCGGGTTTCGGATAGAATAGTTCCAGTTTGTCGGGTTTCGGGTTTGACCCGATTGACCCGAAAATTACCGTCGAACTATATTTTAATTCAAAGGCATATGATATATATAAGCTAGAAGTCTGAAAGAGTTTCATACATGAAGCGATGTGGGACAAAGTAGGAAAAACTAAAGGCATATGATATATATATGCTAGAAGTATGAAAAAGTTTCATACTTGAAGCGATGTGGGACAACTAAAATGAAAATAGTGTTTGATGACATCATCAATTTGATCTAACGGTTGAAATCAAATAAGTTAACCCATCTAAGGATCCTTACTTCGCCATGTGGCATTTAAGGCCTCTCTTTTATATTATATTAAAGATTGCACATTACCTTATATATTAATAACATAAATTAAATGAATAAGAAAGGATAAATTTGTAGTTCTAAATAAATTTGATAAAGCAAGCCAAGTATCTTAAGCTTGAACTCGACTAGTTTGAACTCGAATCGATTTCAAATAATTTTCGAGTTGATCATAGATAACTTGTGAGTTTAGACCACTAATTATCCCTAATCTTTCCTTGTTACCGGTTTGTGACAAACTTCACCGGTGTACCACTCTCCGATCCCAAAAATGAAGAAACCAGCAACGAAGAATCAGCCATGGTTCTGGAGCTCCGCCGTAGCTTCAATAGCACTCCGGCTAATCCTCATTATCTATTTCCCCAACACTCTCAACTTCTCATCTCGGCCCGAAGTCTCCACTCCGATCACCAGTCTTCGCCGCCGTAATCACCATCACACTCTCACATCATACAATTTCCTCTAATTATCAAATCAATTAATTAATTATAATTTATATGTGTGAAATTTGCAGTAGCAGAAGGTTATTGGTTAAAACAGTCGTCGATTTCGCCTTATGCTGGTTTGTAATTTGATTATTATTGTTTATTAGCTGATTTAGGTTTAGTTTTGGTGATTTATTTTTGGTTTTGATTGATTACAGGCTCAATGTACCATGGATCTCCGCTTTTATTATCGATACTCGGTCCTCTTACTAGTGAGAGGTATATTATATATTTAGGTGTATGATTTGAATCGGATGTGTTGTAATGGAATGGAACAGCATGCTCCTTTTTAAGTTTAAATTAGGATTAGTATTGTTGATTGAGTTTGATACGAATATTGCATCTCTTTGATTAGGAACACGTATTTGAATCGCGTTTTTTCTTTTTTGACAAGTTAGGGTATGGTCGATATGCACTTTTTTGTTTTTATTGTTTTATAGAAATTAAATAGTGTTTGGCTTCCCAAATCAACACTTGGAGTTTTAGTATTATCATATTTTGAGCTGATTTTTGGTGTGTGTGTGTGTGGGATATGATATGGTATGATATCGTTGTACTGATAATTGGTTGTTACTGTTTCCACAGAGGTGAAGGGCAGCCGAGTAATCTTTTATGCGGGTAAAATCTCCATCCTGCCTTTTCCTCGTACATGTTATTTGTTAGTGATACTCTTCTTATTCGTGACATTAAGGCATGAACTTATGCAAAATTATACTTTGAATAAAATGTTTGAAGTGGTGAAAACGGGAAGGTGGTAAAATCTGGGATAACTGGTAATATATTTAAGTGAAAGAAATTGAAGGGACTTGGGAGGCTGTGGTTTCCAAACTTTTAAATGCTTATACTTATTTTTGCTTTGGTATTTTTCTTACGTGTTTGTTCATTTGCTATTATCTGCTTCTAGTATAATTTCTTAGTTATATAGATAATATAGTTAATTTTAAATATATCTTTGGATCCAGTCTCGCATTTGTTATTGCAGATTTTGTCACTGCAGTGCTTATCCGTGCAATTGGCCAGCTTCTTCAAATGGCCGATTGCCAGAGTCTGAAATCATTAGGATCTGGTAGATTTTTGAAAATTTCAGGTTTTCCTCTAGGCACTCTTGCTATGTTCATTACATTTCTTATGCTCCTTTACTCTAAGAAAAGCTGACAAACTTGGTATTCCACAGAAAATTTCCCATCTGGTGATATAGCTGCGCTCGTGTATTTATGGAATCCTTTGACCATCATCACCTGTCTGGGATACTCAACTGCCCCAATTGAAAATCTTATGATTGTTTTGTCCTTGTATGGGGCTTGCACTAGTAAGACCCTGTCTTCCCTTTTTTGAGACATAATAAACGTTTTATTAGTTTCTAATAGTGATAGGTTTCAGTACAAGTGGCAATTCCAACCACTTCCTTATGAATGGGTCAACTTGTTTTTTTTTTAAATATCAAATTTGGCAAATAGAAATTTGAGCTAAAAGGGGAACGGGACGAACCAAACGGGTAAAAGTTGCTCAATTCTATCTTTTAATGATACAACCTCCAAAATCATTTGTGTTCAAAATAGTCAAATTACTTGTTAAATAAAAATGTGTTTGTGTCTACTTGGTGTGGCCCAGTTCAACCCATACATGGATGGGTTTACCATACCCCCCCCCCCCCCCCCCCCCCCCCACACACACACACACACACACACATCCTGCCACCTATATGTATCATCTACTAACATATCCCATTGGTTGTAACTGCAACAGAACTAGTTCCTCTAGCTGCATTTGGATGGGTGATAGCATCTCATTTCTCCCTCTATCCTATTATTCTAGTCATACCAGTACGTCCACAGTTTATCTTTCTTCTTCCTTTGGTACATTAATCTTCAATAATCTAACATGCCTTTTTGCTTTTTTCTGCTTCAGTTAATCCTCTTGATAGGTTCTGGTCTGGATACACCACCAAGGAAACTGTTTCTGCAACAGACACATGGTGATGATCACAAGAAAACAACTAATGAATCATTGTATCTGTCAAATTTTTCTTGGAGACAAGTTGTTTTTTTCTTGGTATGGGCTTCCGTGTGGACATTCTATGTTCTAGTCCTATGTGGCATTTCTCTAAAAGAGTATAGTAGTCTCGGGGAGATGTTTAAAAGGTACAGCCTATCAGTTTATATGCTTTTAAATACTTTCATTACCATCCTTTTGCTAACGTATATTAATTTGAATTTTAATCTGGATTAATACTGGCAGAACGTATGGGTTTATTCTGAGTGTTGAAGATTTATCTCCAAACATTGGTGTCATGTGGTGAGTACATATCTTCTTGTGACGATTATCGTTTATGCACTTTATTTTATAATTTAACTTCTTCGATGATTTTTATGTGGATACAGGTACTTCTTTGCAGAAGTTTTTGATTTTTTTAGAGATTTCTTCCTGATAGTATTCCATATAAACATTTTTTTCATGGTATTGCCACTTGCTATACGGTTACATCATCGACCTTGCTTTCTGGCATTTGTCTACATTGCAATTTACTCCGTCCTTAAGTCCTATCCTTCAGTAAGTTCTTTAGTATATCTGAATGGAAAATATTTTGATCAACTGTACTTCATTCCATATCGACTCTGAAGGATATATGTTATATACATATATTTTCGTCATTTTTCTTTTTTCTAAGATATTTCGTATGAACATATTGTCATCATGTTAATTTACTTCCTTAAATTAATGTTTATGGACATGTGCAGGTTGGAGATTCAGCGCTTTACCTCGGTTTGCTGGGATTGTTTGCGAATGCACTAGCTGGTAACTGATTAAAAAACGTATTTCACATCATGGTTTTTGTTTCTATATCATTAGGTATTAAATTTTGTTTTATATATATTTGGCAGATATGCAGTTCTCCTTTTTCCTTTTCTCTGGGTATCTGGGGACGCTACTTCTTAGCCCTGTGATGCACAACCTGTGGATATGGAGGGTATGGTTCTTGTTAATGTCTGCACGGTTGGATATGGATTTTACCCCGTAACTTGATTAAGTTTTAACTTGACAAACTTTGCAGGGAACGGGAAATGCTAATTTCTACTTTGCTACAGCAATGGCTTATGCTTGCTTTCAGGTTGGTCAATCTCTCTGATTTGATTCTCAATAAGCAATCAGTACCGCTCAATCTGTTTCATGGTGATAGCCAATTTAGAGGTGGCAATATTAACCCATTTAATCAAAAATGGGTCAATTTGGGTTGTATTTTAAACGATTTATTATATATTTCCAATTTAACAGATCATCTTGGTGGTCGAAAGTGTGAGTTCGATGCTCAACCATGATAGAGCTCTAAAGCCAGGTGGTACTACAACGGTTGCGAAAAAGGTTCAATAGTACAAATAAAGATACTATAACAACAATCACAGAAAACCCGTTTTCTAGAGGTAATCGATTACATTTAATTAGGTTTTTGAGATTGGTTTTCTTTTGAAACCTGGGTTCTGTATTACAGTATGTTGTATTGACAAATCTGGAGTAGATGAGTAGAATGAACTCGTTACAAATTTTAATCGGTATAACGTGTAATGTTTTGTTATGTTCAAAATTAGGTTCTTTGGCACTTGCACAAATACGAGAGTTTTTTTTTTTTTTTTTTCTTTGCTTATGATGTTTTTTAGTGTTTAAAATAGATGTACATTAACCATCACAATTCAACCATCAAGAAGCCGCTAATCGCTCAAAGGGTGTACTTAATTCCACGACTAGTCCAGTTGGCAAAATTACAGATTTGGATTTAAAACAGCTTGGCGCTGCCCTCTGCGTTTCCACTTTCCACGCCTCACCAGCTGCTGATGGATTTGATTGTCTAGCCCCCACTTAAAAAACATCTAAACAAACCTCACTTGGATGGATGTCTTTATGTTATAGGTTAATTACAGAAAATAAATGTTCATTATATGTGAAATACCAGTCCTATCTTGTATTATATTCCATTAATGACAAACTTCTTACACAGAGATAATGGTCATCCTTACGAAGAGATTACAATCCAATAAACAAAATATAACATGGAGGAACTCCCATTTATTTCTTTTTTTGAAGGAAATTTGACAATGAAACTTCAATATCTTACGTGAAAAGTGTCTTATGTTTTGTAATCACGTAGCAGAGAATCCGCTTGATTTCTCTTAACGATTAACTAGCTGATTAAGATGTTGGATCTTGGTTTTGTTTATCCTTTTTAAAGAACTGAACATGAAAGCCATTTGGAAATTGTAGACCCGGAGTTCGTTTAATTTCACCTCCTTTGATTATTTGCCACCTGACAATGGGAAGGACAATCAACTTAGTTCGAATATCTCTTTATTTTTCTTTGTTTCATGATGATGCATACGTAAGTGATTTATGTTTACCGATATTTAGTGACTAAGCAATGAAGAAAGACAGCCATCTGAAGTCTTGCAAAATCTGCGCCAACACAGAACCTCTGGCCACCTCCAAAAGCCATGAACGTCTTCGATGCAACTTTCAAATCCATTCCCTGCTTACAAATCAATATGAGAGTTCATAAAAAGACTGGAATGCTTTGATATTTTATAATATATATATATATATCTATTTGCAGTGAAGTGTTTTGAGAATAATTACGGAGATTACCTCCCATCGCCATGGATTGAAGTCAACCGGATCCTTGTAGTTGACCGGGTTTAAATGGACACCTGGGGGACACACCATTACTATCCAACCAGATGGAATAGTGAAATCTGCATCGACATATTTTTCAAATCATTATAGATCTATTAAGTAGAGAAAAAAACTCTATAATAAGCAAAAAATTGGAATAAAACGATTATGGACGCGTTTGACCCATTTGGCCAATTCCTTGTTAGCTAAATTTTTTAATTTTATCTGCTTGACATGTTAGAGAAAAAAACTCGAATCAACTCATTTATTAGTAAATGTGTCGAAGTTACTACCTCTACCACAGATCTTTGAATCTAGTTATCTCCAAAAGTTATCAATTATAATCCAGTGGTAGATAATATTACCTTTATACTTGACATCTGTTACGGCCTTCCTAAATATGCCTGGAGCTATATTCGCCAATCTTACTGATTCAAATATAACCTGAAAATTATTTGTAGTTTTGTTAATAATCGGGTACTTGTAATTTGTGTATAAATTATGGCTACTTTAGATAAATGAACCTGCATTGTAAATGTCATCGACTTATATTCTTCCCATTTAAGTCCAGAGTCTGGATTGTCACGCCGTTTTATAATCATTTCGTGCTCTTCCTACAGCAAAAAGAGTGTGCTTGTTTTCTCGGGTATTATAACAAGAAATTAAATCATCTTTTAATTTAAAATTTCTACTCTCCACATACTGTTAATTCCTTCAATGCTTGAGGATTTTCTGTTAGAAGCTTGATAGCTACTAACATAGCGGTGGATGTTGTTTCATAGCTTGCAAACAAAAGCATAAACATCAAGTCTAAGGAAATTGCTTCGGTAATGATTGTATCTTCTTGCTTGAGTTCTTCAAGAACATAATCAAAGAAATCACAGTTGACTTTGTTTGGGTTCTCTCGTCTTTCGTCCAGCATGTTCTTGAGCATCTTCGTTACCTTCTTTCTTCCCTAATTAATAGTTGGTTAGACAGTGATTCTATTTGCAGTTATGATATAAGAAAAACAAAACTAATAATATCGTTACTTGAAGACACTTGTAGTAAGCTGTTCCAGGAATTGCTAGAGGGACTGATATTAAACCCTGTATAAAATCTTCGAAATTCTCCCTTAGATTCTCGGATGACTTTTCTATATCATGACTTATCAGCTTTTTGGCAGTGAGACCAAATACCAGCTGTTGAACAGTACCAGAAGAACATAAGAATATGATAATTACTTTGGGATAAATGGAAGGGTATCATCACGGAACATTCTGTCGGAAACAGGTTCTAGCGACGGAAAATATCCGTCTCAAAACCTTCATGGATTATTTTCCTATATGGTATTTCAGTATTTGGACTTAGCCATATACACTAGTTGGGTAGCCAATCCCTCTCCAAAGATTTATAAAAAAAAAATGGACACAATGTTTAGCGTTCGGATTAGTGACAAATGATATTAGCCATTCCCGTTATTTTAGTATCCGTGGTAATCCCTAGTAAGTTACCCCATAAATCGGACTTATTATAAACAAATGTTTCAAAAACACAAAAAGATATAAAGAATAAGTGAATAACCCATGGTAGATTACTGACAGAAATTGTTTGCTTCTTGATCCTTTGTGAAAATTTTGGTTTTCAGCGACAATCACATAATTTTAGCACTTGCCCAATGACATATGTCCTCTGTAACCAGTTTGTTGCTAATCCGTAACATATATGTTACTAGTTGTTATGATTATTTGTGTCTCTAATCTGATAGAAATTTACCGACAAAGAGTTTCCGTATGTCATACCCGCATTTCTAGAAGTGTTTTGATTCAAGATAATCTTATTACGTAACGTTTCCACCCACAGCAGAAAATAAAATTGGCATGATCAAAATTACCAACACGAAAACTATCACATTAACATTTCGAATACTTAAGTCAAGTTTTTGAAATCTTGTTACCTGAAATATAAATTTCAAAAGTTTGTTGTTTTTTATACTAAAGACTTAGTGGTATAAGGTTCGAATCCTAGTTTCCCACTAGTGCATTTACTACTAGAGGGATATTTACGAGCTTAAAATTAGTCATTTACCCAACAAAAAAAAGAGTATCCCCATTCCCCAATACTTACATCGGCGGTTGCATCCTTCAAATTCACAATTCCTTGGCCAACCCATTTCTCTATATTTCCTGTTGCTGCACATTCAACTTCAGAAATCATCTTCACAAGGCTACCGTAACCAACTAGATTTAACACCATGTTCTTTAGATACTTATGCAGGTACCCCTGTAATGTACTCAAATTCTGGCCCCCGAAGAGCGTCGTAAAGGTATCTGGGTACCAGCTCTGGAATTGGTCCTCTTGTTGGAAGACCATGTAGTTAAAATTTGAATCAGTTGAGACGATAACTTTCAGACCAACAATACTAGTTCGGAATATTGATCCATATCTGAAATATTATAATGAATGTTAAAATCTAAAGGTGGCGATTTTACTGATACATAAGTAGATTCAAGTTGTGTTTCATTATCACTAATGGGAAAAGTAATATGACTAAAAACAAATTGGATTAAAGAGGTTGCACTTGACAAACGAGTCGAAAATCATCCAAAGTATATTTCTAATTCATACAAAATCATAAATTGTATTAAGAAAAAGTACATATTTAATAAAAAAATATATTTATAATAATATATTAAAGGGATTATGGGCTAGCGGTCTGATATGTAAGGTTATCGTCAACCGAGAGGTTTGGTTCACGTTTTAAGTCCTTTCCGGGAGAAAGCGTAAGATTTATGGGTGTGTGCGGGTTTCAGAAAGAGATTGTTGACACACACACAAAAATAAATATAGGGCATTATTTTTTATTTATGAAAGTTATAATATTTGTACAAAAATGTTCCGAGTCAACCCAACTTTGATGCTCGTTTTGACCAATTATTTAACCAATTCATTTGACAAAAACATAACATTTTATAGAAACAAAATAATGATACTTTACACCTAAACAGTTCATTCACCTTATAACCCTCTCTTTGATAAAGGGAGGGGTGTCCCAAGACAGGTAATTAGGAGCGAAAAACTGCAGAGTTTCTCCAAGTAGCGGCCAACCCATTGAACCCGGAGGAAGATTGCCGTTGCATATAGGCTTCCTCCACCTGTAAACCCAATGTACTATAACGCTAACGACTACAACGAAAGCTGCATTACAAAGAGTAATAGGCCACATTCTTCGTGTAAGATCGATAAACAATAGACTTGAAAATAGTAGCAGGAGATGAATTGTGAGTGAAACAATGGTGAAGATGTATGTATATATGCATATTTTGCATGGTGCTGAATCTTATATTTTAATGTTTTAAAATATTATATGATTAAATGGGTTTACAAAAGAATATTATCTCACATTTTTTTGATTTCGATGTTTTCTAAAACGTTTTAGTACCGCAAAATTTTAATATATTTTATAGTTTTATATAACTTTTATATAATATTTACTATCATTAAGTTATATAACATTATTAAATTATAAAAAAACGATGTTTTTACTATAAACGATGTTATGTAACACGTGATACTCAATTAGAAAAATTAGTCAATTCATAGTGTTCGAAGTTTAAAGAATATGGGATACACAAAAGAATTTCATAACAAGTTAAAGATATACATAAGTTATTATCCCTTTATACTTTATACTCATAAATGATAATATTAGATAACACCTAAACAATTTTTATTTATTGTAAAAGAGTAGAAGTAACAAAGATTTCTTTCTTGATAACTTGTAACATAACTGTACTAATAATTTTATTTCATTGATTAAATAAATTATAAATTAACGATATATGAATTAATTTATTAGCTTAGAGGTTGTGGATTTAAGTGTTATAAAAATAAAAATGTATCAAGGTTGAAAACTTAAAAATTTTCATAGAAAATTCATATCCGATTCTCAACAACTTTAACTTCTTGAATGTCTATTTTTTTTTTTAAGTTTATATTATGGTTCATTACAAAAACACAATTAAAAACCGTTTAAACTTTTCACAATAATAGTTATATCTTTTTTTTCGATCCGTATAATAGTTTTAGCTATTATAATGTAGCTAGAGAGTTATTTAAAGAGTAAATTACACCGTTTGTCCCTATGTTTGTACCCAAATCACTAGTTCGAGGCTTTTTTTAAAATAATTATGCCATTAGTCCCCATTGTTGTAAATCCGTTACATCGGTAGTCCAGTTTTCAAACGTCCGTCTATATTTAACAGAGACATGGTCACGTGCCCTCCACATGAGGGCATAAATGTCTTTAACCAACCTCACTCACCTTTACTCTTTGATATTCCCATAAAGGTAAGTGGGATTGGTTAAAGACTTTAATGCCTTCATGTGGAAGGCACGTGACCATGTCTCCGTTAAATATAGACGGACGTTTGAAAAATGGACCACTGATGTAACGGATTTACAACAATGGGGACTAATGGCATAATTATTTTTAAAAAAGCCTCGAACTAGTGATTTGGGTACAAACATAGGGACCAACGGTGTAATTTACTCTTATTTAAATTTGATTCATGAATGATTAGTGAATTGGTCGGTGAAACTTTTCGTTTATAATCATACTTCGATCAAAGTAACTAACACAAACAATATTAATTCGTTTACTTAAACGAAGTATCAACATTCATTTACTATCTATTCATTCAGTCATTAAATTTATTTGTGACAAGACCTTTGTCTTGTGTACTCTTATACACAAGGGCGGAGCTTCTAAGGGGCATGAAGGGGTTTCGGCCCCCCGAAATTTCGAAACGTTAGTGTAAATTTTTTGGAATATCGGTATAAATTACAAAATGTTAGTGTAAATTGTATGAAAAAATCGGTTTAGCCCCCTAGGAAAGTGTTCAAGATCCGCCAATGCTTACACATGTAATCCCTTCACAATTCCTTGATGATAACCCTAATCAGTAATCGATCTCAACTATGAGTGATCTAATTATAATCACATATTGACATATCGTTATGTGATGCCTTCTTCGCCACCATGACCCACTGGTTCCACATACTAGATCGCGAAATCACGCAAATCAATGTTTTAACGATGCGTCATAAAGTTATTCATATTAAACAATTTATGTGTATTGTAACCTCGTTTAGAATTGAGATTATTATATAACGACCTTTTAGATTTTAATATGAAATCTTCAGTTATCAAAGATTCATGATAGATTTTGAAAGCTACTTTCAATATGTCATCAATCATGACATTAACGAGCTTGACAAAAAGAAAAAGAAAGAAAAAAATCATTTTTATTCTTAACAATTAAGTCGTTTTTATTAAAAAGATAATTTACCTAGGAGACAAAAGGCGTTTCAAACAAAAATCTAGGAGACAAAAGATAAAGTAGATTTTATGACTATGAAATCATTTTCGATTGAATATAAGAACACGATTAAAAAAGAAAAATTTGCGATTTATATTTAAAATTTCAAGAACCTTAACGATAAAAATCATAGACTTACTGTTACGGGAAATTGATTGGTTACCTCGTTCTCTAATCTCTATGGTTTTAAATATGGAACACGTTTTATAACAGTCTATCATTATTGTTTCAACTAACTATTAGGATTTTCTTGTGTGACCAACATGAGAGGTCCTTAATCCGTCTCTTATACCTTTAAGACACGCCATTTTATTAGTATAACTTGCAAGATTAGTAAGTGTATGTACTAGTAAAAGATAAAACAAATAAATGCGGTCTATTTTTAAACTGTGACAACCAAGAAGTAGAGTTTCACTTATTCGGAAGGTGTGGAGTATCTAAAAATAAGATGATGAACAAACAAGACTAGACTACTAAATTGCCGAATGATGGTGCTTGGAAAATTTTTAACTTTAGTAGTGTCAAAGAACTCAGATCACCATCTCGGACAAATATAATCTATTGAGGGAATATCATGTATGTGCTCGGACGTTGTAGTTTAAGCAACCTTATAGGTCCTTTGGAGATTCCGCGGGGAAAATTTACCTTTACCTTAAAAACACCGAAATGGCTTTAAAGCCTAACAATTATCCCAATTCCTCGTTTATGTTATTTTTTGGGGGCTTATCTCGAGGTGTTCTTCTACCTCGTTTGCCCCTTTTGGGTGTTTTCAATATATAAACGCCATTCAAAAAGAATTATAGCCTTTTCATTCTTTGTTTTTGTGTTAATAATCGTTTAATTCTCAAACTTATATTAATTTACGGGTTTCAATATTTAATTTTATTTTACAATATTTTAATCTTTAAATTACAATCATATATAATTTTAATGTTTTACATTTCTTTTGTGCAACGTTTGTAGACTTAACTTCTGTCTAATTGTCATTTTTAGTACTAAGGTTTAAAGTTGAGGTAGAGTCGGACCTTATGACGTACATTATGAGCAACCGCACATGACCCTAATATATATATATGGGTCCAATATTTTAGTACGTCAGGTGTAATGTTAAAACAAATCTCGTGATTTATGTAACAACGTGAAAAGAAATTTTGTTAATGTTATTTTGTTTTGTTTAATTTCAATGACAAACATTGCGGTACAAATTAAATTTGTTTATATATAAGAAACGACGTATTTAGGGTCTCGTTTTTCCTCGTCGCACAAAGAACCCGAAATCTTAGACCCAGGCCTGAGTCTGAGGTAAAACCATCACAATTTTTTGGAGGGTAATAGATCAAATATACTTAGTGTCGAGAGATGATATTACAACTAATAAAAATGATGATGTTGCATTATTAGTGTCATTCATTTCCTACGTCTTTCTCTTAGCATGCGGACGCTTATTATGCTTGTGTCGTGTTTCACGAGCAATATTATCTTCTTCCGACTTATCCACGTAAAGTGGATGTTGCATAGTACTTGAATCCTTATTTCGGTCATGTTTGTGTTTCTCTCGCTTCGTTCGCTCATGTTTGTGTTTCTCTCGCTTATGTTGACCATCTGTATGATGTTTTGGTTTCTTCTTAAGAGGTTTAATATCCAACCCATGTTTTCTCATATGTTGTACTTTTCGCTCATCATCCCAAAAATGATCTTCCCACCAGTCGTAAAATGGATCAAAAAGTCCGTTTTCGTGTAGAAGCCAAATCAGGGCAACAACTAAAACACATAACAAAAAGTTCAGTTCTGAAGGTTATTAACTTACCGTAAATTCACAAGGTTAATTAGTAGTTAATAAATTACCTGTAGGGAAGATTGCCAAAAACAAACCAAACAACAGCAACCAACTCATACAGATATAACGTATGTGGCATCGAAAGTCAAAGAAACCGGAGCATTTCTTTCTGTTGACATAAACGAGTTTCATGAATTAAATTCTAACGACATCCAAATATTAATCTTGTATGTGGACGTATTACGGGGAAATTACCTGCAGTTTTTTCCAGTGATGAAATTGACCATACCATCCCAAAGCGCGTGCCACCAATCCTCAATTGTTTCAAAGAATCCCTTGGCAGCGCTCTCTGGAAATTCGAATGGAAGCTGAAAGAAAAAGTAATGTATGTGGATAAAATAGATCATGTAAAACTAACTCACTAACTCGGTTGTTTAACATACTTGTGTTCCATTGTCAAGAACTGTGGCGGTTGTTGTAAATTGGCACTCAGCTCTATCAACTTCATGAAAGTCGGAATCTTTCAATATAGCTGCAACGACATGTTTTTATTTGTAACTAGTTAACAGGAAATTCAAAAACAAAGTAATATTATCATTATTCCATACCGACACACATATACTTGGCAGCTTGATCAGATGATGTTAACACTTTGAAAGATCGGATTACAGTTTCTGCCGGCTTCATGATAAAAAATTGTTCCTGCAAAAAGGTATTCAATTTTTTTCTCGTCTCTAGAACTTCCATATCAACTTTTAATGCATACCTCCATCGGATTAATACCCCCCGCGCAATCAAACTGCAAAATATAAACATCTATAATTATAAAAGAATGGCTCGATATGAATTACATGAAAACAATTGGGAGATAAGTACCGTTATGCTGTATGAAGCTTCCACTTTACCAGTGTTGTTGGTTGTGATTGTGGCTACCCCAAACTGAGTAAGGGCTTGAAAACTAGGGACCGTGATAGTTACAATCGTTCCATTACTCCTGCGATCGATCATAATATATAAAACATTGTCTGAAAATGAAATATAGATCAAGTGATGCAATTGTACTAACTTTTGATAGACATATTGTATATCATCAGCTCTCAGTTCTATCAGAAGATTTGAATTTAGAGCTTCCGGAATTCCTATCGAAAAAGAATGGCTTCCTGCGTTCTGCGTTCAATAATTGGTGATACAAATTGTATGTGTGTGATACACAAATAAATTTGTACGTATATATATTTATAATGGGAAACTTACCGGTTGTTCATTTATCCGTTCGAACCTTCCTTGCACATCATAAAGAGGGACCTGATTTCTATCGATCCTATTCCGATCAGCCTGTCAATTTCAGTTTTTTAAATGAACAAATTACGGACAAGTAAAACAAAATACAAGGGATATATATGTTGCGAGTATTAATATATATGTATTTACTGACTTCCCAAAAGTGCCACAGCTGATTATGTAGACAACTTTCGAATGGTGCACCGCAGAAATCTGGCTGGCTACGAAAAGCTTGATAACTGACACCAATTTTATCACATTCAAGACCGTCTAATGTAAACCTGACTCGCTCAAGTAGCATCCACATCGAAAAGTTCCTTCCAAGTTCTTTTGGTTGACCTGGGCCACCCTTCACAGACGGGATATGAGTACTAAGGTTATGGCAACACAATTTGTTTCTCGTACGTTTTCAGTAAGTAACAAGTTGAAGAAAATACGTACCTGTCTTGGAATAACAAGATAGAAGTTATCGAAAGATGGTATGTCAGTGTATCCAGCATAATCCCCAATGAGGTTCACTCGCAAAAAATCATCGTTTGATGTGCCTACTCGATTATTAGGCCCAATAACCACTTCCTGATTGGATAAATTTCGTTGTGAATTTTTAGAATTCAGTCATGATTAACTTGAAGATTATTACAAATGGTGTACCGAAACATTTGATCCTGTCTTGACTTCAATCTTAATAGTGAACCCAACTGAGTGTCGACCAATACCAAACACGTGAAACCTATATAAACATCGGGAACAAATTATACATATGCAAAAAAGTGTAAATAAATTATTGTGTCAAAGTTCATAGTTCGTACCAGTCACCTGGAAAACGGAGGCAGTGTGCCGTGTTTGCCTTTCCTTTCCTCATCTTATTAACTAGTTTTATCGACAAAAGAAAACATATTCGATATCAGAAAAGTCATAATATGAACAAGTAACAAAATTCACAAAACTTACAAACATTTCCACATGATGAAGGCACACGACGCCACTTCCCACAAGGACAACAAATTGGCTACACCAAGAGGATTATCAAATAAAATAAAGTGCGACAGAGCGGGTAGTGTATATAAATATCCACTGAAATATTACCTGAGTATACTCAATAACGCGTCCTTGGTTATCTCGCAAACTATGAATCACACACACACACAAAAAAAAAACTTTCTTCAGTTCCGAAAAGGAATGTTTCATAAATAAATACACAAAGAATAATGATTCTTGCCTCTCACAATACTGGACAATATTAGCACCAGCATCAGACGAACACTTGCGCGTTTTAAGAAATAACTCTTGCGGTTTATAAGGTACATCCTAAACATATAAAGACATAACTAAAAACATTTAAAAAAAACAGCTACAAGATGTATTATAAATAAAAGGGTAAAGGTAAAAAAAAAAACGCAACGTACTTTCCAGGATGTACCACTAATGCAACGTACTTTGGAAAGAACGTTGCGTATTTTTACCTTTACCCTAATTAAAAAACATACCCTGATATAAGTTAATTCATATTGTGCATACGCGCGTGATTTGACAATAGTAATAACGGGAGGGACTCGAAGAGTTTTAATGTTATCGGTCGAATTCTCCCCTTGCACTTCCTGGATTTCCGTTGTTAGTGAAGCATCTCTACCACCCTAATTAAATCAAACGAAAGAAATAGTTAACTGTTTTCATTTTACGTAATCGTTTAATGAATGAATAAATAAAGAGACAGATTGAGTTACTTCACTAGGAACCGCCAAACTGAGGACTAGTTTTGTAGTGCAGTTAAGAGGGTCGTTATTGTTATCAGACTCCTTTTTGCATTTCTCGAGCTTTGATTTCGAAAGAATTTGAATGTTCGCGGCGTTGACGTTGACGGTGTGGTTCGAGAGAATGAAGCAGATGATGAATATCAGAGGTTTCATTTTTGTGTGTGTTTAGTGTGTGTTTTCTGGGAGTGAAGAAGAAACAGTGTTTGGCGGAAAATAACTGCTTATTGGGGTTTGAATTAAAAAAAAAATGGTTTGTCTGAAATTATAGTTTTTATTGTTGAAGTTAAAAAAAATACGGATAGTTATTGTGGTAATTAATTATCGGTGATTTTAATGGTATTTATTTTTAGCGAAAATTCAATTTAGAAACGAAAAACGTAATTAGTTTAATTTTTTTAGCGAAAAACATTAGTGATGATTTTAACAGTGTTTTTTACAATTCTAAGTGGACAGTTGGTTTAGTTTTTGAAAATTTAGAACCAAATTTATAATCTTTGATAAACAAAGAACAACTTGTTTAATTTACTTTAACTAATAAATTTCTACAAAAGATTGATTTTCATGGTTAATTGCACAATGTACACTACGTAAAGCATAAACGAACCGTAAGAAAAACCGCTTTGAAGTACGACATATTTGTGATTTCTAAAAGAGGTTTGTAAACAGAAGTCTAAAACACAAACATTTAAAACATATATCTGATCTGAAACATCCATAACTTTCTAAACTTTACCACATTATGCACCCAACCAACCATTTGGATTTACTTACTATCTTAGTTATTGTAGTATAACTTCTAAAACGATTTTATAACTCATCTAAGTTCTTTGTAATCAAATAAGACGAGTCCTGACTGCCGCTTCACATAACTAACGACGGGGGACCACTGGTCGGTCTTCCACCATTTCATATTGAACAAGAAAGTTGTCCTGCAATGCAAGTTAATATGCGAGTGTGAATTTCTTAAACATAGCCACACTATTATACGTGTCTGAATTTCTTAAGCATAGCGCAAGATCCTGAAATATATTATTGAGAAAATTATCTGAATAATGCGAACCTTTCGGATAGTTTCCCAGGTGTTTGGGTCGAAACAGTAGAAACAACCTCTCTCATATGCAGGAGACTTTATCAGCTCCGTGTTTGGAGCCCTTGAGAGCCATATACGCAGCTCTCGGTGGTAAAACCATCCTCTGT
Source organism: Senecio squalidus (assembly GCA_910822075.1). Classification (NCBI taxonomy): domain Eukaryota; kingdom Viridiplantae; phylum Streptophyta; class Magnoliopsida; order Asterales; family Asteraceae; genus Senecio; species Senecio squalidus. Next base: position 46,428,294 of record CAJVGC010000592.1, on the reverse strand, counting down.
TGTGCCTGAAACGCAATATCAAAACGACATGTAATCAGCAACATGAAGAAGTATAAAATACTGAAAGAGGTGAGAGGTGAGAGGTGAGAGGGGGTACACACAGTTCATTTGCAGCAAACAATTGGGCCTCATCCTTCGGCATGCTGTAAAATGAGAGTAAATGTTTGATAATCATCGGAAAGCATAATAAAACAAAAACAAACTTTCCGTATTAGAGAGAAAGTCACCTATAGAAAATATAAAACAGAGTCTCGGGAGAAAACCTCGAGAAGCTATCTTGCTGAAATAAAAACAAAGAAAATAAGACCCCTTGAGCAAAATGGACGGGTTGGGTAACGGGTCAAAACGAGTAACATTATTTCAAAAAAAGTTTGGGCAACTTTCAACCGGTTTGAATCGTTGGACCCAGTCTGTTAAGCTTTATTTTTATTTGACCTGTTAGAAATAAAATGAAAAGGATGAGAGACAAAAGCTTACGTTAAGGGGAGCTGGTTGTTTGGTATTAAAACACTCGGGAATGGCATAATGGGGTTCTCCCTTTGCAGTTTCATCAGACCATGGAGATGAAAACTTCTTATACAGATTGTCGGAAGAATTCAAGTTTAGACCAAGTGTCATCAAATCAATACCCAAAGCAAGCGGGGTCAAATCAGGATTGTTCATCCTTATTACATTCAATAAACCTAACAATCCAAATCTGTCGGAAACAGATTGAGAGGGTTGTGGGGACTTCAAATCCTGGTCTCGAAATGGACTGACCAGACGTATCTGTGACTGTTTCTGGAAATGTTGATATTGCTGCATCAGTTGATCGTAAGATCCTCCACCACCTGACACTGTGTTTGACAGGTTTACAGGCCTTGATCCAGTTGCAAGCATCCCTGAGTTTCTTGCCTGTAAGACATTCAAAAGGCTAAAGATATAGATTGAAAACGGATACATTTTATGCACAAGCCGTGTCGACCCAGAAGACTTTTTGCCCCAATATTTAATGTCAGCTATGTTGAACAAAATACACTTTAGATTCAAAATGGATAACGGTTCAAAAACAGATGCATTTTAATCATTAAAAATACACTTTAGGTGTCTCTCAACGCGTTTGACAGGGGGGGTTTTAGCTTAATGTTTATTTCGCCAACATAAACCCATTCATAAATATAAATATATAGACTAAAAGCAAAATGGGAGTATATACCACCTCAGAACCATGAAAATGGAGATCTTGAGCATTTCCAGGAAGGTAAGATCCACCACCACTTATTGGAGCATGCTGCTGTTGTTGTTGATGTGATGAATACGCACCACCTCCTAAGCTAAATACAGCTGATCTTCCGACCTGAAAATAAAAAATAAAATTATTTATTGACATGTTTATGAGAAACTTGTTGCAGTATTAACTACCAACACAATGGGGCGTACAGGTAAATGTTGCTGGGATTGCATCATAGAGACTGCATTGTCACGAAGCTGTTCTTTTTGGTGCATATTGACCGGAAACTCATTACCACCTGTAACAAAAAATGTACTGTTATAGGTATAATGAACTTTGATCAAAAAATGTAATGTCTAAAGAACTCCACGAAGATGGCAGCTACAGTAACACTAACAGAAAGTAATTACAAGAAAACGACAAATAAACAACAATACAGTAAATCACAATTTTCACTTTGGACATTTGGTAGAGCTTATGCTAATCCTCATGTAGTAAGGTTTTTTAAGTGTTATTAACGATTTGACCTATAATAGCAAAATACAAGTCACTCAACTAGGTTGGACACACTGGATTCACCAGTAATTACCCCCTTAGGTATGAGAATCTAAAAACAATAATACTTCCTCATTATCGGTCCTTTCTATATGACTGTATCCAGAAGTAACTCAAATCTTTAAAGGATTTGCCATTATTAAATATAGCCCAATGCGACACATACCCAAATGTCCTTTTGGGGGACGATCAAATAAATAACAGGAAATACGAGATGGATGATTCGTACTAAAATCATATATAATAGAATCTTGTTTTCAATCTAATTACAGTTACACAATAATAAACATACCTCCCATGTTTTCAAAGGGAACAAAGAACACAATAAATTTGAAACTGATAGATCGGTCGTCAGAAAATCAAACTTGGCTTGAAGAAACTAAGGATTTTTATTTTTCCGTCCCGTAGAATAAAAAAACTAAGGCTTTAACATTCCCCTCCGCACAACTCTTCACCCTTCATTTCCAAAACTCGATATAAAATGATATACATGTAAATGTAAAAAAGAGATTCTTTGGTGATATTTTCCACAAATAGAGTTTGAGATGTGAAAGATGTAGCGAGTCCTAAAAAGGGAAAACTTTTATTATTCCGTCGGTGCAGTTAGTAGACTTCGGAGGTCTCTCTCTCATCTTGCTACACGTGTAAAGTTAATGTATCGGTACAGTTTGGAGCTTTCTATCATATTCAGACACGTAACACCGCCAGATAATAATATTGACCAATTGTACTGTCCTAATAAATTGGTTCACATTAAATGAGTTTAGATATATTCGTATAAAGGAAATGACTATTTCAGCAAATGTTTCCATATATTTTCTGATTTGCGATACTCTTCCTATTATCTTCAACAGAGAGTGAACACACACAATGTCACCATTTAACTCTATAACCGGTAATCCAATGCGTTCACCTATTTAGTTATCATACAGTTTTTATTTTAATACTAATATACCATTCTCGGATATCAATAAGTCTTTGAAGACAATTACGTAACGTCGGCAACTCGGCATTAATTATGTGTAACAAACAATTCTAAAACCTCATGGAAACTAGATAGTTATAAGATAAGTACGGAAAAAGATAAAGGGGTGGACAGAGACCAAACTAAATAATGATAAAACTCTATAAAACACAAAGCTGCACCTTTTGCAGATCGGTCACAAAAATTGCAAAACCAAGGTTGTGGGTCACAAAAGCTTTAAGACTGTAACTGTTACTCGACTAAATGGGTAGCTTAATCTAAGGAATTGCACCATGACACAAGGTTCTTTTAGCATTCACACCTAAAATAGATGATATTATACCACGAGCTGCTTGACTTGGGATGTAATATGTAGATAAAAGAAATCTTTTACCAAAAATCACTAAATACATAACTAACTCATTAACAGAGATAACAAAAACCTTCACAGAAACCTACATCTACATCGGCTTCGCAAAATATATAAAAATGATGGCAGTGAAGATGATGAGTGTACCTTTATATCCAGGTAAAGCTGGAAAATCTTCGTTTTGGATGCTAAACTCTTGGTTTTGTTGCATAAAACCCACATTTTGTCGACGAGCCATACCCCCTGCATATTAATAAACAAAAACATTACCCTTTTTAAAAAACAATAAATATATTAAGCAGGAATATGACGAGGTATTGTATTAGTTGAGTAGCTATAATACCTAGTTGTCTTTGAGAACCACCAGCAGAGCTAAGATGCCCACTTAACTGAGGAAAATCGTTCATGTCAAAAGAATGGTCACGATTCAACTCAGATAACAAAGCCATTGAACTTAAATGACTATTTCCTCCTTGAAACTGATTTTGTGAAAGCGGTCCTCCACCACCAGAGTAAGAATTTCCTAGGAGAGATACCATTTGGGGTGCTACAATTCCATACGTCATTCAAACAACACGCCAAGTTATATATATTTTACTTTAATAAATATTTATATTATTTTAGAAAGCGTAAAATTGGCAAAATGTTGTAGTCAACAGTTACCAGTTAGATTCAAGCGAGAAGCAACTCCAGGCATATTCAGTCCACCAGAGCTTAGACTTCTTCCAATGTTTCCACCGTTAACAAGGTTACCCATCGCCATTGAGCTTATAATTTGTTCTCTGTTTCCTAAACCTTGTCCTAAACCTGATCCTAATATTATACATCTTGAACATATAAGAAACTAAAGTAATGAATCCTCGCAAAATGCAAGAACTTCATGCTTAACTCAAACAGATACAATAGCGTACCTCCGTTGTTTGAAATCCCTGAAAGTCCAAGCGAGCTGGCAGCAGATTGCTGAGAAGAAAGTGTACATGAAGGTTAACAAAATCTTATAAGTAAGAAATTTTTAGTAAATTATATTATTACCTGAGAAAGTGCAACGGGGAGATTATTTACTGCATATCTTCCATTGGATAAACTTCCTGTGGGTGTTTGTACACCGTTCAAAGGACCATTTAATCCCGAATTCCTTGATGTGTATGCCCCAGGCATGCTGGGAATGTTATAATTTCCGTTTATGCCTCGCAGCCCTAGTACATCTTTTACAAAGTGAGTGTAAAGAGAATGAAACCATAAGGAATATACGGTTAAAGATTCATAACATGAGCTCACCTATTGCATCATTGTGATTCATATCAGCAGCAGATGAGCCTAACTGAGAAGAAAAAGCTGTAGTATAAGCTCTTCCAGTTGCGTCTGGAAAAGTTGACGTTGACCCATTCACACCTGACTGCATACCAAATATTATACGACTTGTTGAATATTTATAGAAAAACATAATTACAAAGCTAAGAACGGAGATCGGAAAGTACATTAAGTATCCCGGACATCTTATAGGACGGCCAAGATAAATGGCATCAAAAATTTCCTCACTAGTCTTGTTAGTTTCGAGTTTAATTTAGCAGCACCACTATCTCTGAAAAACGAAATGCAGAAATGACTGGAAGTAAAGCTAAACAATAATTTCAAATATATGTTGCATAATAACCCTATTTGACAGAAAAATAGATTTCGAAATACAAGCTCGAATTACCAACTATTTTGTAAATAATTAACTAAGCTAATCTTATTACTGACGATTGTTATTCCCCGTCTTCCAGCCCTACGCTGGGCTCGTTTGGAAGGTTGGACAATAACGACATGAATTACCAAAATTGTCCCTGACATAATGTGCACCAACAGCCATTGACTTTTAAGAAATGAGATTGCCCTTGCTCACATATATGAAGTAAAGGCTTGTAGCAAAGGTATGATAATGTGACAAAACACGTACATGTCACAAGAAAGCATGCATAAAAAACACAATACCAAATTTGAATGCACGTGAAGATTAATATAGATTGTTTTGGTTGAAATGTGCTTCACGTTTCACGGTTATGATACAAAATGACACACACAATGTATCCAGATTTAGGCGTTCAACGATCGTATATAAATTTATAGAAGTTGTCAGATAATAAAAGGATATGTTCATATCTCCAACGGAATATAAACTTTCCACGTTGCATTCAAATTTTAAGAAATCTTACTTTTAGCCACTGAAAAATAATATTTGGAAACATATATTTTTCAAACAGCTGATTATATGCACGCCAATTTTTTCTACCAATCAACCTCTGTATTTACGAAAACACTGGATAGAAACGGTCATTTAGCATTTAAGAATAACGTATGAATTTCCAAAATTGACAAAAATTGAATCATCCACAGTAAAATATAACAAAATTTGAAGCTACTCGCAGCAATTTGCAGCTAACGTATAATTCTACTACATTAGCATCATCAGACTATTTACAACTAAACGACAGGGTCGTAAATGTATTAAAGCACATTACACTTAGAAAACTCAATACCATAGTATTAAAGCACCGGTGACAACCGTTAACTTCACTTTTCGACAACTCGTTATGATCAATACAACAACAACACATAATCAACATTTCTCATTACTAGTTTAAAAAAAAATTACATTTTTTTTATTATTCGATAGCCCTACAATACTCTCTCAAGTTTTTTTTAATTCCAAAAAAAAAAAAAATCAAGAAAATTAACTCATCAACTTACATTACACAATTAAACCTAAAAATCAAAAATTTATATAACCACAATCATCTGAATATCAAATCAAACAAGAAAGATGATTGTTTTAACCCTAATTGTGATTTTATAAAATTGGAATCGAATCAGAGTTGAATTTAAACAAAATTGATGATTAAATATGATCAATATATGTATGATCGATTGAAGTAAAGATTAAACGAGGGTTATACCGAGAGTGTGATTGATTTTGTGATCGGGGCAATTGAAAGAGAGACTCGCGATCTTTGTAGTGTGTCTGCTCTCTCGTCTCGTGGGGCCGTGGGGGTTTTTATTCCCTTTTTTCCATTTATTATTACTTTCTTTTTCGATATCGATAAGCACGACTTTTAATAACCGATTTGATATCGAGTTGATGTCAAATTTGAGCTTGGCTATACTCAAATCGAATCGACTAATATACACCCCATTTGGAAGCAATGATAAGTTTGGATCTATAGTTAATGGCACGTAATATAGTATCGTTCGTATTAGAAAAAACCTGATTATATTCGTAAAGTCGACTCTTCGAAACTACTCCGTAATTGATTATATGTTTGATGGTTAGATTTGATATTAAATCTCGACAACCTCGAGAGTTGAACTAATTTTGTGGGTTTGGAAGAGGAAAATCCGTACAAGGCCCAATTCTTTAAGGTCTTGGAATCTTTAAAAATGATATATATTAATAGCCTTTGCATTCTACATGTCCATAGTTCAAAACTCGTAGGAAGCATAATTTTTGCAATTTTCTTAAATTATATTTTTTGTGCTAAAAATTATCTATACTAACATTTGTAAATATTGATGTTGACATGATAATAGTAACGTAGGCAAACAACTTGCTCCAACTTGCTTAATTAAAAAAAAAAAAAATTTGATTTTATATATTATTTTTACGTTATGATATTAAATAAGGTTACTATCCATTTATTTAAATTGATCGTTAATTTTTAGTTCAAACTTTTACTTTTTAGGTCACGTTATTTCTTTTCAAATATTTGGTTAGTTTTACCTTTTGTGTTACGTTAAATAAGGTACTTACGTTTTGATTTTGCTTATTTGTTGATTTTGGTGTTTAGTTTACTTTTTTATTTACGTTACTTATTTTTAAGTTAGGCTATTAAATATAATGGTTATGCATCGATTTTGATTAATGATGATTTTTAGTTATATATTTTCCTTTTTGTATTACGTTATTTTTAATTTTCTTAATTTTAGATTGTTGATTTTATCTTTAGACTATCGATTAAAACATAAATTTTTAAACCCATCAATACATGCGGACATAAAAACACGTTTGATAAATTTATTAAAATAAAATATCACAAATGAAACCCTAGCTCGGATCTAAAGGTCTCATAGTCATTTTTATTAGATAATAAGCCCAAACTCGATATGTGGGTTTGGGTCCATTAGGGTTTCTGATTAGGGTTTCCATTGTATTCCTATATATATGTTTGATCAATGATAATAATAATCAAGGGGTTTTCATTATTCAATATGGTATCAGAGCTGTGTTTCGGCTTTGATTCGTTTGAATAAATCTCATTACCGGTCCTCATTTGTTATGAATAATTTCTTAATCATCGTTTCTACCAAATGTTTGCTTCTGCCATGTTTTTTTTTTTCCCTCCTTTTCTTTAATTCTTCAGATTATGAATCACGTTTCTTGTTAAGGTGTACTGGCATATATATGTCCACCATATTATCTAGCATGGCGGATTTCCATTGGGCTTGGGTAAGGGCTTGGCGGTATGATTTCGGGAGGGGGGGCTTGACAGGATAACCAAGAAAAATACAAGGGGCGGAGCGGGGTTCAAGTTTGTGTTTGGTGTGAATATGAGGATAACAGAGACAACCGAAAACACGAAGATGTTTGTATGGTGGGGGTTTTTGAAAGAGTTTTTGAAAAGGTATTACATTATTTATGGCGATAGATGGCAAGATATTGAGAAGATGGGTTGCCATGTGGAGTGCTTCAACCCAATAGATTGGGGGTAATCGAGCTTGAAACAAAAGAGTGTGAATGAAATTATTTATTGTGCGAATCATTCGTTCGGATTTTCCGTTTTGTTGAGATGTTTTGGGACAAGAAAAACGAAATTGAATGTCGTTGGTTGCAAATAAGTTGTGTAGGGCATGGTTATCGAATTCACCACCATGATCGCATTGGAATGCTTTTAGTTCACGATTAAATTGGGTTTTAACATAAGAGCGAAAAATTAGAAATTTTGAATAAACATCACTCTTGGTACGTAAAGGAAACACCCACAAGAAATGAGAGAAATGATCGACAAAAATAACATAATATTTGATTCCCGTGATACTCGGAATTGGGGAAGTCCATAAGTCCGAGTGCACAATGTCAAAGACCGACTCAACAGACGTTAAAGATGAATAAAAAGGTAACATAACATGTTTACCAAGTTGACACGCATTACACAAGTTTGGTGACTTTAAATTATTGCATGAAATTAAATTATTTGAAACTAAAATACGTAAAGCATCGTGTCTTGGGTGACCAAGTCTTTGATGCCAGATGTCTCGACTCGAGGAAAGAAACGTCATAGGAAGTGAAGTGACGGGGTAGAGGTCACCGGTGCTGTCACATCTAAGAAGATTTGTTCGGGTCCGAGGGTCCTTCACAGTAAAACCAAAAGGGTCAAATTCAATGGAGCAGTTATTATCAATTGTAAATTGGCGAACGGATATGAGATTTTTAATTATGCGAGGTGTGACTAGAACATTATTAAGTTTTAAAGAGCGGGTGGGAGTTTTTAAGTGACTGTGTCCGGTATATGTTACGGGAATTGTATTTCCATCGCCAACCATAATAGATGAAATAAAACTTTTATTAAAAATAGTATCGAGATTACCTGAGGTGGATGCAAGATGTGAAGTCGCCCCGGTGTCCATGTACCACTCACTCGCACCGTGATCATTAAAGCTCATATTAGAAAATGCTTGTGGGATAGTTGTTGGTTCGTCGCTTGGAGGAGCTTGAGTGTGGTAGGCAGCGGCTGGCGGATAATAAGAATTCGGGTGAGAGTGACTCGGCTGTGACTGGAGCGGAGCAGTGGGTGGGTGACCCGATGGATACTGGCCTGAATCATAAGCTGCTGGGCCTCCTTGGGATTGGGCCTTATTTGGTCTGTTGGACTGCATGAAAGTTCCACCATGAGACCCACCATACCTGTTGCCATTGTGATAATTCCCATTGCCGCTGTGATAATTTCCGCCACTACTATTATTAAAATTTCCACCATTGCGATTATTATAATTTCCATCATTGTTATTATTATAATTTCCACCATGAGACTCGTAGGAGTTCGCTGCAAACCGTCGGTTTCCTTGACGAGTAGTATGTATATAACGACATTTATCACCAAGCCTGCAAAAACCTCGCTGAAAATTACGACATAAATCATGAGAATTACCGCGGGGTAGAGCGTTTCGAGCAGCGACGTGCAAGACGGTTGCGGAGGAAGAGTTGTCCTGATTAGCCATTTGATGAGAAGTTCAGTTCAATCTTGTTTCCTCCATTTCGAGCAGCGACCGAGTATCAAGAAAAGAGGGAGGAGGCTGGTGGATTCGGAGCACAGTTGCAAAGGTTGCGTATTTAGCGGAAAGGCCATTTAGGGTGTACATGACAAGAGTAGCATCATCAACTGGTTGGTCCATGTTATCGAGTAGATCGGAGATAACTTTTATTTTGTGACAGTAGGTGGACACGGTAAGATCCCCCATAGTAATGCTTCGTAGGTCATCTTGGAGTTGCATTGCCCGAGCATTTTTGTTGTTTTGAAACAAAGCGTGGATCGCTTTCCACAATTCATGTGCGGTCTCGCTCTTCTTCATTACGATTTGTAAAATATGTTTGCTTATGGTGTTGTATATCCACATCTTTACTAAGGTGTCTCTTTTGAGCCAAGCTTTGTCATCCTTGCCTTTAGGCAAGATGGTACCATCAAGAAAACCTTCTGCTTCGTTCGTGATACAATGCATTTCAATAAATTTCCGCCATGTTGTATAGTTCATGTCTTCTAGATCAAGTGTGACCGGAATGTGAGCTTTGATATTTGTGAGACCATGAGGTTTGTCGGATGGTCCAGCTTCCATGGTGATCGATTTGTTGCTTTAGGGTTTTTGTGGATTATCGAAAAGTTTGGGGTAAAGGACGGTAGTAGGTTTTTTTGTTTTTTTTTTTTGGGATTGATTTTGGATGCAGTGATTTGAGGAGAGAAATTAGTAGAGCTTTTTCAGCTCTGATACCATATTAATCAAGGGGTTTTCATTATTCAATATGGTATCAGAGCAGGTCGGTGTGGGATGAGCCGCCTAGCTTGACTAGGTTCCAAACCCTAAAAAAAAAAGCTTTGTTCTTTTGTTTTTCTTCTACAGCCGCCTAAAGCTGGTTAAATTAACCTTTCAGTTTCTTCTACAGCCGCCTAAAGCCGGAAATTCGTTTTTTCTTTTCTTCTACAGCTGCCTAAAGCCGGCTAAAATCATCAGCAAGTCAAATATGAAGTCCAAAGTTATCAAGAATCAAGACAAAAAAAAAAAAAAAAAAAAAATATCAAGCGTATGTTTATGAAGACGGATCTGTCAAAGTCGGATCTTAAGTGTGCAACAGATCTGCCAAAGCCGGATCTCAAGCTCCTACTGTCTTTGTTTATTTTACTTTTATCTCTTTATCTTTATTTTCATAGTTAGAGTTTGTTATCCAGTTCGAACTTTCGCGATTTCGCCGCTCGAACTGTCGGGGAGTATTAGATAATAAGCCCAAACCCGATATGTGGGTTTGGGTCCATTAGGGTTTCTGATTAGGGTTTCCATTGTATTCCTATATATATGTTTGATCAATGATAATAATAATCAAGGGGTTTTCATTATTCAATAATTTTTAAGGACAATTGCATATATACCCATTTAAACTTTAATAATTACATATTTACCCACTTAAACTTTAAAATAACGAATATACCCATTTTAATATTGAAAATCACATATTTGTCCACTTTTTTAATATTAATTTAAAACAATTTATTATATGGCCAATATACCCTTAAAAAAACCCACATGCAACTAATAATATATATTTGTAATTTTAAAATACTAAATAAAATATAATCATCCAAAACAATAAAAAAGATACATTACGTTTCAAAAAATGATAACATACGAGTTTTATGTGCTACTATTAGAAGTCAAAAAATGCAATCAAGATCCAAAAGTTGGATATCCATATAGATGTGATAACCTTCATCATATTAACACAAACATGTACATCTAATCCTTTCGAATAAAATAAAAAACCATCGCACCCAATTTTACATGACATCGATAAAACGAATTTCACAATATTAAAAGTAAATATGACTTCACATAAATAATGGGATATCAACGAAATTAATATGACAAAAAGTTAGTATACTCTTATTGAGAAGAGTGAATAATTGAGATTTTTTCTTGGCTTTGGATCTTAGTAGGAGATGTACAAGTAAGGGTACATGTGTCGAAGATCTAATAATTTTTGAAATTGAGGATATTTGTTATTTTAAATTTTGAATAGATAAATATATAATTATCAAAGTTTAAGTGGGGATATATGTAATTTTCCCTTAAAAAAATGGACAAATATGTGATTTCCAATATTAAAATGGGTATATTCGTTATTTTAAAGTTTAAGTGGATAAATATGTAATTATCAAAATTTAAATGGGTATATATATATATGTAATTGTCGCTTATTTTTAACCCTTAATGTTTTATTTGTCAGTGGGTATATTAATTATTTTACATAGTAACCTTTTTTTATTGCCTATTTAAATGTTATATGGATTTGATTTCTTAGCCCAAAACGGATTCATCAATCTTTAGCCCATGCCACGAGTTTCTTTCGATGTGATGTCAACATGTCATGATAACATTCTCAGTTTAGTATGGCTAAAGGTGAGCGATCGAAACCATTACCATAATTATATCAAACCAATATCGTACTTATATCAATACCAACCAAATGCAAACAATATTGTTTTGCGGTACCACATTTTTAAAAGTTGGATATTTAATTACCATTGGTAGGAGTGTTCGTTTGGATAAATCGGTTTAATCTGATCCAAACAGATGAATCCGATTGGATTTCGGTTTCTAAAATATGAATATAATCATCTAAACAAACTTAAGATCCGAACCGAACCGAACCGAACCAAAATACTATTCGGTTGGATCGGTTTTAAAATTTGGTTTTCTATTATTATTTAAATGTATATCCCAATAATTACAACAACACTTTTGTACATATGTCTTAAAAAAGTGTTCGTAAAATACGATAAAAAGTTGAGATCATTGTCAAAGGTCACTAATTCGTTAATACGTAATAAGAAAAATATTAATATTATAGGTATGAAACGATTACAATTGTATAAAATAAGTAAATTAAATTGTTATTTGGTTCTTTTGGACAATTCGATTTTTTTATATGAACCAAAAATCAATCCAAAATCGAAAATACTAATTCGTTTTTTGTCCAATCCAATCCCAAATTTCGAAAAACCAAACCATATAGTTCAATCCAAATTGCGCAAATAAACAATTCGATTTTATCCAAATAGTGAACACCCCTAATCATTGGTATTATACTGTTTTCCGATATGGTACTTGATACCTAAAAGTTGATTAAAAAAATCTGATATCAACCGATATGATACCACACTCACCCTTACGTATGACTAAATATTATAGTAATTAATTACCAAATATGAAACGTGGTCATCGAATGATCACTAAAATGAAAACGAAAACAAATATAGTAAGTTAACGGCGGATGATTTCCACAAGTTGGGCTGCTAAGAATCCAAGAAACTTGCCAAAATAGAAAGTTTCAATGCACATGTCATACCACCATTAGCATTAGTCTTCGGCAACTTCTATGTGTCACATGAGATGAGCCCCACGTTTTTAGCTAGTTTTTCTGTGCTCAAAGTGTATGTACTTGCAACTTGCAAAACTTCAATGTTTGTCCATCTTCTTTAGCTCATTCACACTATCTACCACCATCGACTTTCGTATATTACGTTTTGACCCGTAGAGTTTACTGGAAACACGATAACGTTGTGAGGGCACAAAAGTATATAGTACATTCTTTCGTGAGAAAAATTGGTGCAACTAGTACCGTTAATACATTTATGTAACTTGAACGATAAACGTTTTATTTCATTTTGACATTTTCATTATGTTTATTGAAATTAGGAGAACTCTTGTTCATCAATGGACGTATAATATCAATATGTTCAATTTTATCAAAAACAACATACCATATCGTTCTGCTCTCGAGTCTAAAGTTAAAAGAAAATAAAGTAATGTCAAAAAAAAGTAAAGTAAAATAAAGTAAAGTAAAGTAAAGTAAAGTAACGTAAAGTATTTATTTTACTTTACGATCACCCCAAATATGACCGGATTGTTTTATTGAATAAAATGTATAAACTTTACCTTCAAATCCGTTCTTTTTCTTTACTTTTCTTCCTAAAAAAAAACTTGAGAACACGATATTTATTTATTTCTTTCCCTTTAGATTAATTTATCCTAAAAATAAAATTTGAGAACACAACGTATATGTATGGTGAAGTATAAGGGTGCATTAATGACTCAATTACAAATGTTACATTGTAATGAATTTGTACCATTTCTTCAACTATGTTTAAATTTTGATAGATTAGTTCTTCTTTAACAAGCATGCATCTTAATTCTTATGGAGAACTAAACCTAGGTTGGAATCACAATTTGTTGAAGATTTGGGATGTATGAACAAGGTTATGATTTCAATCACTTGTATATCTCTCTTAATATGTGTACAACACTTTTCCGAAACAATAGTTCAACCTTTCAAATTTGTATTTTCAAAAGTTATAAGCAGTTACCAATGGTCGGGTTTTGTGAGTGTATTTCGATGACTAAGTCATTAAGAACAAAACAAATGTTGCCCAAATATCAGTTGTGTTTGTGTTGATGTTATATATATATGATGTTGAAGGTACATACACACACGGGATATCTTCAGCGATACCCCCACAAGGATACTCCTAGGTCCTTGCAAAGGAGCGCAATCCCTTTAACCTTAGCGATTAAGTATCAATGTATTAAATAAACGAACATTATTGTTTAACATAATGATACTAGAAAGATCCATAGTAGTTACAAGTTATGTAAAATATGAAATAATACATTCAAGATGACACATATATCATATTATTCATGTGTCTGTTTCATAAAGTTGATATAACGATCATGTCACAAGTTTTAATGCACACCTTGCAAACCACCGCAATTATTATTTTAATGCACACATCACAAAGGTGTTTTATTTGTAGGGTTTACGTAACTCGTCATAGTTGACACGTTCATGTACTTGTCTAGTGTGTCTAGGTTAAGCTAAATGTGTGGGAAAAAGATTATGATACACGGAATGGGAAAGAATAACTAACCATACTAAGTTGACATTTGTTGATATTTTCCAATTTCCCATTGGAAATGTTTAGTTTCTTCGACACCTCGATGGTTTATAGAACAAAAACGATCATCTCGGTTTGACATGTGAATTCGTAAAGTGTTTGCTTTGTTAGATATTTTAGTTTAATTAAAAATGTTTGGTTTGAGCTAGAGAATAGAGTGAATAATCATTTAAAATATGATATATTTCAGACCGAGACTCAGGCTGAAATAACGGAGGTAATTAATTACGAGGGTTGCAACCCCTTGATAGGGGGTTGCAATATGTTAAACGATCCGGACTTTAATTAAAGACTTATGCTTATTAGCGAGTTAATGTAGACCAAGAAACCGATCAACATATATTCATGGACCGCAAAACAAGCGTTAACGTTTGGAATTTATTGGTCAAGTGGAGGGACTTGAACTCTTTTAACCACATCGATGTCAAAAGCCTTCTAACTGTAGAAGACTAGATCTCTTCAGTTAGAAACTCTAGACTCCTTGATGTAGCTATCCAAATAGTGATCTGGGTGTTATGGAGGAATAGGAACAATTGCGTTTTCAATAATAAAACCCAAAAGGCCGAGGTTCTTTGTGAAGAGATAATGAAAGGCAAAGGAAGGTTGGAATGCCAACAGGCATCTATTATCGAATTCACCGACCCAACAGAGGTTCTTTGTGAAGAGATAATGAAAGGCAAAGGAAGGTTGGAATGCCAACAGGCATCTATTATCGAATTCACCGACCCAACAGTCAGTGGCGGATCCAACATAGAAGGTGGGAGGACAACCGCCTCCTACGGTCGGAAAAAAATTATAGAAAATTGGTATAAAATCAGTGCCGCCACGCCTAATTTGTTTAGACTTTTATATGTTTGCCCCCACCCAATTGGTCGAAAAATAATTATGCCCCCCTTATCTCGATTTTCTGGATCCGCCACTGCCAACAGTACCCGTTTGGGGAACGTCCAGTGCCAAAGTCACTTTAACGTGGAATTCTAATAGAAATAGAAAATCCAAATTTACTTGGCTAGATTGGCTTTCTAATCCTAAATGTATTCGTTAAACCTTGTAACTTTGCCTTATCATCTTGCTAATAGTCGTCTTTTAATGCAAGTATGTCGTTCAAAGAAAAATGTATTTTTGTTAGACACAAATTCCACTCGTTATTTAAACGTTGTAGCTTATCATAGTTGACTTTGAGCAATTATAATAGTCATTAACTTTTACATGTTTGATATTTTTAATCATATTTTTTTGGTTTGTTCAACATCTTTGGGGTTTATATTTTAAAGAAACCGATTATATAGTTTAACAAATAAGGTCGTTAAATGTTTGGTACGATAAATTGTTTTGCTAGACATTTTAAAGTAATATGCATGTCAAGTTTATACAATTAGAAGAATACGGAGTCCATACTCGTCTAGAAATTGATATGCCAAGACCAAATGGTGTTGTATATTGGGGATTTTGATTTTGGAGTACTGAGAGTCATGATTCACTGTTAGATCAAAATATTTTGAATGTACAATTAAAATTTTCAATCGGATAAAACTCAGTATATTTGAACAATGATCTGTGAATAATTTTGTATGATTATGAATTCCAAAACGTACCAGTAATATACCAAAGAAGTTTAAAACAGTTCATAAAACTGCCCATATTCAGTTTTATTAAAACTGTATCCAACTTTCAAACGGGTCAAACCTTTAACAATTAGGGTCAAAATCGTATCCAACAATTAGGGACAAAACCCCGTCAAGTTAAATTAACAGCCAGGAGCTCTGCCCCTTGGACCCCGCCAGGGGTTGTCACCCCTTGGACCCGGCTATCGGGAGCGCTACCCCCGAACCCCCGTCGTTTAGGGGTTTCGCCCCTAAACAATCGAGATAAGTTCGAACAAGTGTGCACTTCACACTTTCACGAACTTGTTCGATATTTATCAAAATTACATTGGTTAAACAAATTAATCTCATTACACTTAAATCATATTAGTGATATAAAACACCAACAAATGGTTGGGATCAAGAGGATTGCAACCCCATATTCAACGAGTTATTCATTTCTCAGCTACTTGGGTTTTAATCAACGACTTAAGTTGCCTAGCGACGCATTAAGTCGATTTTAGCTTGCACAATTTTAACGATTTGTCCCTGATACAATCACTTGTTGGACAATTATATATGCAAGTAACCTCTAGAATTTCCATCCTTAAGTATAACATATGAATAATAACAAGAAAGTTTTTGATGTTCTTGATAACCTTCATTTAAATATAACATATGGTAACATGAATAAAAACAAGAAAGTTTGTTATGTTCTTGATAACCTTGATTTCGGAGCTAGGACGAGATGTACTCTTTTATTATCCCGAAAGCGACATTAATGTAACCCAATAATAGCAATCGAAAGACATATCAAGATTCAAACATGTCTAATAATTGTGTTTGGTTTTGATTTAGGGTTGTCGACCTTCCCAATTAACCTGTTTAACAAATTATAGATTATAAGCTCAAATTTATTTCTTCCAAAAAAAACTTATCTATTTCACATTTACTTATCTCCTATTATTTTTTATTAATTTTTTTTTTTTGAAATAAATTATTGTTACAATAGATTTAGAACGTAAGAATTTACAGAGTGGCAGAAGGCAAGCGGACAACAAGCTGCGCCCCTAACCCTTTTTGGATTGCAAAGTCAATACGTTTAAAAACTACATCAAAACGTCTAGGTGTCATAACATTGTTATGCATAACCCGTTGAACTCGACTGAGTAGCTCTACCGCCTCCGATGCAAGGAAACCGAAGGTATCAAAAGCAAAGGGAATAAACACGTGTTGATTTTCAATGCATGCTTTCTCGTGTTTTGTCACTTTGCCTGAAGCCGCCTTCAAAGCTGTGACATTCGCGAATTTCACGGTATTATTCTATCGTTCCGTATTCGTTTTATTTAGTTATGTTCGTGTTTTGACCCTATTGTATTCCTTTTATGTTTATCGTATTCGTATTTTATGAGTATTGTATTCGTATTTCTCGTATTTTTTTGAGTATCGTATTTGTATTTTATGCGTATTTACGTTCATCGGGTATATAGTATGTGATTCGAATCTTTATGTCGGGAACGTATAGTCTTAAGTGCCTTTAGTATAAGTCTAGTATGCTCTTATGATAAGTTTAGGGGAATTATGCCTTAATTATATGATTTAGATTAACGTTTAAAAAGTAATTTATTTTTAGTCTTTTCGGAAATTTATTACAAAACTAGTCCTACGGGAGAAATTCTATTACAATTTTAGTCCTTGTCAGAATTCTATTACAAAAATCGTCCTCAAGTAAACTTTGTCTTATTACCCACCAACTTATTTGTCTTATCTATACCTAAATTTTTGTCCTTATCCTCACTTTCACCTACACACTCTCTTTCTCTCACTTCTCTCTCAAGAAAACACCATTAAACCTCCACCTTCTCTCTAACTTTTCCGGCAATCTAACCGTTGGATTTCAAATCCGAGACCGGATTATTGATCCCCATCATTATCTTCATCTATCCTCCAAGTTTCATTACGATCAAGTAAGTATTCCTCCATTTTTGTTTTAAACTTTATTCTATTTTGATTCCATCACGTAAATCCCAATTTTCACCGTCAAAACCGAGATTTTATTGAGAATTATTGTTCCTAAATGTATTCTGGACATAAGGTTTTGATTATCGATCATTTGGACATTTAAAACACTCCGAAATCGATTTCCGATTGCTATTTTTCGTAAAAACCCCGATACGTCACGTAACTGTGGTTACGTTCACGTAACTAAGCTTAAACCTCACGTAACAGAACCTATGATCACGTAACTCCAGTGTTACGCCCGTAAGTGTGAATTTCGTGACCTACAAGTCACGTAATTCTGCCTTGGTGTGCACGTAATTGCTGTTAGTCACGTAATAAGTTTCATGTTCACGTAATTGGCTTATTACGCACGTAACTCATCCTCTGGATCACGTAATTTGTACTTACGCACGTAATTGTGAATTACGTGACTTCCATGTCACGTAATTCTTCCTTGCTGATCACGTAATTGCGTTCTTGCACGTAAGAAACTTATTTCGCACGTAATTGTCCTTTAGATCAGGTAATTCCCTGGGTTATCACGTAATTGTCCCGTAACTCTTGTATATTACGTAACTTGATACTTACGTGACTTGTAGTGCACGTAAGTATGAGAATCACGTATCTAGTCTGTTGACTTTCCGAAACACTTGTTATCCCGTTATATCGATATTCCTATTGGTCATTTCAAAACCCGTATAAAACGTTAATCATTAAGGCATAACCCTACTAGACTTAGAGATACTTAGACATGTTTATTTACGTGATGTATAGGGCACTTAGACGTTGGAGCCTGACGGTATTATAGTATTTCCCGACATATAAAGATTTGGATTGCTTTGCTATCTGTGAGTTATTCGTTGCCCTTTTTACTGCTGTTACATTTTTTGGGCATGATTAGCGTTAAACTAATGTATTTTTGGTATGTATGTATTATGGATATGTATTGTGGATATGATGCTTTAGATGGTCTTACCCAAACTCGTACCGCCTTTGTGGTAGTATGAGGCCCCGTATACACACCTGTTAGCTATTAGCCGCCGGTTCGTATATATAGCGCTATATGGGTCTAACAAACCCTCATTTCTAACACGTTATTATGATGTGGGATGAGCCCTGTCCGTGTTAGTAATGTTATGACCGATTATTTCCGAGAACAACCTAGCTTAAGACACTAGGTGGGGTTAGTTGCCAGTATTGTTAAGGGTCAGGTGTATCGTATGTTCCTAAAGCTGTTAACTATCCAGTATGTATTTTATGATATGATTATGGCATTTTTATGGGATACGTATGAATATTTTATCGAAAGGTTTTGTATACTTCAAATATATTTTGAAATATCTTTTCAAAAGGACTTATCTTCAAATCTTATCTTTTGGGTCAAAACTTATTGAAAACTTTTATACTAATATGTTTTCATTTACTATTGCGAATAATTCACCAACTTTATGTTGACGTCGTATTTTAACGCTTTTCAGGGATTTGAGGTTACTCTATTATGATGCTATGCTTGCTTGGCTACTTGGGACTTTTGCTTGGAATTTATTTTGTTATTGTAATTCCTTAGTTTCCCAAACTCTGTAGCCGTATTTTGATATTATTCGGATGACTGTAATAAGTATTTTACTTCAAACTCTTTATCTATGTTGATGATGTATGGTTTATTTATGTTTGATGTAACCTTTGAATCTCTGATACCGTATACACTGCACACCTCGGTTCCGCCATTTATGCGGGGTGTGACAAAAGCAGCCTGACCCGCTGTAAAACTGCTACTACTTAACCCCACGAGAGAAGAAACCCCGGTCAGATCCACATGTTTTCCTCCAACCCATCCAAAAACCAAAACATCAGTCGGTCTAAGTGTGGATCTTCCATCCAACGGGTCTGTTAAAAAAGAAACGTTTAATACAATCTCCTATTATTTTGAATATACTCAAACAAATTCAATCCGATTTTTTATCTCATAACCCATTTAATACCGTGTGTGTTCAAATCACAATAATTTTAGACACAAAAACACGAGTAAGGTTGAAATATATAAACCCGTCAACCCAAATCAAACACGAAACATTTTCACAAACACTAATTACCAAAGATAGAGTTAAAAGTAAAAGGGAAAATATATAAATTCCTCAAACCTCAAGGGGTACTAACTAAAACTTACTATTTTTGTCTATGTTTGTCTCAAATGGCGGTTCTTACATCAACTTTAAAACACATATAATCACAACACACACACTAATGGAAGCCAGCCCACAATGGCTCTATCAAACATCACTCCTTGCACCTACACACCGCCGGACACACCCACCGGCGCCGGTGACAACTCATCAATCTTCCAACTCCTCCTTGACCGGTGCCGGAGTTTGGAAGCAAGTTATGAACACTTACAAGAACAGTTTCATATGCTTGAACAAGATCAACATACTTCATCTTCAAGTAGGTTACTTAAGGATGGAGTAATGAATTCACGATCTGATGTGACGTCATTTCCCGGCTGGCTTAGTGTTCCTGATGTTTTGCCGGTCGGGTTTTCGTATAAAAGAGCTTTGGATCAGTTGGGTCATGCGGTTTATGTTAGTAAAGCTGTTACTCGAGAGATTATTTACTGGTTAGTTTTTTTTGAATATGCTAAACATATGCGGATTATGTTTAAGAAATTCAGACACGTATGATTGTATTTCTATTGTATATTTAAAAGATCACCCTTTCATTTCAATAACCGTACATATATTTAAAGGTAACCAACACAAAAAACACATATGCGTGTCTAAAATCGTTAAACATAGTTGGGGGCTATGTTTAGCAAGATCCTAGTTGGTTGGGGAATTTTGACCGGTAATGTACTTTTTGCTTAAGAATAAATTATTTTTAAGTGTATTCTAAGGGCTATGTTTAGCGAATTTATATATAAGTTCGGGCAAAAGCACAATATGATCATGAAAATGTTCCTAAATACGTAAAAGTTAAAACATGTAAAAATACATTTTTATTATTTTTAGGTATTTTAGAAATAGGAATAAGATGTGATGAAAATGAGGTTTAAATTGTTTGAAAAGACAACCATATTTTAGAAAGATTTAAGGACATTTTACCTCTTCTTGTCAAGAATAAAAAGACTAAACTAAGCTTTTAGTGAAGTTCAAAGGTGCATTAATCTTTTCCGCTTGTTTTTTATTTATCTATAAAGTAGTTTTAGTATATGAAAGACCGTAATTAGAAAGTTCCTTGAATACTTGGCTACCGTTAAGTTTTTGTAAGGAACTTAAAAGCACCCCTTAGTTTTTCATTAACTGATGTATCGCAATGTTAATTAGTGTTTTGAATCACTTGAAATCATGAATTAAGGGTGGGAACTCGCGAATAGTTGTCGGGATGTAAGTTTTTAAAATTATGTTATTATCTCATACTAAAGGTTCTATCTGATATGCTCTCAACCTTTGACTTTTAAAAGTTCAAACTTATTACTTTTCAAAGTCAAATTTCAAATATAAATTGATGTTCCAGCTTTCTATTTAGTTTCAATTATTTTTTGTAGTTTAAGTTATCTATCTGTTTTTGTCCAATGAGCAAAGTTATCAAATTAAAATGCGAAAAATCTCTTTCGATGTTTAAAGTCAAAGTCAACTATAATTATGAGATGAAGAGTGTATGACATTTCGGGATAACGAAAATGATATGGATTATCTTACAATGTAGGACAGGAACGATAATTCAAACTATTAATGCTATGGAACATTATACTAATCTGAACATAAAGTAAAATTTGATAACGATGTTAAATTTGACCATATTTCAGGAACCGTTCTGCTGAGAAACTGTTTGGCTATGAAGACTACGAGGCTCTTGGTCAAACAGTCACGGAATTACTTATTTACGACGAGTTTCATACATCTTCTGAGAAGATTCTAGAACGAGTAAGGTCTGGTCAAAGTTGGGCGGGCCAGTTTCCTTTTAGGAAAAGGTCGGGTGTTACATTTATGGCTTTAGTGAACAAAAGTCCATTATACGAAGATGGTGAGCTTGTTGGTATCGTCACAGTTGCAAGTGATGCAACTATATTTAATAAAATAAAATCAGAATCCCCGAAAGCATATGATGAGGAAGAACCTCCTAATGGCCAAACGAAAACACGAGGATTAAACTTTAAAAAGATTCAATGGACCCCACCGCAGCAGTTATCGTCTTTTGTTTCCAATCTGGTGAGTCTTTTAAATTACTTTATATGATCTTTTCTTATTTACATTACTTTTCATGTTTCATTTTTAAACTAGCTTTCATTTATGTGACTTAATTAAGACCTCAAAAGATATTCTGCGGAAAGGTGGTGGAAATAATCGCCATTCAAGTGATTCGTCTGTGGACATGGATGGCAACATTCTAGAACATGAAAATGTACATATAGATAAGCCTCCAAAAGCACCTGTAAGTTCACAGACTTTTTTATGGTTGCAAAATACATCTCTAATAAGAACAGTTAGCAGGTTGTATTCGTTAAAAACAGTCTTTGGGTTACTTTTAACCCGTTTGATATGTTCTTCTTTTTGCTAAATAGTTTAACGACTCATTTGAGATTAAACACAAGTCAAATCGACCCATTCATAAGTAAATGGGTCGAGATTGCCACATCTAGAAAAAGCATCTAGAACGAATTTTGTTATAGCTTTACAAATCCACATTTACTTGGTTATGTGTGGATTTTTTAAATCCTTAAAGGATTTCTTAATTGCAGCCTGCTAAGCGCGGTTTTGGCTTTAGCCTCTGGAAGAAAGCCACCGGTGGTGACACCGAAGATGATGAATTTTCTGAACCTACCAACTATGTACGTATTCCTTTTATTCATTTGATTAATGAAACAAGTCCAAATATTTCGTAATTCATTTAGCTAAAACAATTTTATGAACATGTAGGCAGCAAAAGTGTTGTCGAAGTTAAACATCCAAAGAACTGGTAATACACAACAAAAAGTTCCCACTTATCATCAAAGCTCGGAAACTACAGTTCTGGGCCAAGGTGTTTTTGTTGAAGAGTATGAAAGAGAGATACCTCGTAGATATGCAAAGGGAAATGAACAAATGGTCACGAATGTTATTGAAGATGGTTTTTCTTATGAAGACCCAATGGGAGAGCAAAATGAATGTTTTGAGGTAGCTAAAACGGTTGATCAGATGGCGATTTCAACATACCAGTATTCGAAAAGAGAATTGGAGCTTGAGAATGACTTAAACGCTGCAGCTGATTGTGAGATTCGATGGGAAGATTTAATTTTCAAGGAAGAGATTGGACATGGTAAGGATGTGATAACTAGAAGGTAGCGAAATGTGCAGATCGGGTGGGTTAATTAACGGGAACCATTGGGTATTCTTTTGTACAGGTTGAAAATGACGGGTTGGGTTGACCCAATATACTTTTTGTCTAAAACTGTTTTATATGTTTAACTGGTTATTGGGTCAAATACGATTACAAAATTTATTATTATTTCAGTAGTGATACAATTTTTAATAAACTGATATACGAGGTTTTATGTTACTCTCTGGGCGACTTTTGACCCGTTTGATTTTGAAGATATCAATAGCTTTTTTTTACCTTAACAGGTTCATTTGCAAGGGTATATCGTGGAATTTGGAATGGATCGGTAAATACTTTTACTAAACTAAACTCTTTATACTTGTATTTCATAATTCGTCTTGAAGAGTAGACACATTCAGTAGTTTTAAGCCTAGAAATCATTTTGATGTTCCTTCATTCAGGATGTTGCGGTTAAAGTTTATTTCGGGAATCAATACAGTGAGAAGGTTTTGCAGGACTACAATAAAGAGGTACTTGGAAATTAGAATCAACATCGTACGATGGTTTCTTTGTGGCTAAAAAGTTATAAGCACATTTTATTTAATAAATTATGCATGTATTTAGATCGATATAATGAAGAGACTCCGTCATCCAAATGTATTACTATTTATGGGATCCGTATGTTCACAAGATAAACTTGCCATGGTAACAGAGTTACTACCCAGGTAATGCATTTCATTATGTCAAAGCGTTACTAACTATATGTACTTGGTATTTTTGTTGCAAACAAACCATTATTATGAAATTATATAATCTTTCTAATCATATTTAACGGAATAATGATCTCTAAACTATGAAAAAAAGTTTGGGTTCACGTTAAGTGTCATCTCAAGGAGTCAATAACAAAATTTTACTACAGGGGAAGCCTTTTCAATGTTCTTCACAATAGCGGCCACTCTTTAGATATTAAGCGCCGTCTAAGGATGGCTGCAGACGTTGTAAGTTTCTGTTCCTATATCAAATGAAAATATCGTTAAATTTATAAGTAAAAAAAACAATAACTTTCTTTGTGATTGTAGGCAAGAGGTATGAATTATTTGCACCATAGAAATCCCCCGATTGTACACAGAGACCTCAAGTCTTCAAACCTTCTTGTAGACAAAAACTGGTCCGTTAAGGTAGGTGTTTTCATCAATATAGTTTTGATATGATCGACCTCTTTTCGTTAGGATTCTCAAAGTTTTCCTTGTCTATAAGGTTGGAGATTTTGGCTTGTCAAAGTTGAAGCATGCAACCTTTTTAACTGCTCGATCTGGGAGAGGGACAGTAAGGATCTTCTCTTCTACTATTATCTTCTTGATAAAGCATCGAGCTTGGAATTTATTCTATTTCTTGTAATGTGTTTTGCAGCCTCAGTGGATGGCACCTGAAGTTCTTCGTAATGAACCTTCAAACGAGAAGTAAGTACCAATTTCCGTTTTAAAATTAGCTCTCATGAAGATGAATTCCTTGATAACTTTGGGATGGATGTGGAAATCGGGTGGGATGGATGTGGAAATCGGGATGTATCAAAATAAGATATTACAATAATAATATAACATTAATAAAATAAAATGTTTAAGAGGTTCTATGCATCAAAATTTAAAAATACACTTTGGGCGACAATATTTAACCCGTTTGACTTGATCCCTTTTAACTTGAGTTTTTATACATTATTTCACCTCTTTGACCCGATTATAAGTAAATGGGGTGAAATTGCCACCTTACTTAAAGCGTGTTTCTTTCATGAAGTTCTTCAACTAATTCTGGTATGTAGTATGCTAATGGATGTTATTGTTGTGTCGATGGACAGGTCAGACGTGTTCAGTTTTGGTATAATACTATGGGAACTAGTCACACAATGTGTCCCTTGGAACAATATGAATCCGCTACAGGTACAACTTTAATCTCTTAACTACTCCTTCCTAGTTGCAAAGAAACTGCCTTTATGGTTTCACAGATAACTTTCTAGTTACAAAAAGCATATTGAAATTTTATGTTTAATCGGAGTTATATATGTTGATGTCTCAAGGTTGTTGGAGTTGTGGGTTTCATGGACCGTCGTTTGGATTTACCCGAAAATCTAGACCCGTCTCTATCTGCTATTATCCAAGATTGTTGGCAAAGGTGATTTACATTTACATTCTCTCTTTTTTGTTCTATTTTGTAACTGTATCCTTAGAGTTTTACAGTTTTATAAATTACATTGTTATCACTTTTCATCCAATTACCTAACGCGGGTTTTTTTATTAAAAATATTAAGAATTTTTTTTAAAAAACAAACCATTTATAGTTGGTAATTGGATGATGATTGAACTAATATGATGTAATTAATATGTAGCGGTAGTAAAATGTGTGTGTTAGTTAACGGGTCAAAACAAGCAGTTTTATAATACGAGTCAGGTCCAATCGGGTCAGGTTGGACCAACCTGTCAACAGATTTTTGTCCATTTTTTTGGTTAAGATAAGGCTCAATTTTTTATATAAAGCGCTTTAGGAGATTAAGGCATTTCTAAACACTTTAGATGACATGCCATTATAGCTAATTTTTTCCATTTGACCCGTTGAAAATAACGAAAATTGGTTCACATTTCGGCCACTTCTATTGATAAGATTATTAGAATGCGAATGTAACTATGTGATATGATGTTTTTCTTGGTTATTATTCAAGTAAAACTATACTAAATCTTCATAATTCACGCATATTCACGTTTTTTTATTTATTTTGCAACCTATAAACTTGCAGCAACCCAGCTCTTCGTCCGTCATTTGAGAGCATTATGCTGAGACTACCAGGAATAATGCAAAATCTTCCGGGTTAATGTCACACGTTATAAGATAAGATTTGACATAACGTGACATTGTTGACCCTTTCAAGTAATCGAGTAACAAGATCAAGTGCCCAAGTTCACAATCTGTCAACACAGTTTTTGTTAACATCGTCATTTCTCTTCTAACCCACTTGTGGGTTTGCGTTGCATCAAGATATACAAGTTACAAAATTGGAAAGACAGTTTTGACCCATGGAGTCATCAATACTAGTTAAGCTTTCATCTTTTATGAACAATGTGTTTTTACTCTTACTTAGAAATGGTACGTATTTGACTAATTTTTACACGAACGAGTTGATTCATACTATGTTTATCGGAGTCTTAGGTAAAGTTATAAATATTTAAGAAACACGTCAAACGTGTTGAAAGTTTGTAGAAGTGTAAATCATGAATTATTTGTTTTTATAAGAGCGCTCGCAGTCATAACACGGTTTTACCCGGTGTTATGGTCACGTCAGCATAACTTAACTCATAACATAACACAAAAAATAGCTCCATCCATAACTCGAAATTCTGTGACCCACGAGGTTTTTTTATTTTTTATTTTTTTCTTTTTACCCATATTATTTTTAATACATTAAATAATAAAATAAGTTATTTTTAAAAACAAAATACATTAATAAAGTAAAAAGGATTACATTAAAATAAAAACCTTAATTAAAACATTCATAATTAAAATAGATAAATGGAATCAACGTGGGTAACGATAGTCATCATCAAGTCTCGTAATGTATTCAACGAGATCGCTTCGAAGACAATGGTGTGTATCACGATCTCGTATCTCTTTTATAACTCGGATTTGATGTTGACACATTTCCTGGGAAGTTCGTTGTTCTTTTGGTATTAGAGTATAGTATTCCTCGCAGTCGCTGATATTAGCTGCATTGTCTTCGATAATCATATTATGCAATATGTTGTAAGTATACATGACTCTCTTTAACTTGTTTACCTCGTAGTATCTTGCGACAGTTTTTAAAACCCAAAATCGACCTTGTAGCACGCCAAATGCTCTTTCAACATCTTTTCTTGCAGCTTCTTGAAAATTTTTGAACTTTTTTCGTTTTTCATGGGTGGATGAGAAAATGATTTGACAAAAGTCTCCCACTCTAGATAGATTCTGTCTGCGAGGTAATAGCCTTCTTCATACGGAGTGTTGTTTACCATGAAATGAGAAGGTGGAGCGGTGTCGTGGAGGAGTTTCCTAAATAGAGGCGAGACATTCAAAACATTGATGTCGTTGTTAGAGCCCGCAACACCAAAATAAGCATGTCAAATCCACAAATCACATGAGGCAACCGCTTCAAGCATGATAGTTGGATATCCATGATTACCTTGTGTGTATTGGCCCTTCCATGCGTTTGGGCAATTATCCCATGTCCAATGCATACAATCAATACTCTCAAGCATCCTAGGGAACTCATGTCTTTCTTCATCTTTTACATAAATACGTATTGTGTTGGCTTTCTTAAGTAAACGTTTTTATATAAATCGATAACACATTTACAAAAGTTATCTAAACTCGTTTGATGTAGATTCCGCCATGTGTAGATATTCATCAAATGCATCGGAAGTGATTCCGTATGCTAAAAGACGCATGGCGGATGAACATTTTTGTATAGCAGTAAAACTTTGTTTGCCCGTAGCATCTACTCCGGTTGTAAAATATTTAAAATGACTAGGAAGAGGTACTTGAGAATAGTTAAGAATACCGTCAACTATTCGGAGAAATAGCGGCTTTCTCATCTAGTATCTTCGTCTGAACTGCTCCGGTGTGAAAATACATCCTTCGTTGAAATACTTTGTCATAAGTCGTCTGTTTGTCGCTACTCGATCTCTTCTTATGAATCTTTTTTTACCCCGAGCGTTTGAGCTTTCAATAGCTTCGTCTTCATCGTAATAAGCCTTTCCGGCCATCGTCGCTATTAGGAAAATTGTTTCATCATCAGAAGAGTCGGAACTTGACAAATTCATTTTGAAAGACATTTTTTAGATAAGTAGATTGTGGTTTTTTGAGTTTTAAGTTTGGTATTTATAGAAAAATAGTTAAAGGTTTAAGAAAAGAAAAAAAAAATGTCAAACGGCTATATTAACGGTTACTTTTTCATTTTTTTTTAGAAAAAAAAATCCAACGGTATTAAAAAATTTTTTTTTAACATGCGTTACGTACGCAACGCCGACGCCATAACACCGCCCATAATGCGGCCGACCAGCCATAACAACATTGTGAAAAAGTTTAACACGGTTACGTACCTCTAAATGAAATGATACTTTATGACTTTTTTATTCAGCTAGTTAACATATAATAAGACATCTTTTCTATGTAAAGTTACAAATAAAATAAATCCCAATAATTTAGTCAACAAACATGATATTAAACTATTAAATAAACATAAAAAAGGTATGCATTATTGAGATATTGATGGTTTTGTATTATAAACCTAGGCATTAATTGAAAACCGACATAAAAGATATAATATTGACCATTGACTGGTGTGGAAATATGAACACATATAATGAGTCAATGATTTCGGCAACGGGTCAAAACGACGTGGGTCTAACTCAATTCCACGTGAAACGACCCATTCCAAATTCTTTGTCATTCTCATATACGTTTTTCTTCTTTTATTTTATCAGCCAAAAGGTTAATCTTATCGGAAAAAATTCGACTCGTTGTTCTTTAAATCTAATTTAACCTTAAAAACAATATTTTCATATCTAATGTCACGGATCAAGGAGTAAACCCGAAACTCAAACCCATAACCATTTCCAACTTTCTATGTTTCAGCAACATTTTTATGTCATCTAAATAGGTATACTCAAAAAGTATTAAATGATAAGTTTCGATAGCTAAAGCCCGACATATACATTCCTGGTCAGCTAAATATATCTTTTAATACGTCGACTCATATTTTATCTCAAGTTCAAGTTAATGTCGATGAATTCAAACACCTTTCACAAAACAAAATTTTCTATTCGTCTCGAAAATAAATACATAAAAAATTGTTAGGTGTAAATTGATTTCATGTACAAATTGGGTCAACATATAAGTTTCCACGCATAGCCAATATAAGAGAAAAAATTATCGAGTGAGGTTTCATGTATTTTATTTAATAGTTTATACTTACCATATTAACTTTAACCGAGTCAAAATTCTAGTAATATCCTTAATATAATGCGGAGTAGCAATTTATCTTGTGACAAAACTATAGAAGGTGCATATGTCTACCCTATCTTAAAATTATCTTCGCCCTTGCTCGATACGTTAGTCATTATATTATCATTTACCTTTCCAATGAATATGAAATATCAAATAAATGGCCTTCATAAAATTTTGAGCTAGTAATTATCTTAACAAGCGATATCAGAACTACGATTTACGTATCTTCCAAAAAAGACCATTGGATTTTTATTGTAAACTTGAGAACATGGCGATGTAGTAAACATAACATGTGAGATTGGGGAGGATCATGAAATGAAATGAAATGGTGTGTGGGTGGTGTAGATTCTTTGGGAAATTGGTTAGGTGTTTTGGAACTACTCAAAAATCGGTGGATTACAGAATTTCGTGTCAAAATCATGGACCCTATACTATTGTAACATATTTGTAGGTTGTCGTGTTTGTATGGATTTGTATGCATAGCCACTTCAGTCGTGTTAGTCGTTTCTTATCGTATCATTTTCACCCATTTTCCACATTTTAAAAACTTAAAAACACAAATACTTAGTTTTTTTTTTATTATAGTATCGGTCTAAATATTAATCGTCACTTTCTGAGTTTTTGATACTGACAAATGATTTTTTTATTTTTTTTTTGTATTTATTAATATTTTAGATTAATAAGTAATATTTAAATAATCTTTCATTATACTTAAGTTAAATAGTTAAATGAATGTCATTAGTATACTTAAAATACTTTTTCTTAATTAAATATATGGTCTAAGCAAATACAAATACAAATACAAATACAAATATTGTTTAACTTTATTACTTTTTTTTATATAATTTTTCAATGTTTCTTTTATTTGCATCATCATCTATCAATTTTTTTGGTTTATCATATAAAACGACAATTAACTAGATTTAAAAAAAAAAATAAAGAAAAATATAATCCATATTTAAATATTCACACAAGTACCCGCAAACACCGGCTAATCTTTGGTGTGTTTAATACAAACTTAATGAGTTTTGTTATACAGAATACCGAAACTATGTTTAAAAAATTAATAAAAAAACATAAAGCGGTTATACCCCAATAATATAAAGAACGGTTATTATAGTATAGGAACAATCACTTTGAATGTATAATCAACTTTTACAGGTCCGAAAATTGATTATACGTTCAAATTGATTATCCAAAATTAAAGAAAAAGAAAAAATATACACCGTCAAAAATAAAATAAAAATCCCACGATTTCATTTCATTTCATTTATTTATTAGAAAGAAAAACACATAAAAAAAACAGCCCCATACTTTCAAACATTTATAGTCACTTGTTCACACACAAATTCACGTACAAAGTACTCCCCGGAGCTACATTCCGTTCACCGCCGGTAATCACTTTACAAAATGGGGAAGACAACCAACTTCTTCAAAGCACTTCTAGGATTCAAAAGTACCGAGTCGCCCCCGTCTCGTTCGAAACCTAACAAGCAACTAAAACGAAGATGGAGCTTTGTTAAGTCACGTAGAGGGAATTCTAGTCACCCTCGTCTTCGCAATTGTTCGAATTCTCTAGATGGAACTTCACATCATTATCATAATTGTAATAATGTGAATGAGGATGGAGATACTAGCAAGCGCGCAATTGCGCTTGCTGCTGCTACCGCTGCAGTAGTTGATGCAGCGGTAGCAGCTGCTCAAGCTGCTGTAGAAGTTGTTAGAATAACTAGTAGGACTACTGGTTATGGTGGTCGTGATGAATTGGCTGCCATTAAAATTCAGTCATGTTTTCGAGCTTATCTGGTACGTTAAGGGTATTTTTTGTCTTTTTACACGTACTACTTTCATGTTTATAAATCTTTGATAAAATAACTATGAGTTTTGATGATGATTAGTAGATATTAATCGTGTTTAGAAACCTTAAACGTGTATTATTACTTGTACTTTTTTATAATCAGTGCTATATTAAAGATATTGTTTCAAAATTTTGAAAAACCGATTAATATACAACTTATTAATCAATGTCTTATTTTAAACATAGCTTTAAAGGTTATAATTAATTTAGATAGTTGTAAATACTTTTAATCAGAGCCAATTATTCATTTGACATATTTCATTTTTGCTTCAAAGTTTTGTTTTCGATAATGACTCTTTAAGCCGGTAAATGTCCTCAACAAAATTCGAACTTGGTATCTTCCACATTTGGTGTGAGTTTTATCCAATTTTAAATTGCAACTTTTTTGCTTCAAAATTGTTGGGATATAAAAATACAAACATAATAAAACAATTATAAATGCATAGGTTGAAAAATGCTTATTTTGATATAAATTAAATGACTATTGACATTTGATGAATTGAATTATTCAAAAGACATAATAATAAAATATTATCTAATGAATTTAATGATTATAGTTTTATTAAGGTGGCAGGTAAATTGTCATGGTCTTCTACTAAGATTGGTGCCCTTTACCTTTAACTTTGTCTACAAATAATTCTATCAACATACTTGAATTTATTGATGCGACATCTTTATAACTATTTTTAACAACTTGATAGTAACAAATAAGCTTATTAACTATCTATTTTTTGTCTTTTTGTCTATTTTTTCTAAATTGTTCAAGTTTGTATATACAACTTACTTATTGTCAACCAATAGTGGTGTCCTAGTGGTAAAAGCGTGATCTTCAAAGATGAAATTCTTAGATGTCCCAAGTTCGAATCCTAAGAGCAAAAAAATAAACCCCCTTGTGATTGCGGAGGTTCACCTGCCATGACTTCGGGCTACTCGCAAAACGGGTTGTGTCCTGGGATTAGTCGACTTGCAAAGCGAGTTGATACCTAGGTTAAAAAAAAAAAAAAAAAAAAACTTACTTATTGTACTATTTGTTGTCCATATATAGTTCAATAATGAATTTGCAAATATAGTATTTAATGACATAGTTTTGCTAAGCATATTGTCGATGTTATACTCAATATGCATAGACGGTTACCTTAAATAATGGTTTGAAACTTTAAATATATAATACATTTATACGTGTGTAAATGTATTAAACATAGTTCCGTAGCTAATTAAACTGAAATTTTGTAGGCAAGGAGAGCATTAAGGGCTTTGAAAGCATTAGTGAGGCTGCAAGCAGTGGTTAGAGGTCACATTCTAAGAAAACAAACCGCGGATATGATGCGGCGTTTACAAGCATTGATTCGAGCTCAGGCTCGTGCACGTGCGTTGCGGTCCCAATTCTCTGAATCAACTACTAAACCCCCGTCCTCTCATTTTCACCATCATGTAATACTTTATATCTCCCTCCATATATTTTGAATTTAAATTTTGAAATGAAAATGGGAAATTTATTTAGTGTTAACTTATGTTTGTAGGGCCCACCGACGCCCGAGAAAATCGAACATTTTCCATATACTAGACATGATCACCGGTCCATATCGAAGGTATGTTAAGTGTAAGCATAAATAACATATTAGATGATGTTTTGAAATTGACACAACCATTGAATGTAGAGGAATGGCTCAAAATCCTATGGTCGAGATAGTGTTTTACTTGATGGAACGATGGACTACGAAATTGACAAGATTGTTGAAGTTGATACCGGGGAACATTATGTGATTACTAGAGGAAAAAAGGTGTTTCAACCGGATCAGACTAGTTTTGGATATAGTCAAAGTTTGACTACTTCAAGAGGGTCAACGTTTCAACCAGCAACCTCAAGCCCTTGTGCATCTTGTGAAGTGAATTCGTTTGAGGATTCGATGAAAGGTGGAGTTTCTACTCATGTTATGAGTGATGGTCCGAGAAGTTGTATTAGTAGCTACTCTGACCATCCAAACTACATGGCTAACACTCAATCGTCACGGGCTAAGGTTAGGTCTTTAAGCGCTCCAAGACTAAGGCCTCAACTTGAGGTTTCTTATTCAACAAAGAGGGATCCAAGTTACCCATATGTGTCGAGTATGCAAAAGGTTCCAACAATGAGAGAGAGTTTTGCCAAGAAGGCTTACCCGGGGTCTTGTAGGCTAGATAAGCTTGGGATGCCGATCTATGATACCGAGGAAAGTGAGTTTTGTGTTAATTATTGGAACTAATGTTGTTTATTTAATTTCATAGCATGGAATATGTTGTTTAATAATGTTTCTATATTAAAAAGGAAAGAAATTTAACATAATTTTGAAACCAACCAATTCAAGAAACAAAATTAGACCACAAAAACCACAAATTTAGCAACTTAATTCAAAACCAAAGAAACACATAATCATTCTCCCGTTGGTAATGGGGGAGTTAAACGATCATAACGCTACAACGACGCCACCACCAGAACCACCACCGGATCCATCAACTAATGGCCTATTGTCCTATAAAAAAGGAAAGCAAACAAGTGTGTTCCAAGTGGTTCGGGATGTGTTTCGATCATTCCCAATCACACATGGGACATGTAAAATGGCATTCCCGGGTTTGCCAGACGGGCACCACCACCATCACCACCATTGGGGAACAAATTGTGTCACCGGGACACTATATGGATATAATAAAGGACGTGTGACGCTTGCGATTCAAGAAAACCCTAAATCATCCCCACTCATGATTTTAGAAATGGAACTTATTACGGATGATTTACAAAAAGAAATGAGTTTAGGAATGGTTCGTATCGCGTTAGAATGTGAAAAACATATAGATAAAGACAAGGTTAAGCTTTTGGAAGAGCCATATTGGACAATGTTTTTTAACGGTAAAAAGGGCGGCCTTGCAGTGAAACGGGAGGCAAAGGAAGAGGATTTGCACATAATAGAGTTGCTTAGACCCGTGTCCATGGGTGCCGGAGATTTACCCGCAAAATCTGGCGTGGAAGGATTAGATGGTGAAATAGCATACATGAGGGCACATTTTGACCGTGTAGTTGGCTCTAAAGATACCGAGACGCTTTACATGTTGAGCCCTGATGGGAATGATGGTCCCGAATTGAGTATTTTCTTTGTAAGGATATGATTATAATCCTAGATAACGCGATCTCTTCATTGCCTCATTTTGGTTTCGGATTTTCTAAAATAACAAACAGATCTTGCAGGCCGAACTAAACCAAATTTACCGACTGAGTCTGGACTTTTAGACTCAACCCAATCGAACCAAGTTGTGAATAATTCTCTTATGCTCTAAACGAAGAAACATGGAAAACCTATGGAAACAAAATCATAATACTATGCATATAACTGTAAGATAACCTCTTATTTATTTTTGATTAAAGGATTATATGCTTTTCCGCTAGCGGTATTAGAGTGGGCTATAAAAACAGAGGTTATACATGGGTTTAACAGGTTTAAGGCAAATATGTATATATACATGGTATGAATTTGGTGTAGGAGTCTTTAACTTGAACAAAATAATTGGTTACTGATACGAATTCGTAGCGGAACAGTAATGAAAAATAGTATGTTGATTGATTTAGACCTATAAATCAAGCAACGGTGACAATCAAGCGAGACCTATTACTTGATTAATCAATTCAATCCTAAATAACGCGATCTAAAAATTGAATTATGATAACACAATCAAGACTTATTGATTTGTTATCGAATCAAAACTAGATAACTCGTTCTAATAATGAAACAAATTGATAATTGAAAACATCAATACCAAAGAAAAAGGATAAAAACCTTGAATAAATATAGTTCTTACAATAATAACATGTTCCCTATATATAGGAAAAACAAAAAAACCTAAAAACACAAAAAAAGGAAACAAAAATAACAAAAATTTGGGTTTTGGCCGAATTCAGCTATTGCCTCGCAGTCGTATACAGCTGCGCCGCATCGGGAAGCTTCGAGAACATAAATTTGAATTTTGTCTTCACTGCGTCGCAGTCATGTACAACTGCGTCGCAATGACAACTCACTGTCTCGTAGTGAAAACTCAGTTGATTCAGTTTGTAGCAAAACTGTCATAGCTTCTTCTTTGAAACTCCAAACAAGGTGTCATTAGAAAGTATACTCTGAGAACTTTCTATCCATGTTTTATACAAATAAATCACTATTTGGAGAATTTGTATCCCAAACATCAAGAGAAATCAACAGGTTAAATACGCAAACTAAGCCATCAATACATAAAATCAATTAATATACATGTACATATACATATCGAATATATAGAGATATATAGATGATTCATACCGTTAAAGATAGGAGCGGAGCTGAGCTGAGCTGCTACTGAGAATTAGGGCTCGGTGAATGGATTAATGGGATGGAAAATTGGTTTTGTATAAATTTGAAGACAAAACCCAGCCGAGCCGAGCCAGTCATGTCACATGTGGATCATACAGACTGCCAGCTTGAGGAACAAGCTAACCACTAGGAAAAAGGGTATCTTTTACGCTACAAGACAAGATAAATATATCATCATATTTTTAGGCAAAACTAAACTTTATCAAACTGCAAGGGGCTATAATGAAATATAACAAGAGAGTCTTGCTTTTATATTACTCTATTCATTCCAAAAAAAGTGTCTAGAAAAAAAAACGGTCGAAATAAGATAAGTGCAGTTAATGAAGTGATTTTTCATTACATTACTTATTTTGTCCCTGCATTAAAGACGTCGGTTACTTTTAGAGTTTGAAAATTTTAAAATATCTTACGGGAAAATAGAAAGTTACTACAATTTAACCATCCATAATTAGAAACAAGACAATAGTTTTGAAACAAACATAAATAGAAAGTTGACTATTTTTTTGGGACGAATGGAGTAAGAATTTTGATATCAACAATTTTGAATGACGTGGTTAAAAAACGAAGGAAAAAAAATGTATTAATTATTTGTACTATTTTAGTAACAATTTTTGTTATTTAGAGATCAACTCTGAGTTTCAAGAAAATAATTAGCGTACAACTTTTTCAAGCATGTCTGATCCCATAAACCACAATTCAGAGGATTATCAACAGTCTTGTATTATTGAATTTGAGATTTTCAATCTTAATATTAATCTTAGTTTACTCGTTTTAGATGGAACTTACGACCTAGGACGGATTTCGGGGGTTATTCATGGTATTTTCAGATATCGATGGATTTGTTTTTTTAATTTTGAAAAGGTCAAAATTTTTAATTATTTTAATTTGGATTCTATTTTTTATTTAAAGGATACTAATAAATATTTAAAAATAAGTAAAATAGTATTAAAGAGGTAAAGCTTTTATAGTATAGACGTAACTTTAAAGCTTTTAAGCTTGTTAGAGACAAGTTCAAGTTGATCCACATACACATGATTTTTATATAAAAAAAACTTAAAATATCTAATTAAAACATTTTCATTTTTATTCTAATTAATAATTAATAATTAGTAATTAGCATATTCATATTTTAATAACCCAAAGATTCAATAGGCTTCCCAAGCAACCACTTTGATGCTCGATTTTCGATTCGTATAGGGCATGATAAAGGTACTCGGAAACCATGCCACAACGATAGATTATCAAACGCCAAGTAACAGTTATTGAAAGAATTTAAAATTATCTTAGTGTTTGATGATCAGTTTAATAAACAAAAAGAATAAATATATAATCATAAGTCACAAAAAAAAACTATAAGTAGCAAAACAAAAATCCGAACACCCTAAAAACAAAAATAATAATAATCGGTATATAAAATAAGCTCTAAAAGTATATAAAATCCGGATTGATATTATGTAGCTAACCTTGATCTTTACCCAAGCATTCAAGCTTGTCACAGTTAGGAGTTGGAACATTCGGGTATACGGAATGGACATGTTGTTCTCGATGGCATAGACCATAATATTGTACATAATGCACGAAATCACGAACAACATTTTTCTCCATATGTGTTCGGTTTTGACTTCCAACAGGATATTTTGTATCGAACCCATCAACTGATTTCATATGCATCGTTAACTTTCTTGATCGCTTCATGAGAACCAGGGGCTTTGTTGAAGTTAGGATGGACTTTTACCGATAAAATTCCATATGCATTCCGTATCTCTTCAAGTGAAGAAGCATCGTTGACACCTAAAATCTGATAATTATCGTTGCTTGTTAGAATTCTAGTCACTAATTGAGCATCTTCATTTGTGTAATTATTTTGTACATTATTCAATGGACTAGGCGGAGGAGGTGGAGCTGAAGCTGGAGCTTTATAATATTCATACGCGAACTCAAAATTAAGGAAACGTTGATTAGGGTTTACACGGTGTGGTTGTGATGAAAATTTGGCCGGAATGGATAAAAATCCACCGGAATTAGCACCGGTGGATTTCAACGGAAAATTTTTAGAAATCTCGTACAACCGGACTTGGGAAGTCCGGTTCTTGCCAACTCTGCGCGCCACGTAGGATTTCCACTAGCAACAAGCCTAGTCAGCATCCTGCGTGTCAAGTGCCGGCATTGGGAATGCCGGTTCTTGAAGAAATTTTGGGCGGTTTTCTAAGGTGGTTTCCGGTATTGTTAGGCGGTTTTGGGGGTTGGTTTTATTTTTTTAGTTTTGAAAATGGTTAAGTGTTAGTGTTTAGGGTTAATTATTTATGTAATTTGATGATTTTTATGAAAATTTTCAAATTGTGTTTTGTTAATATGTTATTGTTTTAGAGTTTGTAAAAGTTAGATTTTTATTTCTTGTTTTTTTGGTGTGTTTTATTCTATGTACAAAATGCCAAAAAATCATTTTGGTTAGTTTTTTTGTTTTGAAAATGGTTATGTGTTAGTGTTTAGGGTTAATTATTTATGTAATGTGATGATTTTTATGAAAAATTCCAAATTGTGTTTTGTTAATATGTTATTGTTTTAGAGTTTATAAAAGTTAGATTATTCTTTCTGGGTTTTTTTGGATGATTTATGCTATGTACAAAATGGACCGAAATTATTTTTTTTTCACAAAAAATAACAACTTAAAAGTAAGAAATGGCCCTCTTAATAACAACAAGTGATTACACAATAAGATAGAATGGAGAAATTACGATACAACACTAATTTCGGTTACGTGGGCAATTCTGGCTTCGGCTGTTGTGACCCGTTTGTCCACAACCACTACAGTTTCGGACCCTACTTCCACTTGCACTTCCGCTAGGCTGGTCCATCTCGTTACGGATTCTTCTCGATTTCTTTCTTCCCCGTTTTGTAATTACCATTCTTGAATCCGCCACGATGGTCCACTTCGGTTTTCTCCAGTAGTCGATGTGTCGTAGTGGCCGAAACTGTGCGTTATATTGCTTTCTCCATTTATCAGTGCTATACCATTTTGAAGCCATTATAGGAGCAGCTTCATGGTTTCTTCGAGTAGGAGCGTTCACGTATCCATCAACAGCCATGGCATGGGAACAAGCAATCCTTTGCATTTGCCACTTTCCACAAGTACAAGACCATTTTGGAAAATCGACTGTGTATGTGTTTTCCCCACCCATGCTTGTGGGGTCATTTGTGCGACACTCATAAATACCCTTTGAGATATCGAAAGGTGTTACCCCCTGATGAGTGGCATATGATTCCCGAGCAGTGTAGAGATTCCACATGGCTGTTGCAAGAGGTGAATTGCACCCTCTAGATTTCTCGAAGTTTTGGACAAAGTGTGCTCTAGACAGGTTGAACGTACCTTCTATACATGCCTTGATAGGCATCATGCGCACAGTGCGTATCACATTGTTGTACGATTCTGCAATGTTTGAGGTGGTGTTTCCCCAACGTACGTAGTCCTTATCGCGCATCAATGTCCACTTACTCAAACCAATTTCTTTCATCCAATCCCAAGCTTCTTCATTTATCGCTCTCACTTGCCTAACAGCGTATAAATACTTTCTCTTTTGAGTCGCAGTGCCGACCTGCCAACACCATCTCTTCAACTTCACGTCTTTAAACGTCGTCATAAGGTTACTCCTTATGTGTCTTAGACAGTAACGATGATGCCAGCCATCCATTGCAGCCATTGCGTTGATCAAACCCGCATGACGGTCTGAAATCACACACAAGGCTTTCTCTTTATGAATTACGGCAACATGTTCACGGAAGTTGCTTAGAAACCATAGCCAGCTGTCATTTGACTCATTATCAACCATGGCGAAAGCAAGTGGAAGTATATTCCCGTTTGCGTTTTTCGTCACGGCTGTGAGAAGCTTCCCGCGATAGTTTCCTTTCAAATGGGTGCCATCGACAACTACATAGGGAATACAATGCTTGAATGCTTGGATGTTTGGGCCAAAAACCCAAAAAACATACCTAAAAAGAAAACTGTAATCGTTAATAGGAGTATTACAATTCACTATAATCATTAATATGAATATTAGAATTAAACTACGCAACAAAATTGGGAGAGCCCTAAAGCAAATAGCCTCTATGGTCATCATTGTCCACATATTGAATAACTCCCGTTTCAAAAGGAAACGGACCACATGCATCCGTTCAAATAAGTCAAATATGGATTGCGTAAGTTATTCAATATGTGTTCAATACAGTTTACCACAAATAACAATTTATATCCAATATCATTAGTGTCTAACATATCAAATAACAATTATTATATGTCAATATATGCAGTTTACTTTTGGCTATATCATAATATCCTGTTGGAAATTGACAAAATACATACCTAAATGTTTCTGGACTGTTTTGGTTTGCCTTTTGGCCATGTAACCATCTAACGATTGTACCGGGGTTTTCCTGGACCAATTCATCAATGTACGCCGGAAGCTCAGCAAAATTGCTCTCCCATGTTCCGTAGAGCCTTTCAATGGCTATTCTACGGGCATTTCAAGCTTTACAGTAAGACACATCCACATTCCAATGATCCTTGGCAGTGGCAATGATGTGTTTTACCTTGTAGGTAAGGTCCAGCTTGATTTGGTGGCCGATTTTTGTTGCAATCATGCTTGCCGACAAAGAACGGTTGTTATTTCTTACGACCGATCCTAGACAAGTGTGCCTTGGGTTCCATCTTGCCAGCTTCCATAATCCCTTACTGTTTCTGTTTGAACCCCTAGCAGTCCACTCACATGGATACCGGTGTTCGTCGCCTTGGAATTTCGGACTCGCTGTGAAGCATATTGCTTTCCAAGCCTCTGGCCTCGAGTCCAGCAAGTACATCTCCCTGTTATTTTTTAGCAACCAAGTTCTGATTGCATATACAAATTGTGCCTTGCTTTTGAAGTACACACCGGTTCTTGGGTCATCTCCTTCACGCCAGTACTCCACTATTTCCTCCTGTTCGTTGAACGGAAGACGATTCCATTCTTCCTCCCCCACAAAACCAGCGTCTGATTCCAAGACCCTTTCATCATGTTCACGATGAAGTACGAGCTCATCGTGCTCTTCTTCGTCCTCCTCCGAAACGTCTCCAAGAATGGCATAGACTTCCGGTGCATATTCCTCGACCGAGTCGTTATCGGAATCTTTACGGCCGTTTCCACCAAAAGCCGCCTCTTCGACTTGCTGGTGTGGGGGGGCTTGTTGTTCGCCATGGTGTTGACTACTCTCAGGGTTCTGGGCTTCTTCGTTGTACTGTTCAGAATACCTTGACGGGAGCTCCGGTTGCTCAGTATATGAAGAATGTTGAAAGTGATCGGTGTAGGATGATGTAAACCCATCTTGAGACTGATGAGGATTGTGTAATTGAATGTTCCTCATCTGGTCTGAAAAGGAGTATTGTGTTTGTTGAGGCACCGGGAAAAATTGGGCTTGTATTTGTGCTTGATATTGAGGGTTGTGTTCGCTCAAATAATAGATTGTTGCAAAAGTTTGATCGTCTACTAGTTCGCTCTGGAGAACATGATCTCCGCCGAAGGTGTACCACAGGGTTAGTTTAAGGTTGTAGAAATCACTGCTCACAGCAAGTTTGTTGTACGCCGTCTCTTTGAAAGTAGCAAAGTCGACCTTCTCGTACAGAGGAAAAACAATACGACGACCGGATGATGTATCGTCAATCAAGTAACCATTTTGGAATGAAAGTTCATTTCCATGGATTAGATGAACAAGGAGGGTGGTAAATTGAGACATGGTTGAGGAAAATGAGAGTTGTTTGAGCGTTTCTGTATGAGATTTATCTGAGAGTTGTATGAGAGTTGTGAGAGGTAAAAGTTGGGAGTTGATGTAGGTAGTATATATATAAAGCACAGAACCTTATCTCATAAAATCTGACAGAAAATCCAGAGATTAAACCTTGTCCAGTGAAAATGCCACGTAGGATTGAGATAAGGATAAGAGCCGGTTTT
Organism: Senecio squalidus; assembly: GCA_910822075.1. Lineage (NCBI taxonomy): Eukaryota > Viridiplantae > Streptophyta > Magnoliopsida > Asterales > Asteraceae > Senecio > Senecio squalidus. The sequence continues at coordinate 46,386,837 of CAJVGC010000592.1, read as the reverse complement.
GGGAAATCCGGCTTATCAAAAGCTTTATCTACCGTACTGTACCTTATGTCATAAAATCTGACAGAAAATCCAGAGATTAAAAGATAAGGATAAGAGCCGGTTTTGGGAAATCCGGCTTATCAAAAGCTTTTTATCTACCGTACTGTACCTTATCTCAGAAAATCTGACAGAAAATCCAGAGATTAAACCTTGTCCAGTGTGTGTAAATATGCTGTACACCCTCCCGTATGGTCCTACGGGGCGCAGTAAGGGGTATTCTCTCCCAGGCCCAAAGCTGAAGCAAGATCAACGGGCCCTGAATACCTTTGACATCCGGCTTCTCCGCAGCAGTACATAGTTGTCGGTACAAATAAGCCAACACTGCGGAGCCCCAGCTAAGTCTACCACCCTCAGTTAGGTCGTCTATGTTTTTCAAAAAATTAAGCGACACATCATACGACTTTGAATCACTGAACAGGTGCCCACCCAAAAGAGCCATAATATAAAGTCTAGCTCTTTGCCTGCTGTCCCCGCTGGGATGAGTAATTTGATAAACTAGCTCATGGATTGTTATTCTACCACGTTCAACCTCACTCTCAAGTGGCCTAAACCCAAGGTAGTCAGAACAATCACTCGTCCACTCATCCGCGCTTTTAGACTCAAAAACTCCGGAAACCACCGGTCCGTCTACAGGCAGCCCCCAAATAACTTGTACGTCTTGTAACGTAACGGTCGCTTCACCGGTGGGAAAATGGAAGGTGTGCGTCTCGGGACGCCACCTCTCGACCAAAGCCGTAATCAGAGCGTGGCCGATCTTATGGTAACCGGTGCGTAATACACCGTCGAACCCAGCGCTGGCTATCAAGTTTCTCACTTCCTCCGGAATATTCTCGGTCTGGTCCCAAAATCCGGAATCACACCGTCTAGCTTTTATGGGAGCAAAATGATCTTCCAAATTGTTAAATAGACGGGCAGCACGGTGGTGGTTATCGGCTTGTAAATACAGCAATTCAGCGTTCCGGGGGGTTGCGGATGCTCCAAATTGCGCCATTTTGTGTTTTGGTTTGATTTTGGTCGGATTTCTTAAGTTTTTGCCGGATTGTTTTTTTGTGTTGAATTTTTTTTGTGTGTGGGTGTTAAAATGATCGCTGCATGGTGAGTATTTATGATTCATAAGAACCGGCTTTCCCAAAGCCGTTTCTTACACGTGGCACAACGGCATTGGCTAATATTAAAGGTGTTTGTCGGTCGCTGCATGGGCTTTAATGCTGCTGTTGGTGGAGTCAAGAGCCGGCATTGGGAATGCCGGCACATGCGTTTGTGGAAAACCCACGTGGAAAGTGATGCTGACTGGGCGATGACTCAGCTTTTCTGTAGTGGAAATCTGACGTGTCGTGGTGATTTGGCAAGAACCGGACTTCCCAAGTCCGGTTCTACGAGAATTCTAAAATTTTTTGGTTGAAATCCACCGGGGCTAATTCCGGTGGAAAAATCACCATTCCGGCCAATTTTTCGGTTGTGATTCCATGATGACTACTCAACCAAAACCCTAAAGGAAAAAGAATACTTACAACATCAAACTAAAGAACATGAAAATTGTAAATATTAAATACTTTTTAAAAATAATAATAACAATAATTAAATTAACAATCCTCATTTTAGTCGTTTATTTCAATAGTTGATACATAATAATATTATTAAATAGACTCTAAACAAATATATAATATAAATGATAAAGAGTAAAAAATATAAAATGTCTTCAATATATATCTTAGTTATTAACAGACATTTTAATTACAACATTTTCCAAACATATTTCACAATGTTCTCATATATAATATCCACAACATTATTAACAAACACTGAACAACGTAACAGTCGAATTCTGAAGAAAAAAAAAAGTGATAATGATTCATAACGAAGAATACTAAATCGAGTAAGAACTTCAAATTTACTTGGTAAATAAGAGTGATAGAAACAAACCAAAACTAATAGCGATTAAAAAAGCACCAAACACAACTAGATGCTTAGCAAATTGGCTATATGGTCCTAAAACTTGAACCACCAAAAAGATAAGAAAGCCGAAAATATTCATTATCTGTAGTGCATTTAGTCTACCAGGCGCGTTATCAAACAGGTTCATTGGTTCACCTATTACAAAAATACCGAAAAACAACCAAATCAAGCACTTCACACAATTGTTGACAGTATCGTTAAAGTCGAACCCATCTTCATGTATCTCTCTATCTGCATACATATACAATTTACAACTATTTAGAAAAGTATATTTTCCAAATATTCATCTTTAAACGTAACTTATGAAACGTTATTAACTTATTATATACCTTGATCACCTGCCATGCGATACGTAACACAAATGATGTTTTTAGTAAAAATAGTTACATACCAAAATACACACAGCTTTAACTTTATAGAAGCTGGATATAGATATAGATAGATATATGTATATGCATTGTGTGTGTGTGAAGAGAAATTAGAGTGTCTGTATATCTATCTTTTTGTATATACAGAGAAAAAGAGAGAAATATATGAAACAAATTTAAGATGCATTTACATTCTGATTTCATCTACACATATGCATTAAATAATTTTTCAAATGTTTTTCACTGTTTACTTTGGGGATTTGGTCCAAAACCTTGCCTGTGTTTTTTGGTAAACTTTTTTGTTCAACAATTACACGAAAATACGCGTGTCGTGACACTTGTGATTTGTGACATTATACATTGTAATTTGAGTTCAACTCGAATTAGTTCCACTTATTGGAGTCTCAATCTGGTTAGAAGTTTTTATGTACATTTTTATTCTTTTTTTCATCTACATTGGTCATTTATAAAAGGAACTTGCAAGAATGTGAGAATACCTCATAATCCGCATAAATATCAATTCACGAGTACAGAAGAGAGAAGACTGTCGATTTTTTTTATTTCAACTTCATTTTTTTAAACTTCTAAAAACCATATATTATTATATAAAGATGCTCAATTATTGATGTATTGAGTAATTATCAGTTATCAAGATCTAAGAACGTCTATTCAACTAAGTAAAAACATATGGATCACAAAGGAGACACTTTTTTATACTACATAAACCGTCTACATATCTAAACAAAAAAACTTATCTGCAAAAACCAAAAAATCACCCTTGTGTAGTTACTTTTGTGTTTAACAAAAAACGGAAGAAGAAAAAACCATTCACCTATGGAACTTTGATCTAACTTTGCTTCCTGCAGTAAGGTATCAGACCAAACAAGAACCGCTCTGCATTTTATTCACCTTTGCAAAGCGTCACCATTTGGGTTCTGCAGTTTATTATGTTCTGCACAACGATAAAACCAAAAAACATGAGTAAGCAAACTAAAGTTTTAACTTGACCCATTCATGAGTAACCGGGTCAAAAAAGCCACCTCTAAGAGAAATAATAACAGACTAACAAAGAACGAATTCAAGAGAAACAAAAGAAACTCACTAATTAAACTGAATCAAGGAGACATGTACTCAGCATCCTGTGCCCATATTCACATTTGAGGACAGAGTTATAGAATTCGATTTGTATCCTTTTATAACGTTTGGATTCCATTCTGAGTTAAACATGTAGTCCAAACGTCTTCCTAGAGTAGGTTGAGATCTATGAACAGATAACCCTGAACTTTGTTTTATGTTTTCAGAACCCGCAGTCCTGATTTGTGATTGACCAGGTGTATATAGGCATGGATTATCAACACGAGGGGTGTTTTTTAAACTCGTTGCAGAGTTAGTCAAAAACGATTCTGGGCTACTGCTAGTAGACGAGATGCTTAGTGTAAGATCAGGAGGAGTAGAGCACGAAAACAGACCATTTTCACATCTAAAACTGTTTCCAGAAGTTGGGGATTCGGCATTTTCACTAAATCCAAATGAAGATAAACTTAAAAATGAAGATTTTGGTGAATAAGCGAGTTTCAAATCACTGACACTGTCTACCTTATGCCTTTTACGGGGTTCAAAAGGAGTTGGTGGTGGCTTAAACCCGCAACCTTTTGCATATCTAGCAAAGCCTAGACAACCTCGATCTGAAATACCGGAATCACTTGTTCCAAGAGCCAAGTCCGTTGAACAAGCATTTAAATCAATTTCCAAAATATTGGTTTGACCAAATAATTTCTTTTGGTCAGTCTTTGGCGGCATTACCAACAGTTTCATGGCTTCATTGTTTGTTTTTGATTTACTATTGTGAAGCTTTTTGTGCGTAGTTTCATGAAGGTTAGTTGGCAGAATGGGAGGCATGTTTAAATCCAGCTTCTTTTTCAAAGAACAATTCCAATGGTTTTTAATAGCGTTGTCAGTCCTGCCAATATATAAAATTACCCATTTGAACCGCTAAAGATTTAAAAGAATCCATTTTGTTAATTGCTCATATTATGACATTTTCGAGCATACCTTCCAGGAAGAAACCTAGCTATTTCTGCCCATTTGTTTCCAAAAATCTGATGATAATACGTAAGGGTGGTTTCCTCCTCTTCAGTCCATGCTTCTTTCTTTATAGCGGGATCTAAATGGTTGTGCCACCTGAGAAAAACATATAACGTTAAACTTTTATGTGATCTCAGTGTAATCATAAGAAAAAAATAGTACAGTAAAATCACAGACCTCTCACGACATTGCTTGCCAATTCGACCAGGTAAATCCTTTGCAATAACTGACCATTTCATACAACCATTTCTTTCAACCGACTTTATAATATGATCATCTTCCTGTATAGATATTAAAAATAAGAAATAGCTAAAACAAATGAATTGGTAAGATAGGCAAACATATAGTCTAAATATACCTCTTTAGTCCATGGCCCTTTGATAATTTCAGGATTAAGAACTTTTTGCCAACGATGTAAGCACTGAACATCTGTCCGCCCTGGAATTCGTTCAGCTTCACACGCCAAAAAAGCCAGAAAACTTTAGTTAAAAAAATAACAACCTTTTAAATAACTACAACGATCTAAATAACTGAAAAAATAAGGTAAATTCCAATGCAAAACTCACCTATTTTCTTCCAGTTCCTCCCGTTATAGTTTCTCACTACCTCAGTTAACGTTTTATCCTGAAACAGAACAGATACAAAAGATCAAGTGTTGTGCATAAAAAGTTTACTCTATGGCTCGTCAAAACAATCTCACGAGATTCAATATATGCTGCGTAAAAGCAAAACAAGTAGCTACAAAGTAACCTCGTGATCAGTCCAGCCTGCTTGCGATGAACGTTTAGTTTGATTAACGCTCCTACAACCACAAAACACACCCACACACGTAAGAAAATCATACTAACAGTCTATCCAAAGGCATCATAACTAACATTATGATTCAAAATGCAAATGAAGTAAACCGAACTCACCCAGATCTCGGTGTGTTAGCATCACAGCTACTATCGGAAATCGAACAACTCGATGTCAACTCAAACACATTCCCTTCCCTCATAACATCAATCATCCCAACCGATTTCCGCTTCACCTAAAATCATTCAAAATTAATCCAATCAATTAAAACATAAACCCTAACAATCAATACTTATTTTCTGTATACAAAAAAAAAAACCTGCATTGAAGATTTTTGTAAAATGTAACCGTCAAACCAAAAAAAAAAAAAAAGATTTTTGTAAAGGAATTTGAAAATGTAACCGACCTTTGTTAGGGTTTACCGAAGATTTAGGAGATTTGATATGAGTCCAGATTTAGTTTATTATCAAACTAGCGGGAAAATTTTATCAGACCATTTAAAGCTTAACATATAGATATAGATATAGAAATATATTTAATTCTTATCGAAATTGCAAACGTAATCCCTATAACTTTGATAATGAACTCTTTTAACCAGTTATATCACTCCATTAATTTTATCTCGTACCTTTTTCATCCACTAATCTTCTAACACATCATTTTGAATATATGTATCACAATTATTGTGTTCAAATGTTAAAAGATGACAAAATAAAATAATTAACATATATTGTATCACATATAATGTATCTATGAAATAATTGAAAAAATATTATATTTAAATAATTAACGAGTTAAAAAGTTAATTTTTATATAATAATGTTAACGGAATTAAAGTTTATTGGTTTTTCTTGAAAAACAACCAAACAAAGTAAGTTACATAAAATGATAATTTGGTTAAAGTTTGTTATATTTATGTACAATATTCCTTATTTTTATGAGAGCGTATTGGTTTACTTTTCATCGTGGATCAAATTGAAATGTCAAAAATATTCTTGCAATTACTCAACATGAACGGGATACTTTAGTTATTTTACTTCGTAAAAGACGAAAAATGAACTGAAAGTTTTTCACTTGAACGACAAAAGTGCACTTTTGAAGTTATAGATAAATGGAATTTCAATAAACCAAGAGGACTATATTTACAAATTATATTACTTTTAGAAAATATTGATATGGAGTAGAACGTTATGGTAATTATTTTTCATTAAATGAGTTGTGTAACGTTAACCTTAATTATTAACTTTCCTTGGAAGAAATTTAAGGAAAGTGATTTAATTCACCAAAGAAATTCAAATTAATCCTTTTTACATTTATAGTTTGATAACAAGCATTAAAATACAAAAAGTTCTCGTTTGTAATTAGGTTAATGCCCTTCGGGGCCAAAATGACTTTTTTTTAAGGACCGATCATGAGCAATTCGAATGTCTCGTCCGAAACATATGAACCCCTGTTATTTGATAAATAAAAACAGGCAAATTAGTTATTAATGACATAACTTTCTTGTGTGTTGATGTCTTATGACTATTCTTTTTAATCGGTGTAAATATTATATCAGCAAGATTACCATTTTTGGTATATTTTATTTCAATATTTCCCTATTTAAAATAACTTTAAATGTTTATTATGACAAAGTATGATATATTAAGTCGACCCTTATCCAATATATACTCATTTGATTTGATATGTTATTTGGTTAATTTGTCGCACCTCGGCCATCTTGTCACCTCAAAGACCGATAATTTACGTGGTATTAATTACTACTTAAAGAACACGTAATTTTGTATAACTTATAAGGGCATCTCCAATATATGTACCAAACATATACATCATTTTGGTGTAAATGAGGAATCTTTTCTCACCGTATGTTCTTCTCCAACGTATACACTAAATTTCACATAATCATCTTTTCTTACTAAACAATTCAAATTTATACACTAAACAATGCAACTTAACTTGTATCCTTTATAAGTTTATATACAAATTCTATGTTTACATTTTCTTGAGTGGTAAATAAAGTTTTAGTAACAAGTATAAGTATATAATAATAATTTTTTTTATCATAATTATTCAAGACTATATCCATATTAAAACTCTTAATAAGATTGTTTTAAAAATATATTTTTTATAAATTGATTATAACTTTATAAGTTATATATTTGTTAAACAAATGACTTAAAGAAATTTGATGTGATGAATAGTACTACACCAAATTTGGTGTAAAATGGTATGAAAATGGCGTGACACTAAAAATTTATACCATTTTGATGTTTTAGTTGGAGGTTTGCACCAAATTTTACACCATTGTAGTGTTTTGATGCATACATTGGGTCATCTCTAATGTATACAATAAAACACTAAAATAGTGTAAACCATCTCCAACTAACACACCAAAATGATGTAAAATTTTGGTGTAACACCATTTTTTTACCCATTTTACACCAAATTTTGGTGTAACACCAAAAATTCACACTATTTTTTACCCATTTTACATTATTCATTACACCAAATTACATAAATTATTTATTTAATAAATATGTGTCATATAAACTTAATAATTAATTATAAAACATATATTATTGAAACCATCTCATTGAAATCTTTCAAATGGGTATGATCTTGATATAACTTTTTAATTAAAATAAATATAATTTTTTATAATTATTTGAATAAAATAACTAGTTAATATATAATTCAATTTTGTTATTAATTTTCTATAGTTTTTCAACTCCCAAAAACTCTATTATCTGTATTTAATTTTTATCTTTTTACAAATGATGTAAAAACCGGATTTCTTTTGAAAAATATCCAGTATTTAAACCAGTTACACGTCAGCAAAAATCGTGTTCGTTACATCATTTGTGAAAAAATAAGAGTTAAATACGCACAATAAAGGTTTCGAAAGTTGAATATATATACAAAAGCAAATCGAACAAAATTTGTTACGTTTTCATGCATTTAGCCCAACTTATAAATATTAAATTCTTTCTCAATAAAACCAAACAAACACACCCAGAACTATAGTTTTGTAAATGAGGATAATAAATTACGTTGTTTCATAGAATATATTTTGTGGAATTATTATGTGGATTTTAATCAAGAAGTATTTGACACGATTAAGCGACGTGACTTGCTTTCGTTTTCCTTCGATGACTTCTTAAAACAAGAGTTCGGCATATACATTGGCATCATTCAAATCTAGGTCTAACTACTAAAACCTTGTTTTTTAATATTCTCTTAATTAAAAAAACTATAGAAAAATAATCATTGGTTGTATATCTATGTTTTGTTTTATAAAAACTTACTCGAATGATACATTTATCCGTTTGACATGTAGATATTATAAAAATTTTCCCGTATTAAGTTGTCTTTAAATAAATAATTTGAAGCTGTATAACCGAAGTATTGAGTACGAGAGTTATGCACATAGTTGCAATTTAATTTAAGTTCTAACATGATTCTCTTACTAAGTTTGGGAGAACAAATATTTTTGTCAATCATGTATCTAAGTATCTAACCATTATTTTTATGGTCGTTTCCAAACTATTTATCGATCATTCAAGATGTTTATCTAGATATATTAGAACCCGAGTCTTAAAAGTTGAATATTATTTTCTTTCTGACTATTCTTAATTCCATTTTGTGGAAAAAAAATTTGTGGAAAAATGTTATACTCATATGCCTAACTTTATTGCAAGCCATGCCCTATAATAACCTTTCAACAAGATCCTCTAACCCACACTTCAAATTTACTAAACATATATACCAAACATGGCTTATGTTAAAAGTTGTTTAATTTCGTTCATCAATCTTTCGATCTTTTGCTTCATTTTCGCTCAAGGAGCCACTTTCGATGTCATAAACCAATGTCAGTACACTGTTTGGGCTGCTGCCTCAACGGGTGGTGGTAAACAGCTCGAAAATGGTCAAACATGGCAAGTAAATGTTCAACCTGGAACCCCTAAAGCTCGTATATGGGGACGAACCGGTTGCACCTTTGATGCTAACGGACGAGGGAAGTGTGATACCGGTGATTGTAATGGAATGCTCGAGTGTCAAGGTTATGGTTCCCCGCCTAACACTTTAGCTGAGTTTGCTCTTAATCAATTCAACAACGATGACTTTGTTGACATATCTGTTATTGATGGATTTAATATCCCAATGGAGTTTAGCCCGGTTGGTGCTTCGTGCAAGACAATGAGGTGTGCTGCTAATATTATCGGCGAGTGTCCTCAACAACTACAAACTCAAGGAGGATGCAATAATCCTTGTACGGTTTTTAATACTGTCGAGTATTGTTGCACTATTGAGCGTGGGAGTTGTGGACCGACTGATTTTTCAAAGTTTTTTAAAGAGAGGTGTCCCGATGCTTATAGTTACCCTCAAGATGATCCAACTAGTCTATTTACTTGCCCCGGTGGTACTAACTATAAGGTCGTGTTCTGTCCATGAACTCTTACAATATAAACGTCGTAAACCGAGTCTAGAATAAAAAGGTCGAGTTTCACCTCATCGAGTGTGACTTCTCGAGTCTTGTAAACAAATAAGGAGAGTTTGCTATGTCCATTATGAACCTTTGTTTTGGTTCTTATACTACAAGATATTATATGGCGTGTAATATATATGAATAAGCTCTTTTTCTCGTATCTTTGAATGCTCAATAAGAAATTTAACATTGATTTTATATAATTACGTCTCAAGTGAAACTTGTAGTCAAACCCGTAGCGGATTATGGTTATCAAAACTCATATAAGAAATAACCGAGCAAACTTCTAAAATAGTTTACCCAGGAAAGGATAGTAAAAAAACATTTGATATAAATACCATCCACTCTGTCCCGAAATCAGCTGAACGATCACACACTAGAATCGAGAAAGCGACATCATCCGATATTCTCTCAGAGTCCGACAAGAATGCCGACAGGAAAGATTCAAGTCCTTCTTGTTTGTGCAAAAGGTCTTCATGACTCAGATTTTTGGAGTAAGTTTCATAAACATAATACCAATCATACGAATAATTTAGTTTAAACTATTAATCCGTTACTTAGATCTAATCATTTTGATCCAAAGACTTAATTAAATTATGATCATGATCTAACAGTCTCGATCCGGTTATGCTTGTTTTCGATCCAAATTTGGATTGATCTATGTTTTTAACATGATCAGAGTATAAGAATGTTTTGCATTAGCCCGTTGACTTTATATTTGAGTTTTGATCTAGCCAAATCTTAAAAAAATTGTTTCGTCAACTAAAAAAGTTGGTAATAACTTTATTTCAAGTTAAATAAGTTGTAAGTGAATGTTTGATTACAGCGAAAATGGATCCTTATGTGACAATCGCTTGTCGAACTCAGGAGTACAAGAGCAATGTTGCATCAGGTTAGATTTCGTTTGACAATACGTGATTTGTAATTTGTTTGTATAGATATTAGCTCTTAAAAGTGTTGAATCTTGTTGATGGATGTGTACTCTTACAGGACAAGGATCGTCACCTGAATGGAACGAGACGTTTGAGTTTTCTGTGAGTGGTGAAGTGCCCGAACTTGTGATCAAGATAAAGGACAGTGATGTTGGTAAAGAAGACGATGTTGTGGGCGAAGCAAAGTACTTAAAAACTCTCAAACTCTCGTATTTTTTATCAGTCAGAAACGCGAATTTATCATTACCTCTGCTTATTTATGCAGGATTCCACTTGAACCATTGTTCTTGGCCCGAAGCATCCCACCAACAGCATATAATGTGGTGAATAATGATGAATTTTGTGGAGAGATTAAAGTTGGCCTCGAATTCATTCCAGAGGTTAGTCGTTTGTATATACGTTTATTTCATTTAGAGCATCCACAATGTGTTGAAAGAGTAGGTTTATTTCATACGTTTATTTCATTTTAAGTCTTTTATTAAGGGGGTGTTTGTGTAAGCTTATGAGAGGTGCTTATGAGCTTATGAATGTTTAATAAGCTCACTTTAGGTGTTTGGATGGGCTTATAAGCTTAAGCTTATAAGCTTATTAAGGGGGGTTTTTCATAAGCCCAATAGACGGTCTAACTAACGATAATTTAATTGATACTCGTGTAAAGGAGACACACGAACATGGACATAGGCATCACGAAGAAGAACGAAGCTACGGAGGATGGAAAGAATCTTCATACTAATGTCGGATCGTACATCTTTTTTTGATGTTCATGTTATTCAAGTTTATGCATTATTGTTTACTAGTGCAAGGTCTATTGGTTGTGGTGTTTTCATTTTGTATTACTTGTTTTTTGTTTGTTTTTCGTGTGTGATTATTTATTGGGAAGTATTTAATATCGAATGGAATGAAATTTCGTATTTGTATATAGTGACAAACTAACATGAAAGACGGACCATATCCATACGAATTGACTATGCAAATACAAATTTCTAAAAAAATTTAAACCTATATATATACCATTTATGAAATTAAGTTTACGGGGCTGTTTGATTTTGCCTCATACTGAGTCCAGTCCGACAGACCACATACTCGGTCCGGAGTCTGTGCCTTTGGTAATATACGTTTGATGTTAGACCTGTTCGTTTGCCTCGGACTCGGTCCTCTTAGAAAAATCGCAGACTGTGATTTTGCCCTTCTTATCCGACATAGCACGGACTCGGTCCGGAGTCTGTGCGTTTGTTAAGGGTGTGTAGATACAAACTCAGTCTGAGCTTAGACCCAGTCTGACGTGTAACTTTACAACTATCAAACAGCCCCTAATATTGTTATTGGTAAAAATGCGAGGGGCATAAATGCAATTTACATATTATCTTTTGTCTTTTAGCATAATAGAAATTGTGATTATTTTTCTCAAACAATTTATAAAATTCAAATCCTGATATTCCCCCCAATTAACCAAATCCACTCTCTATAATCGAAGGTATGCATTTCATTTCTATTTATTAATTTAATTTTCCAAAAGTATTATTTTTCATTTGCTTAATTATATGATTAATTCGTAAATTTAGTTGATCTGGTAAATCTATTGTTTGTTGAGCTACAGTGCACACCAACTGTTTGATAAAATTCCTAAACGAAGAGTTTTCGTAACAATTAATTTTCCGCAGTATTTGATATGATATGATGGTACTCGGTCCGTTGTCGAATACCTCCACTGAAGACTCTTTCTTACTAAATCTCAGGTAAACAAATGCACGCCTACTTAGTTTCAGAAATTTCATTTTGCCTTATTATATATTGATATTTATGATACTAGGTTGATTAAAGAGAAGTTATTGGAAAATGTGGGAGGAGAGGATGTATACAAGCTTGCATATCACTGCATCGAAACGTTCAAGCATGATTCCGTTTACCAAAATGATATTAGATTTCTCAAGATTTGGCTTATATATGTAATCTCTCCGTTTCTATTTCTTTATACATTAATAAGAATAGAATGTAAGGAGTATTTTATTGTTTGCAGATGGATTTTAGTCCCGAAAGCCACGAGTCTGTTTTCAGAGAAATTCAACACTTTAATATATGTTTGGATAAATCTTTGTTATACGAATCGTATGCATTGTTTCTAGAAGCAAATGGGATGATGGCTCAGGCTCACTTAGTCTATCAATCGGGCATTTCAAGGTCCCAATATTATTTCTATTATTGTTATTATTATCGGCTCGCCATCAATCAACTCATCGTTTATTTTATTTTAGGAATGCTGAACCAATTGGGAGGTTGAAGAAGGCACATGTTTATTTTCTCGAGAGAATGCAAGCACTGCTAGATGTTTCTTCACATCCCAAGGTATCCTACATAACAACGGGACTAGTCAACTGGTCTTTATTTTGGTAAATACCCGACTACTACTGATGTTGGACTAATATATTTTGTAGATGGATGGAGGATCCAGTCTCGAGTATGATTCAAGTTGCATGAATCCTTGGTCAATCTCTATTATCAAAAATCTTTTGCAGAAGATGAATGGTCAAATATCAAATTACGATGTGAGAAAATTTGTTCATTATTCTTGGATGTTATAACCTGTGCATTTCTTTCACACACTGCTTTTAACATTTTCAGGGATACCATGCAAGTAGTAAATGCTATTCTGGAAAAGTGGCATTATCAACCTTGCAGAAGTCAGCTAGGAATAAGGTTATTGAGATAGGTAATCTTACTTTTCACTATGATGCGTTTAGTCCGATGTTATCTATTCCTGATTTCCAGTACTAAGTACTTCTTTTTCTTGCGGAACCTTTAAGGGTCTGATTGTTTAAGTTTATCTACGACTGCTTTGCAGTACTACGTACATCTTTTCCCTTCTCCTTTATCTTGACTTATCAATTTAATCATTCGTGCATCTGATGACTAGATTTAGAGTCCCCTTATAAAAACGTTTGGATAGAATCACTGAAAACTGGGATGATTTTCGAGTCTTTGGTTGTTCTTTCATTTTACATCGACCATTGAATATCATTGATGACGTTTGTTAAATGTATAGGGATACAGTTGAGTTTCCCTTAAGTCCCATATAAATAGCGTTTATTTGGTACTTGTGACGATTCACATGCTATGTTATTGTTGACTTAATACAATTTTTCATCTCACAGGTAAAATGAAGTATCAGATCAAGGGTTCTGCTGGTAAGGGTGGGTTTGCACAAGTATACAAGGCATGTGTCAACAGCAATGCAGACGAAGTTATTGCTTTGAAGGTGGTTAATACGTTTAGTTATTTTTGAGTTTCTCATAATCAGACTTTTTAACTTATCGATTTCTTACATTTATTACTCTGGCAGATACAAAAGCCTCCATTCCCATGGGAGTTCTACATGTATCGCCAACTTGATAAACGGATCCCAGAAAATGAAGTATGCACTCCTCTTTTTTCTATTCTTTCCGAGGTGGCATATTAGGTGGGTTGGGTAACGGGTCAAACTGGGTAACTTTTAGGCAGGTATTTCAAAACTTTTATTTTTCATAATTGTCAGTATTTGTTGATTTAGGTGCGACTTCAACTTGTTCGACCCCCTTGATTTGTTTTATTATATAATAATGTTACCTTTTAAAGATATACCCAAATCGACTCATTCAGTAAATGAGTCGAAATCGACACCTCTACCAGTATAAATCATTCAGTTGGCCATTTTGGTTACGCAATTGTTGCTTATCTTAGAATTTTTCTCCCCAGAGAATGTGCTTTGGATATGCTCATAGATTGCACCTGTATTCAGACTACAGCATTATCGTTTCAGATTATCTAAGTCATGGAAACCTTCAGGTGAGTTCAGGAAATTACGTGGTTGTGCATTTCTGGTCATGCTGATTTTTATATTTGCACTGTATGCGAAAACTCTGTAGGATGCTATAAATTCCAACAAGTGTATTGGTTCGTCCATGGATGAAGTTTTGTGTATATATTACACGATTGAGATGCTCTACATGCTTGAAAGTTTGCATCGTAATGGCATTATACATGGTGATTTTAAGCCTGATAATCTTCTAATGCGCTATGCTAGGTGAAGTATTCTTTTCTTCGAGATCTCATAGAGTTGAACATCCATCTGAAAGGCTTTTATGTTTTAGCAGGGACGATCTAACAGAAGATGACTTTCGCACGCTCTCTGGGTCTTGGCATGAACAGGTTACACTCACTCACATTTTTCTCTATAACTAAGACATTTTTTTGTCTTTTAAGAAAGTTTCATAATTCTGTTCGCAGGGACTTTGCCTTGTTGACTGGGGTAGAGGAATAGACCGGCAACTATTTCCCAACAATACAAAGTTCAATGGAGATTGCAGAACATCTGGTTTCCGTTGTGTTCAAATGCAAGAAAATAAGCCATGGACTTATCAGGCATGGTCGCCATTACCAGATTGAGTTTTATTTGTTCATAACTTCATATCAACTAAATTTGACTCCTCATTTTTTTTTTGATAGGTTGATACATATGGCCTTTGTGTTATTGTTCATATGATGCTTCACAACGACTATATGGATATTGAGAAGAAAGCATCTCCTGATGGTGGCTATTTGTATCAACCCAAAACTCCATTTAAGCGGTATTTGTTTCTAATCTTGTTCTCCTTCCCCTGTCTATATGAAGTTGTCTTATTGATTATAATTGATTTTTTTATACCAACATGCAACAGACCATGCTTATTTTAGAGAATAGCTAATTGTCAAAACAGATTCCTAATCAAGTTTACACCATTGTTATAATTAGTTTGGACTGATTGAGAACTTAGGAGTCAAATATTTCCCAATTCTGTAAGGAACTAAACTTTGAACTACGTGTCTGAAAAACCTAAGCAGCTATTAGTTGATCTTTCTCAATTTATCAAATTTGGTTCTCATGCTTCACTGGTGGTTCCTAGTTTGAATTAAAAAGTATGCCGGTCTGTGGGTAAATTATGGTATATACTGATATTGAAGAACTCGGTCTTTTACATAGTCATGTAATAGTGTAATACTACTTGTCTCGGTGCTTTTACTTCCTCGTGGACTGTACTATCTTTTGTCTCATCATCTAGTTATCTTCGTCTTCTGAGCATTACCCAATTGATCCGTCCCACACCTTCCAAAATGTTGTTTATGTGGTAGTTTCTGTTATAGCTTAGTATCTGTAAGTAAAAGTTATCAAAGGACTAACCTTATTGCTCATCATTGCGCCCTTGAGGTGCCTGGGACTTTTAACCGCTAGTAATATGGCCCATACCCTTTGAATGTTGAGTCTTTTCTTGCATACCTAAGTGAGAGGTGTCTAAAAATATTAGTGATTGGCTAGGTTTTTTCTTTACGCCTCATTTACGTACATTGTTAATCAGGACAAATAGGTAAATATTTTATACGTGTCCATCTTGTATATCTAGGTCTAGTTTTCCTTTGATATCATTTAATTTCATATTTGGAGACGGCGTTCTCACTTGGGCTGTGTCATGATTACATGGAACAACTTGGCTTTATTTACATCACCGATATATTGATATTTTCTCTTCTTTCTGTATTTAAAACCGTTGTGGGATGATATTTAAAACTTTTGTTATTGTTTATTATATTTACAGATACCATAAAGTAGAACTTTGGAAAAAGCTTTTCACGGATTTGCTTAACCATGATCACGAAGAGGAGGAGCACTTGACGATATTAGGAAACTTAAGGACATCATTCCAGGACTACATGTGTTCAAATCCCCAGTTGATTAAACAACTTAAGTTGTCACTCGCAAAACAAAGAATTTCAATGTGTTCTTCCTAGTTACGACACTTTGTACAGGATGTGAGTATTTATTAGTTTGTAGTCCGAATACACAGCTGCAGTCTATTGATTCAACATGTTTGAACTCTGATTTCAAAAATAAATAATTCTGAACTTTAGAAGGCGTTTGGTTTGTGACTTTAAATTTTGTATAACTAAATGCTTAATCTACGTTATTGTTATTTGAATATTTTATTGTGTTGCTTAATTTCAAGGATAACGTCATATATGATCAAGCGTTACTATATTGTTCCAGTTTATTATAGTTGCAGAAAACGATAATTTAAACCACCGAGAAAAAAGTCCAAACTGAACCATTTTTACATCAGATTTGTTCATAATCACCTCGCAAAAACCATGTTGCACGAAATGATCAACTTTTATCATAAGTGAACCATCGTTTATGATTACTCTGTTACTCCATCAGTCTCAATAAAATCGTCCACACACTTTTAGGAAAGTGTAATAAGTACACCGTTAGCAAATCAAATTTATTTTCATCTTTTAAGTGGATAAAATTGAAAGTGAACGATAATTTTGGAACAAACTAAAATAGAAAGATGACAATTAAACTCATCTTCCATCTGGTTTTGTAGCTTATGAGCTTATTATCCTTAACAAACCCAAATATAGGCTTATCGGAAATCACCAAAATAATCATCTAATACTTACATTTTATAAAAATAATCATCTGATTCGCGACAGAGTTTTTGCGACAATATTTCCGTCACGAAAGTAAACATATGTTAGTCAGAGGACACATTGCCGCGAGTCTCTCGATACTATTCATTTCTCGCGACATTATTTGCTTTCACGATGACGTGTCTAGTTCTTATTTATTTGTTTTTTTATGTATTTCGTGTGACCAAAAGGTATCGCGAAAAATCCATCGCGAATATAATGATTATCTTTGAAAAGTGTAAGTATTGAGTGACTGGCAATTTTGGGATGCCATAAAAGATCTAATTCCATCTAATCAAAGATGAAACCATTTTTAAAAAGGAGACGCTACTAATTTAAAAAAGGATTAGTTGTCGAACATGAAATCATATATAATTCCTCGAAATAGGCTTAGTTGTCGAACAACAAAATTTGGATTAACGACCGTGGATAATTTGTTACATTTTTGAGTGTAGTTGCTTGGATAATCTCTTTGAATTAGGTACAAGTACATTTTCACTATAAAGTATTTTGATCAAATACTTTCACGAAATCAATATATGGGTAATTTGAAAAATGGAATCAAAATTTAGGACCAACATCTAACATTATATGTTATTTAAGTTTGGGAATAAAAGATGCTATAATATTAATCCTTCTTTCCAATTGGCTATCGTGTTGTGTGTATCATTTAGGGGTTCCGCTACAAATACGCTCCGCTCAGCTCGACTTGACTCGACTCGGTTATGTTTTATCTATAAACAAACAATTGTTAAAATAACCACATAGGTTAATCACCTTGACATATTAATTATCCCGCGGTGATGATGAACATTGTTGAAGGCCTAGTACTTGTTAAATGATTAGGTTGGGTTCGAAGAAAGAATCACTAATCAAGATCATTCTTTTAAAATTCACATTTCGTTTATTAATTATATTCCTCTCTTTAAATAAATATCATTATATTGTATGCTTCAATTTGTAGAATTTTTTAGTGTAGAATCAATTTCCGCATCCTGAATTTTTAAAATTTTGTTAGTCGAATATTGTTATATTAAGTATTGAATTTGAGTTAGGTTATTTTCCTTTTATATATTGATACTAGCTTATTGACCCGTGTAATACGCGGAGAAATATATCGAAAAAAATATAATATTAAACAAAACATATAATCTGTATGAAAGATTAATAGAAACTTATTGGTCATTAAACAAAATGAATTATATTAACAAATGTTACGTTGTTTCGCTTATACATAAACGAATTTATCTCGAACATTATGTCATTTGTTTTTAAGAAATAATAATTGTGGAGTGGAAGATGATATTATTATATTACTTCAAAAATATCAAATACATATTGACGATTTTTGTAAAACAATTCGTGCATGTTGTCAACATGGCCTCGAAGTTAAAGAAAAACAAATTAAAGAGAAATAAACATATATTACGTGTTACATTTTAACAATGTCACGATAACAAAAAACAATCAATATACGTTACGTATATCTAAAAGAAAAATAAAAGTCAAATACTTAAAAGATATATGTTACATATTTTTTAGATATTAATTTCAAGTAACCGTATTAAGTTATTTAAAATAAAAAGATAATTATTTTTATTTGAATATTATTACATATAAGGGCTAAATTTTTTAAAAATAAAAGGGTTAAAATGAAATTAGTATATAATGAAATCATTAAACTGATCTAATTGTCTAAACGAAAATTTAAAACTGATCTAACAGTTCAAACTTTGACATATGTTATTTTAGCCTCTCTTTTATTATATATTAAGATAAGATAATATAAGATTAGTCTAAAATAAGTATCATGTACATGTTGTAAACCAACTAAAATGTCTAATAACTTCTTGTTTTTCTTTTTTGCCTTGCAAAGCAAGTAATCGTATTCTACAAGTCTTTAGGTTCGACCCTCTTACCCTATATAAAGGGTGAGCGGTTGAGACTTAATTACTTTGATCAAACGATAACCAATTCAGTTCATCATCCAAGGCAGGTAATAATAAACATCAAAACCCTAATTTCTGTTTGTTTTCGCATTCGATCGTTGCTTTCTATTAATCTTAAACAAAAAAATCTAGACATTGCCTAACAAGTCATGTTATTTTAAGATGATTCTCCGATTTACAATTCATGTTAAATGGTTTTCTTGTAGATCTATTATTTGAGTTGGATATATCCTTCAAGGTTCTGCTTGCGTATCAAGAATCGCCCAAATAAGAAGAATCCGCGGCTTGTTATCAACCCTTTGCTCCTAACAATGTTGAAAGCAAATCAATCACCTTTGAATAAACAGTTTTACTCGAACATAAATGATGTCACGAGTTCCCTGAATGCAGTTCATTTGACCAACACCAATGAATGGATAAACAACGATATGGAAATTGACAATCGGGCACTCTCAGAACTGGATCTTGTTGATGATGAAACAGACATGATAATGCCCGATGGCGAAAGAGAAGTGTATGAAATTTGGATGAACAATCGTTCAGAAAATGCTGCCAGGGCAATGGATATATATTTGAGCTTCATGAGAGATGTTGTTGGTGGCAGCTACAATGCAATAGCAATACTAGAGAGTATCGTGCATGATAATAGATGTTTTGTTGTTAATGTTACGAAAACCGAGCTCGAGAAACTTATGGAATTAGACAATAACCAAATTTTTGGAATCTCCATTCCTAACTCACTCAGTGCTTATTTTCTATAGTTGTTACAGTACTGAACTATACAAGGACCTTCTTGTGCCTGCAGCGGTTATGTGGATCTTGGCCTTACATTTGTTTTTCGTGGCCTCGAGTTGCTGATAGAGGTGGCATACGTTATCGTGTTTTGGCCTTACATTTGTTTGTTTTTTTGAACGCTTTTGTTTAAAGATATGATAGACGTATTTTACTAGTTATATCGATTAGCTAATCAAACTCGAACAATTTCATGCAGCGCCACGATCAAATCAGGTTAAACTATAGCTAATCAAACTCGAACAATTTCATGCAGCGCTTGTTTTGTTTTGTTCGTATGACATTTCCAGTGGTCATACTTGAACTTCAAACTGAAATCTAAAACATAAGGTTTTCACATCGAATGGTGATACAAGGTCTATTATTTTCACAATAAACACCAATTACAGCATCCACAAAATACTACTAAGTTAAACTAGCGATCCAAAAGTCGGGTTCAAATATATAATTCAAAGTTTACCTTTTACTTCTACTGAGAAACAAACCAAAGCAAATCACGACACTTCAGTTCACCTTTGTTGGAGTCTCATTCGCACCAGTAGGATCCACCCCGACATTACCAGATGCACCTTCTTCTGGAAAAGCAGTCCCAGCAGAAGATGCTGGTTGGCCGTTAAACAAAATTTCATTTGTAAGTGTTTTGACAGCAAAGTCAATGCATTGGTCGGTCCAGTTATCATCCTCTGGAATGTCGTAAGACAGGTGGCCATCATCATCAGGTTGTTTTTCCAGATTTACCCCAGATCCCTGCTTTTCTTCAACTGCTACGTTTTCCTCGGTCCCAGGATTGACGCCTTTTTGCCTCTTTGAAGATCGAGCAGCTACAGAGGTTGGCGAATCGTTGCGCTTTGCGATCCTATCCGACACCCTGGTACCTTTAGGGCTGGTGGCAGCAGTTTTAGGATCCTCATCATTCTGTTGTTTTTCCACAGAGTTCTCTCCTCCTTTCATTGTATTGACCACGTTGATATTAGAACATAGTATTTTAAAATAAAAAACAGAAGGGAATCATTTTTCATTCCTTACCTTCAACGAGTGGTTTCCCATTTGTGGTGTCCGCGGGTTTTTGCACAACACTTGTATACACATACTGTTAAAAAAACATAAACGTGTAAGTTATAATTTAAGCCTTGGAATACAAAAGATAACCAGCTACAAACAAGTGAAAAACTTACAACTTCATTTCCGTCTTTATCCTTGACCTTTGGCCTCATAGCACATAGGTTAACGTCTCCAGTATCCAAAAAACGCAAAGCATCTAATTTGGAGCGAAATATGTAGCCAGTTACTGGGTCCATGTAGTACTGCATAAATCCGATACTCCATTAGATGTTTAATGATTAATTGCAAAAACCGTTGGATTGGACACACCAAAAAGGAGGGGAAAAAAATACCGGATCGTTTCTTTTGTGGGTTGCATATATCTTAGTTCTGACTTCTTTTATCCATCCTGGAGGCAACCCGTCTGCTGGACATGTTGTGATAACCTAGTAAGTGCTTCAAAAGTCAGGTGACTATCATATCATACAAAACATAGGAAATAAAAAAATACTAATAAATGATAAAAAAATATATATATATTTAGCATTATTTGCAAGGCAAAAGAGACAGACTTCTTCGTAATCAGCATTCTTCTCGCTGTTGCCTTTCTTCTTTATAGATCTTTTTGGACGCGAACCATCAGCAGGTGTTCCAGCAGAGTTATATCCCTTGAGAGTTGAAATACACATGTAAGTAAACATGTCAGATAATCGAAGTTGACATACTGAGAGATCTTATTTGATGTAATTGTAAGACATCAAAATTTACACGAGAGGACAATGTTGAAACCAGGGTGGCAATTTTGAGCGGTTTACTTATGAATTGATCTATATGGGTTATGTTTTATTTATAGAATATTTGAATTTTTCCCTTTTAGGACGCGAACCCTTTACGACCTTACCAAAAACTTCTCAATTTGACCACATACCCAACCCGCCACGCATCGCCCATTTTGCCACATCTACTGGAAAGCAAAGATTAAAAGTGTAGAAGCGTACAATTCTCTTTTTGGAGTTACTGCCGCTGCCACCAAGATAGTCCAGCACTTGTGGCTTCGAATATAACTTTTTCCCAGTTGCAGTTTCCTTGTAAATCTACAGCATCAAAAGAAAACCCAAATGGTTACAATTTACAATTACAATTAATTAATGTTTAAAAAATAATCGGAGTATAACAATTTATATGACTAGAGATATGTTAGAAAACGCAGATTGTGCCCAAAAAAAAAAGTGACAAGTAGATAATTAAATAACTTCATATTATATCTAGTTAATCAAAATCAACGTTAAATGTATGGCTTTGTTTCCAATTAGTTACCTTGTATTTCTGTCCAGAAGCTTTATAATGCACTTCCACAGTCCATCCATCTGGTAGCCATTCAGAATAATCTTCTTTCGGAGAAGAGAATGTTCCTCCAGATATAGAGCGACCTCCCTTCCGTGTATTAGGCGTAGAAAAATCTCCTCCGGTTATTGAGCGAATCGGTTTCTGAATCACCAATAATTATTCATTTTCATTTTCTTTTATATTAGGAAAATAATTTAACTTGTACTTACCGGGTTCTCTATACCACTTCCATTTGTATTCAACTCTGTCACAGAACCGTTTGTGTTCGACTCTGTTACAGGATTATTTGGCAACTCTTTGGACGCTTCAGTTTCTTTGGATGGATTGGGTGGTACATATGTTTCTCCTCCAGCCAAAGGCATATCAACATTAAGCTGAAAAGAAACAGAAAATAATAGGATTACGTCAACAGCAACACCTAACTATTTATTTTCAATAAAAACACAGATTATAGGACAAATTGGTAACTTACGGAATCTTTGCTAATATCCCTTCTCAGTGGTTTCATGACACAGCTCTTTACATTTCCAGATTCCAGATAACGCAAAGCATCCTTCTTCGAGTAAAAGACGAATTCACTCAAAGGGTCAAGGTAATACTGCATCAATCCATCAGACGTATAATAATATAATTAATAAGTTTCAAAACATTGCATTATAAAAAGATAATGACTTTCTGAAAAAGAAATTGTTGACTACCGGATCTGTTTTCCTCGCGACTCCACGTTTTCTCAATCTCATTTCTTTGATCCATCCTGGAGGTAACCCTTCAACTGGCGTCCTTGAGACGACCTAAATATTAATCCAAATAACAAAGTAATAAGTAAAATATTAAAATTTAACATGATGTTAAAGGGTTGAAACAAAACAAACTTCATAGTCAGAGGAAAAGCGGGCGCTTTCCGTCTTCTTTCCACTATTATTGACTTCGGCGGAATTATCTCTCTGAAAAGATACGGTAAGTGTTAGCAACAACCAGTCGGTTAACCAAAAACAGCTGATTTGTCAAAATTGAAGGAGACGGATTTGATGACAAAAGAAATACCCAAGATGATATCGGGTTTGCGATAATAGGCTCAGTGAGTCCTTCTTTCTCTCCACCCGCACCGCCATTTATTTTGGCAAGATGATTCAGAACCTGTGGCTTTGAAAAGAACTTTTGTCCACTTACAGGATCAATGTACAACTACAATACAAGAAATATATAAATTGTTAGAAAAATATCACTGAATAATTTCTATATTTAACGACATGATTGGCAGAAACAATTAATCTCCAATTACTTTGTATTTCGTTCCACCGCTGGTACCACCTTTCCGATACTTCATTTCGACGGTCCATCCCTCGGGTAACCAACTAGGATTTCCATCTTCTCTTTGAGAAGATAAAGGCTCAGAGGGAGATCCGTCACCAGCTAAAGTACCGTCATTTTCCTGAATAATAGTGTTGAAAATATAAATGAAAAGACATATTAAAAGTGACAACCATAAGAATCATATGAGCAATTACCCGTCAGTTAAGCAAATTAATGTAAGGGTGATTAACAATAATATTACAATGATTAAATCATTGAATAAGATAATTTAGGAAAATTACACTTTGGGCCACTTTCAACTCGTTTGGCGTGTTCGGAACCCATTAATGTGCTATTTTATTAGAGTTATATCTTTATCATGTTCCCTAGATAATAATTAGTTTTGTTTAAGATAAAATTATTAGACCGGGAAAAGCTTAATATAGATTAAGAAAAAAACTAATCATTAAGAAACATAAAATTTTGCTTTTCTAAGATTTTAAAACACTTGACCCATTCAGTCATTCCCGATTTAGCTGGAAAATTTTTTTTCTCCAGTTTGGAATAAAACACAGCCCAAATCGACCCATTCTGAAGTGAAGGGGTCGATATTGCTACCACTTGTTGATGAAAAAGTAGGAGACACGTTTAATGAAAAAGAAATACCCAAGTTGATACTGGAGTGGGGCTAATAGGGTCAGTGCCGACTTTCTGTAAATCTGCACTTCTGTTTGTTTTCGCAAGATGATTCAAAACCTGTGGCCTCGAAAAGAATTTTTGTCCAGTTATAGGATCTGTGTAACACTACAAAAGCAGAACAACAAAAACTGTTAAAGAAAGGAAAAAAAAAAAAGCTATTATCTGATTTCATGTACGTGATTGTTAATTGATGAAAAAGTTAGAAGATATATAGAATCTTATAGACTATCGATAAACATATATATGGTTTGAATTGTTATACAACTAACATTGACGAACAATGACATGAATTACCTTAAATTTCATTCCACTACTAGAACCACCTTGTCGAGTTCTAACTTCCACTGTCCATCCATCGGGAAGCCAATTAGTATCATGGTGTCTTTCTGATGATAAAGGCTCAGGAGGATTTCCATCACCATAAGAAGAACCTCCAGTCGGCTAAATAACCAAGCACATAAAACAATAAGTAACAACAAAATACTAATAAAAATAAAAAATTATCAGCTTAACGTACGAAAACGTTTTAGTACCTTGGATTTCCTCCTGCTAGTTCTAGGAGTCAGTTTTGCGAGCGGTCCTCCAGCTGAGGATTCAGGCATTTCATTTGTATCAGGCGCATTTTCACCCATGGATAAGTCTACAGTCGAGCCATCACCATTAACCTGAATAAAAAAAAACACGGCTTCAACAGTAGTCGTAGTTAAAGAAAAACAAATCAAAACAAAAAGCTAACAAAACGTATCCATTACATTGTTCTCACTGGGTACGCTTCTCCCCATTTTCCTAAGATACTCAAACACTTGAGGCTTCGAATAACACTTATGTCCTTGCGAATCAACGTAACACTGCAACAAATAAAAATAAATGTTATATAATATTAAACAGTTAACAAACTATAATTAGGAAAAAATATGAATTACAAAGTGAGATTCCATCTTGTTTAACTATACTCATTTCGAGCGAAAACAACCTCTCTTAAAAAAGAAATAAATTCACCTTTTACCCCAAAAAGAAAAAAAAAACCCTAAAATATTCACACATACAAATCACACCAATTAAACACATAAAAATGCTAAATTTACCCTAAATAATCATAACTCAACTATCAATTGTAAAAAATTAATCAAAATCAGCTCAAATTAACTCTCGATTAAATTAACATGCAGATTCTCATTTCGTTATAGATTCATAAGTAGCCTTAAATTTTGGATTAAAATTACAAAATTTGTGGAATTTAAAAAAAAAAAAAAAAAAAAAAAAAAAAAAAAAACTAAGTTTAAAGATTGGGGAAATCGGAGATGAAATTGGGAATTACTTTGACTTTTCGTTGGTCAACCTTGTTGATCTGAACAGTCCAGTCAGCAGGGAGCCAGTCCGGCCAGTCATCGGATGCCATTTCCGGTAAATCTCCGACAAGTGATGTTTTTTTTTAGTGTGTGTTTTTGTGTGTGTTTTTGAGTGTGTGAAAGTAAAGGTAAGGTAAGTAGTCTTGTTTCGATATTACAGTGTTTAGAAATGGGTGGAAACTGACAAGTAAGATGGCCACCTGTCCACTGTTTACCGACACGTCACTCTACTTTGGATCTTATTATTCTGGGTATTGTCTTTTCTTTTTATTGGTTTATGAGTTTATATAATTTTTAAAAAATTTATAAATTTATTTTCTTGATGAGTTTATAATAAATTTATTTTCTTTTTATTTGTTTACTAGATTATTGTCCCGCGATAGCGTGGACAAAGATAAAAATTGAATTGTAAACTTTATGTTTATATAAATTTTAAGTTATTATGATAAGACAATGTTACACGTATAATAACATATATACCTTTACGTTTATATACATGATGTTTATAGTTCCTATAACATATATATATTTACGTTTATACACATGTTTTTATATTTTATATTAAAAAGATATTAGAATAACAATAAGGTAATTATAGTATAAATTGAGAGATTTTATAAGTAAATAAGAATTATGTTTTTTTTTATTTTTGTGGAGATGGAATAAAATAGAGAAATGTAATTATATTGTAAAATGTGTGAAATGAAAATAGTTTTTGATAACATCATCAATCTGATCTGACGGCTGAAATTAAAAAAATTAACCCATCCAAAGGGAGTTACTTCGCCGTGTGGCATTATTAAAGATTAAAGATAAGTTTATGTAATTTATAATAAATTTATAAATTTATTTTACACTAATAGTGTTATAATAAAAATGTTATAGAAATTGAACCTGACCCGATTTTGACCATAAATTATGGATTCGGTTTTGACCCGAAATATGGACCCGAGTTACCCGTTTGGAAGTTAGGGTTACAGTTTTAATCAAACTGCATGTGGACAGTTTTAAAACGTTTCCGAACTTCTTTTGTTGGTTAATTTAATCACTTGTACTATTCAAAATTCATGATACACAAAATCAGTCACAGATCATTGTTCAATACACTGAGTTTTATCCGATTGAAAATTTCGATTGTACCATCGAAATATTTTGACCTTAAAGTGAAATCCCGACTCTCAGTTTTCAAAATCTACAACAGAAGTTATTAGTTAAACAATAACAGTTTCATTTATTTTCGTAAATTAATACAATCCAACAAAGTATGTCAATGCAACAAGTTCCAAGTGCCGTCGAAGCAAGTTATAAAAACCTTTTAAATAACAAAAAATATAACAATAATTCACAAACTAATCAGTTTTTAAGATATCTTAAACAAAAACTAGAAAATAAACATAAATACTAAGTTTTTAGTGAAAACATAAAACTATGCAGCAGACTCGGTATCATCATGCTGGTCATTGCAACATAGTTTAGGTCGGAAACCCTTTTCCAACATCTTTTCAACTTCTTCGAATTGCAACCCTTTCGTCTCTGGTACGAGAAAGAATATAGCTACAAGTCCCAAAACTGAAAAACCCGCAAACAAAAGGAAAGTTCCAGAAGTCCCTAGTGTCTCTGTAAGCGTTAGGAAAGTTTGGCTCACGATCAGATTCGATATCCAGTTAGCAACTGCTGCTGTCCCTCCACCAAACCCGCGATATCTTAATGGATATATTTCTGAGTTCACTATCCAAGGAACAGTTCCCATTCCAGGCGCGTATGAGATTATGTATAGTGCCATAAATAATATTGCAAAAAATCCAAATTTACTCGGGCAACCTTTTGTGTACCAGCTCCTATGTTCTGCTCGACAGGATTTTTGTGTAACGTTGTCTAGAACCAAACAAGCACCGGGATTATACTGTTTCATTCAAAATAGAAAAGTATTAATTAAAGTATGAGTTATAAAAAGTTTGAAAAATATTGCTGAACAGGATAATTAACGTACTTTATTTGCTTGGTTGGCACAATATCCACAACTAGACGAGGCTTTTAAACAAGTCATGCAGTTCCAAGAGGACGGATTGGGAGTTTGGGAGAGATCGAAACAAGTAGAGTTAGCCCCAAAATGATTCGACTCTAGAACGCTTACAGAAGGAGAATGGAGTGATGTTTGGTAGAACATATACGATAAAACAGTGAGACAGATAATGATTCCAAACATTGAAACAATCATGAATCTTCGTCTCCCACATCTATCAACGAATAACATGCTAATGATTGTGCCAACAGCGTTAAGGCCAGAAGTGATCAACGACAAAGCTAAAGCTGTTTTGTTTGAAGCAAATCCTGCAAGTTGTACAATAGTTGGACTATAATACATCACGGCATTGATTCCAACAAATTGTTGCGCCACCTGAACCGTAATACCAGCATAAAGTCCTCTACGAACAACTTTATTTGCCCAAGCAATCTTGATTTTCGAAAAGACCCCATATTTCATGGACTCCTCAGCTTGCATTTCTTCTACAATAGATGATTGTAACGCTTTCATTTCTTTTTCTACTTCTTCGGGTGGATATATCTTTTCGAGGATTTCTCTTGCTTCTATTACTTTGTTCTAAACGAAACAAAACATTTTAAACAGAATAACAATTACGTAAGATAGATAGATTTCAAATACAAATATATATGTTTGTTATATATTATATAGTACCTGTCTATAAAGCCATCTTGGAGACTCAGGTAGAAACCACATCAAGATAAACTGAACTATCGGTGGAATGCCCGCAACTCCAAGCATCCAACGCCACGTTCCAGGTGTCTAAAACAAAAACTCATTTTAACAAAAAATCAAAAAGTACCAAATCTAACTAAACAGCGGAAGTTTTTTCATGATGTTACCTTTGTAAATGCTAAATTAATAAGGTAGGATAAAAACTGTCCTCCAGTAATAAGCAACCCATTTGTGCTAACAAGCGCGCCTCTAATCCTGGCAGGAGAAGCTTCAGAGATGTATAACGGAGCAGTCATAGAAGCCATTCCAACTCCCAAACCAACAAAAACTCGACCAACGATTATCACCCATGGATTTGGAGCAAAAGCCATAACAATTGCTCCAATGAAAAACATAACATCAGCCGACATGATTGATTTTCTTCGTCCAAATCTATCGTTCATCCATCCACCAACCGCAGCACCAAAAATCGCTCCAGCTACAGCCATGCTAACTATAGTTTCTTGTAACCAAGTATGTTTTTGAACTTGTTTAAAATCATCTCGAATATAAAGTAAAGCACCCGAAATAACACCTACATGAAATCATAATATATCAAACAATGTACCTTAAATAACAAGAACATAACGGAAAATGTACCAGTGTCGTAGCCGAATAACAGGCCACCGATCCCAGCACTTATAGCAAGCCTCATTATGTAAGGCTGATTCCATATCGTTCGATAGCATTCTGTGAACTCGGTTTTATCCGGTTTAACAACGCCTCCTTCCATCTTGTGACATAAAAGACTATATCAAAGATAAATGTATATTAGCTAAACATAAACGTTAATAATACTTTAAAAAAACAATAATCAACGAGTTTTCGAAAGAAAAATGTACCTTAAAACCGCGTAAACTACCTCGAATGATGCTTTCTGTAGGTTATATTGCTTGGATCTCTTGAATGTTTTTGGGTTTTGGATTGTGAATCAAAATGTGTTCATTTGAAGTGATTATATAGTTATGATGATCGTTAATTTCGTACTTATCTTAACTAACTAACTAACTAACGGGATTCTTAATCCATATCTAATCCCCTTTCCATTATCTTTTTAAATTGACAAAATAAGTCCTTCTACTTTTTATTCTATCCCAATTCACTTATAAACCACAAATCTTTCACCCCTTGTCTTTTATTTATAGAAAAAAAAAAGTTAGAGTTAATTATGTATATCGTTCCTAAAGTTTACTCAAAATTACAAATTTTAAAGTAAAAAAAATTACATAAATTATTTATATATGGGAACTAATTACTTTTTTTGTCCCTAATTTCAAACGCACGTCCATTAGGAACGAAAAATATAATTAGTTAATGATGATTTTAACAAAAAAAATTGAAAGACATTCAATTTTGGGAGGAAAATGGTAATTCTTTTCGATAAGTGTACGATTCATGTAAATTTTTAAAATTTGAAACGAAATCTATAATTTTGGATAATCACAATTGGAAAACTGACTTAAAAATCCCATAAAATTTTGAATTAATTATTATCTACTTTAAGGATTAAATTTTATTAGTCTTGATAACCACAGTCTTCAGTGCTATAATTAAAACACAAGGACACTACGTTAAAACTTGTACCTGTAAATTTAGGAGGTGAAACCCCAAATGTATGAGACAGTTATTATTCATGTATAACAAAATGAAGCATGTCTGAAACTTTTAACCACAGCTACGAGGGCTATTGTAATCAAAATTCAATTTTTATTTGGTAGTTTTTTTAGTTTGATTTGAATTAAATTTTATTATTTTGGGACGTTGTTAGTTTAATTATAGGAGATAATTAAGGGATAAATGTGGATATTATGATCCGACATACTTGGCTATTTTTGTTGAATGGATAATTGGAATTAATACTTTTGAGATAATTGAATTTTTTTTTAAATTAAAAGTTTGAACTTTTATTTAAGTTTCGATAACCATAGCCTTAACGTTGTTGTTTAGAAACTCGAACATGGATCAAAATTTAATATTTTCTTAAATATCAAGAGTAATTCCTCAAAATAAAGAGTTATTGTTATTATTATAATATACAAGTAAATAATACAATCAAGAGTAATTCCTTAAATGTAAAGAGTTGTTATTATAATATACAAGTAAATAATACACGTTTTAGTTTTTTAACAACTACTAAAGAGTTCTTATCGAAACCTATTCTTTTTTGGAAATGATTATATTTGTATGATAGAAATTTTATATCTTACATTAGTTCTAAGCAAACTAATTACTGAATATGAAAACAATGGATTTTGTCAGCATGGAACTCAGTCTTAGTCTTACATTAGTACATTACACGAAAATTTACATAAACTCATCGAAAGATCAACCAAACACGAATCTTTAATCGGGTATTAACAAAATCACATACATATGTAATGTTAAATTTACAGTTTGTTAGGTTTTATAACTCGAATCAAGAGGAAAGCGCCAGTTCAGCCCAAGCTAAAGAAGATGCTTTGAGCTCTGAAGAAACCGAAGTGTCGATTTTGCTTTCTAAGATTGCACACAAATCTTGCATTGACACTTGATCTCGAGGCCTTAAATGAATGCAAATCGAAACTACTTCACATATCACCTTTAGATCTTCCTCTCGGAAATGTTTTAGTGCAGGGTCCACAACTGAAGCCATTTCTTCGGGGTTTTCAAGATAATCTTTAGCCTGATAGCAAATTCAAAGATTACCCATTGATGAACATGAAAAAGTTTGTTGTTTCATAACAGGTTTGTGTCTTTTTTACTCGTAATAGCACTTTTCAAGCACAATGTACCGAATCTATCATCTTTTAAAGTTATAACTCAAGAGTATAAAGTACGAAATGCAAGATAAGTTCTTACCCAATCAACTAGACATCCTTTGTCCTTGCAAATTGGCGGCCGTCCACTGATTATTTCCAACAAAAGAACGCCAAAAGCGTAAATGTTACCCTGAATATCGAGCTGGCGGTCTTCCAACGAATTTGGGAGAACACAAACAGCACCCTCAGTGCTAATACAACGGGAGTTATTTTCTGATCTTGTAAGAATAGTTTTCCAACTTTCAAAATCCACTAGCTATAAGTACAAGAAAACGCAAGTCAATATCAACATGAATATATAAAAAAACAATAAAACTACTAATAAATAACTAGATTGTATACCTTTGGTGAAAAATCTTCTGTTAGATATACTGCACTAGAATTCAACTCGGATATAGTAAATGGTGGTTCGATTTCCGTATGAAGATACTTTAGCCCTTTTGCAACGCCTATAACTATATTCATTCTTCTTGTCCAACTTAATTGACACCCTTCTTCATCTGAAGTTTAAAAATAAAAAACAATTTCAGAGAGAAAATATGACCCGTGGGCAGTACTATCTATTCAAATTAGGAAGGGGAGTAGACTTACAATGTAGATGCTCGTACAACGTCCCATTTGATGCATATTCAAAGACTAACATTCTTGTAAATGGAGTATTCTCGATACAATATCCCAAAAGTTTCCCCGTGTTTTCGTGATTTAGCCTTGCTAAATCCGCAACCTGAATTAATTTGAAAGAATTGATTAAAAACAAAAATTAGATCAGTTTTATGATAGAATAGGAGTTAGAGGTGGACATTTTGATGCTAAAAAGGTCGATTTGGTTAATATATTGTCTTCAACGGGCAAAATGAATAGACTTTAATAGCTCAATTTTTAAATGAAGATTCGGTAAAAGAGAACACAAATGGTTACAAATTACAACCTCCGAAATCGTTTTATCAAAAAAAGAAATCTATATAACTATCTTGGTTATATATAAGAACTCAAAAAAAATAGACCAAAAAGTCTTGGTCAGTCGATTAGACCCCACCAGTTTTGACACATTAACCGACCCGCCCAACTTGCCTTTTCGCCACCTCTAAAAAGTATCTGTGGTTCTTGTTAATCGGTTTACCTCTTTTTGATAATAAAGCTCAAGATAGCCACTCCAATGCTCTTCTTTAATGCAAAGAGAAATCACAGCGATTTCGGGTCCACCTTTCATGTTTCCTTTGTAAACTAAACTATCCGATGATGAACCAATAATGTTACTAAAATCTTCACACGCAACTTCAAGTTCATTTCTATTGTATCTCGTCACATCCTTCAACATATTGGAATCTGCATACGAGCACCAACAAAAATGAATTAACAACATATTGCAAATTATAATTGTTTTTTTCCGATTAAGGGAAGAGCTAAAATCCTCACCTGTATACATTGCCATATGGTCTTTTTTGCTTGAGGATTTCTTCCAAGGGATAATAATTGAAGATTTATTTTTGCACCTATGAATAGTCGTAAGAATAGCGACAAGAAAGAGAGAACCGACCATAATTCCAGTAACTACTTCTAAAGCTAAAAGCCATGCTGGTTTTGAATCAGCGGTTTCCTGTTTATGTACATTTGTAGCAGGATTGTGCTTTGTTTCTGCGGCTTTATGTTTAGCTGGTGGAGCGCTAGCTGTACACGAAGAAGGAAAAAAACCTTAAATTACATACTATCCTAATATGGAATGAATATGTCATATGAAATAAAAACGTACCACATTGTTCAGAACTTCGTTGCTTGATATCCTTATATGGTAGACAGTTCCCTTGAAAGCTCGTCTTAGGGAGGTACAACAAGCATTTAGGTATGCTCCCAACTAGAAAGTTGAACGAGAAATCTGCAACTTTTAAGGAAGGGGAACGACAAAAACCCAATCTACTCGCATTTGAAGCATACCTAAACCAACACAATCGTCGTAATTAAACGTAAACACAGGAAAACAATGAAAGTAACGCTCAAGAAAGTAGCCTTTGATTAAGCTTAATACCATAATATTACAATTATGAATAAATTATTTGAATCAAACGAGCTATGAGCTTTTGTGCTATTTTTGAGGCTTTCAACTTGTTTGACCATATGACCCGTTTTGCTTTTTAGTAATTTATTATTTGACCTATTATAGATGAAACATAACCCGAATTAACCCATTCGTAAGTAAATGGGTCACAATTCCCACCTATATATAGCAACGATTCATACTTGCTAGATTTATAAACTTACATTCCTTGTGTGTTGGAAACAACGGAAGCATTGGCACCCGGAACACTTCCACGCAACTTATTTCTGTCCAACCGAAGCTCTTGAAGATTCTTAAGATTCCCAAGCTCCAAAGGCAGCTGACCAGTCAACCCATTCGACTGCAGGTTTCTGAATCAATACAAATGAGCTTGACCACGTTAGAGAAATTCTCATAAAATGGGGAAAAAAGTTTTTATGTTTAAGATAAGGATGTAAACTTACATTTTAACAACACTAACCAAATTCCCGATTTCATGTGGAATTGGTCCAGATATCTGGTTCATCCCCAAATCTAAAACTTTCAAGTCCTTGAGTGATCCAATTTCTTTTGGTATTGAACCAATGAGTTTGTTGTCATGTAATATCCTATAAGTGCAGCCATTTTTAGAAAAAAAAATTCAATTTTATTACGTCGTTGAAGTTAAATAAGATGTTGAAAGAAAACATACAGTTCTTGTAAGGAAGCGAGCTGAAAAAGTTCAGGGGAAATGAATCCCGTTATATGTGAGCCAGAAATGTTCCTAGAGAAACAAATATTACAACCGTGTGAGATTCATTACATAAATCATATCTAACATATTAGATCCATTTAAAAAAAAAAAATTGCTCCACAATAAGAGTCTCATTTAGTATAAAACGAGATGACGCCTTCAAGTTAACACAACTAAATAATCGTAATCATGTTTAGAAGTTATTAGCAGGACGAAAAACCTTAAATTCAAAATTTTCCGCTCATACTCGACAGTTGCAAGAACAACGTTTACCAAAAAAACACGTCCTGTTTGGTAAACAATGCACTAGTACCTAAATACTTACCTTAAAATTTACCTAATAGTGCACTACATGATCATAATTTCTTGATGTTGATTTCGGTCATTATATTACCTAATTATATGTCATTATCGAACCGTGACACAAATTAGAGACAACTTGTTGTCATATGAAGTGGACTTAAAACGTAAAATAATACACGGAATAAAAAAAAGTCAAAGAGGCAAAATCTTACAGTTTTGTCACTTGATCTCCAGAACAAGAAACACCAACCCAGTTACAAGGATCTGAATCCAAACCATTCCAGCTTGATAATGCCATTAATGGGTCATCAAATATAGCTTCTTTAAACTTAGATAGAGCATGAACTGCACAATTCAACAAATCTTACAAATCCCACAAAAAAAAAAACTTTTTTTTAGATAAATGAGTCGTTTTGAGCCGGTAAATATCGTCATGCTGGGAATCGAATCTTAGACCCTTTTCAATCAAACTAATTACTACATTGCTAATTATATCTATATTTAAGCTTATGAAAACCTTAAAAAATCACATTTTTTTAAGATCTATGAAAAAATACCTTCAATTGGTTGAGTAGCATCACAAGTAACAATAAAGATCCCTAAAATAATTAAGAAAAGCTTAATTGGAATCAATTGTTTCATCTTCTCTCTCTACTTTCTCTCTCTAAAACACTAAGAACTCATCAAAGATTCAAACTTTATGAAATTACTCAAAAACCCATCAAAGATTCAAAAAAAGAAAACAACAATTTGGTGAAAAATGATGCAAATTAAGAATCTTTTTCTCTCTAAAACACTAAGAGCTCATTAAAGCTTTAAACTTTATGAAATTAAACAAAAACCCATTAAAGATTCAACAAAAAAAAAAACAACAATTTGGTGAAAATTAGTGCAAATTAAGAATCTTTTCCATGAAAAATTAAAAGGGGTTTTAAATCTTGGAATGTTTTAATAAACCCTAGAAATAAAATCAGTGAAAAAATCTGAGTGGGTGAGTTATAAAGATTTAAGCAAACCACAGTTTAAGAAAACTTTGATTCAAAGACAGGTTTGGTAGCAGACTGGCAAGCACTGATATTGTGTTTTTTTTTCTAACTTTTTTTTATATTTTTTATTATTATAAAAATAGAAAGTATAGTAATTAGAGAGTAGCAAAAATTGGAAAATATGGAAATGAAAAAGAATGAATTTTGTAAAGTGGGAATGTTTTGTTTCTTTCTTCTGTTTTTAATTAAAGGAAAAATGTTAATTCTTCTCCTATATTAATTTCTTTTAGTGCATATGGAAATGTGCAAAATATTATATTTTAATGTTTTGGTATTTTGCATTTTAGTCCCTAGACTTTAAGGACTTAGCGGTTTTCCCCCCTAAACTTTAAAAACTTAGCGGTTTCCCCCCCTCAACTTTAAAAAATATAACGCTTTTTCACCCTCAACTTTAAAAAATATAACGCTTTTTCACCCTAAACTTTAAACGACTTTTAGCTTTTCCTGTCTGCACTTTATATGTTTTTGCGTTTTCCCCCCCCTCAGCTTTAAATAATACTTTTACGCTTTCTACCCCTCGGAATTTTATTTGGATTCAACTAATACGAACATCTACTCAGATTAATAATAAATAACGGCATCGTTTTAGCAAATAGCTACATTCATACTTCGATAAAAAAGTAAAAAAACAAAAACTCGAGTCGTTTCCGCTAGCGCTTTTACAAACATAAACGCCGGGAATTATAATAACAAAAACAGCCCTTTTGCTAAATGACGAATATCAACTGGTCCATGCGTTATAGATCGATTGAATTACACTCACAAACAAATGCTTCAACCGACTCGTGCGAAGCACGAGCTTATCCCTAGTTAAATCATTAAAGTGAATTTTTTTTCTTTTCTTTTTGAATTGTTAGTGTTTACATTTAGAACGTGTATTATTATTAGGGTGTATTTGGTGTAACTAGTTGAAGTTTATGTTTAAATTTGAGTTTGAGTTTAAATTTATAGTTGAGACTAAAGGTTATATATATATATATATGAAAAACAAATTTAGTAAATAAATGGAGTTTTACCTTATGAGTGTAAAATGAC
Organism: Senecio squalidus; assembly: GCA_910822075.1. Taxonomy (NCBI): domain Eukaryota; kingdom Viridiplantae; phylum Streptophyta; class Magnoliopsida; order Asterales; family Asteraceae; genus Senecio; species Senecio squalidus. The sequence continues at coordinate 46,350,524 of CAJVGC010000592.1, read as the reverse complement.
ATAAATTGGTATATAAGAATATATTTTTTTAACTAAATGAATGATATTTATGTCATTTTGTTTATTATAAGTTCAGACCTTTTTCATTAGATGCTTAGGATGGTTTATGGTTTTGGGACTTATCAGAGCTTATATTTTTTATAAGTCCGTTGAATCAAATGATATTTATCAAATGACTTATAGAAAAAGATAAAGTTAAGCCTTTATAAACTTCCATAGACCTTTGTACCAAACATACATTTAACTGTATGTTTGTACGTTTGGATATTTGTCTAAACTTAAAAATAATCATGGTCTATAATAGAGGTTGGTTCTTGTAAACCAAACCTTAAAGTAAAATAGGTAAAAAAAAAATTGAAAAATAATCTTTAACGTTAGAGTTTTTGTATTAACGTTCATTTTAACCATATCTCAAACTTTAAAAATGATGTTTTGTTGTACATCAAAAAATTGGTAGTTATGTTGTTGTTATCAAATTTGAATATTTAGTGCACTAAAACAATGAATTTAATACACATCCCCTCAAACGACGTATATTTTGATGCATATCAAAACTTGCTTTTTTAAAGTTTGTTATAATTGAATAAATAAATATATTATAAAATTATATATATCATAAATTATTTTTTTATTTTTTTACTTATTTTACTTTAAGTATTGTTTTATAAGAACCTCCTCCGTCTATAATAAATGTAATTAAAGACACTCTATTTTGATTTGTAGGAAAATGTTTTTGCGGTGGGGTTTGGAGTGCCGTGACAGGTTAACTTTCACTTTGTGATCATTACTTCAAGAACTAGTATGGTACCCGCGTGATGCGACGGTGACGAAAAACTGATATTTTATTCAATTACCCTAAAAGATATATATGACAACATAAAATAAATATGAAGAATGATAATTAACATGGAACAATAATCAAACAATCATAATGTAGAAACCGAGATTCCAAAATCCATATAAGAAAACAACATTAACCTCTAATACACTTGTATTTTATTCATCATGTAAAACTTCTCGATAGATAACATTTGAGGTGTATACTCCGTCTCGTTTAAAATCTTTGGCAGACTTCACTAACACCTTTGTATTTTCGTGTGATACCCCTCTTGACAACGCCACATAGAGTTGCCCATGTGAAAAAATGGATTCCGGTAGATAAACACCGACTTGCGAAATTGTCTTACCATGTGCTTTATTGATTGTCATGGCAAAGCTACGTCGAATGAGAAACTGTTTTCGCTTCAGTTTGAACGGGAACATGTCGTTGTCCAAAGGACAAAGAGGGATTTTTGCCAAGAATACTCTTTTTCCAGTATGTTGACCAACAACGATTATGCATCAATGACGTTATGTTGGAAACCTTTACATATCAATTGTGTTCCATTATATAAACCATTTGACGGATCAATATTCCGTATAGTATTATGGGACATCCAACTTTTAAGTTTAAGTTTATGAGGAGGCAAACCACTAATGATAAGTGAGTTTAAGAACTTTATCAGATAGAAGTTTGCGATCGTCTTCAGCTTCGTCAAAACTGTAGTAAACTTTTTCCTCTCCGTGAATTTTGTCAATCAAATGATCATTAATCTCGTCAACGCTCTCGTTCTTTGTTGATAATATTTCCCTAGAAATAATATAATCCGAAGAACGTGCGTTGTTTTCCATTGAAGGAAAGATTGCATTGATCAAAGCATTTTTAGTTTTATCTTTATTACCGTACGAAATTGTCATTTCATCGGGTATGCGAATATAGTTCCCGTCGATCGATTATTCATCTCCGTCATCGACTCGTAAAAGAAAATATGAAAACCACGGATCAGTCTGTGCTCTCATATTTAACGTCAAACGCATCTTTTTGATCAAACACCAAATATGCGACATTCGTAGACTCGATTCTACAATTTGCGCTAGAGTTCCACGTTTAATGACCGACAACACCTGTCGAAAATTATCACCCAAAATCATTATCTTTCCTCCAAACGGAAGCCTCATCCCTACTATGTCTTGCATTGTTCGATCTACCGCTTCTATTGCCTGCCTTTTAGCCATCAATGCTTCATCCCATATGATTATTTTTGATAACCTAAATAGTTTAGCAGTCCCACTTTGTTTTTTAAAACTGCACATTGAATTATTATTATTAAGATTGAGGGGAATCTTAAATCTCGAGTGAGCCGTTCTCCCTCCTGGCATGTTATTAGCCGCGACACCTGACGAAGCTGTTGCAAATGTAATAAGACCACGTGAACGAACCCCGACAAGCAAAGACTTGTACAAAAATGTTTTCCCGCTTCCAGCTGGACCATCTATAAAGAAAACACATGCAGACTCATTATCCACGTGACTCATGATCTCATCAAACGCCAATTTTTGGTCCGATTTTAATTCAATTTTGTCATGCAAGTTTTCGGCTTTCACAATTATGGCGTACTCCTCTTGTACCTCACGATAATCTACAGATTGTATATTGATGTCTGCAGAGATTCTAGGAAGATCAAAATCCATGAGATTCTTACCCATAGATTATAAAAACCATATTCTGAACTAGCTCAACATTTTCACAATGTTGCCTATAATCCTCAAACAATGAATCAAATGGTCATTCCATAATTCACGAAAAAAGCGATTACAAAAAGAAAAGATTTAGAACTACTTTGTTTTACATACATGTAATATTTTACGTGTGTCATATCTTAATGTCGATGGCTTTCACGTGCTTCACATTTGAGATTATAATAGCTGCAATGCAATTATATTAGTTTTGGGATTTTAGTGTACATATATATCCATCAATAACATCCATTCTTAAAAATAGATGAGTTTATTAATGCTATTGCTATTTTTTATGGCCATTTCCCATTCAATAATATTGATTATAGTTGTAAATGACATATATATTTAAATTTATCCGAGGCCAAACCACTATTCTATGTTTTGATTATTATGGATAAACCAAAAATTTGATGACAACTAGTTGTGGAAACAATCGGTAAAGTTTATAAAAAAATTAATTAAATATTGTATTTAAGAATGACACGACCATAACTCTTAAAACATGATAAATTTCTTTCAATATTTATTTATTGCTTGATGATTTTAAAATTATATACTGACTTTTTTTTCTTATTTTATAAATTTTAATAAATAAATAGTAAAATTATTGATTTACTATTAATTTAGTTTAATTAATATTGTTGATGTGGTTGGTTGTGTTTTTCTGAAAAATATGAAAGTAATGAATATTGATTATAAGGATAAATTGATAATTCAACTTTGCTTAAAGTTTTAACTTTAAGTAAAATATTGAAACTATTTATAATATAATATAAATAATATTAAAACAAAACATTAATTAAGTATTAATATATGCTAAATAATTAATAAAAGTAGATAATTTAATAGGGATTATTTTTATTTTAATATGCAATTTAGGGGAAATTCAACCATATAGATTTAGTACCAAATGCACTTATTAAAGGGTTCATCATTGCTACAAAGCTTGAGCTTGTGGAGCATTCAATGATTACTTATTACTTCCAAAATAGTCAAAGGGTTGGTTTCAATGAATTCACATGATTAAAATTAAGTTTTTTCTATTAATTCATTTAAGGAACTTTTGTAATCTATTTTAATTAGTTAGTGAATATTAGATACAACATGCTATATATAATATTAGGTGTTGTAAGATAAAAGTAAAAATTAAATATATAAATATAAATACCTATTATATAATTTATTTGAAGGACTGAAAATATAACTTTTTAAATTGGTTTTAACCTATACTACATATAAGTTAAATGTTGTTAACATAATATATGATAAGTCCTTATAATATATGTTTGAAATTATTTACTTTCGGTTGATTGACAAGATTCAACAGTTATAAATTATTGGAGAAATCGTTAATTTATAAGTTTTATATTACGAAATTTTGTTTAGAAGGCACAACTTTTAAACGTAAAAGCTCTCAAATTAAACGGTCGAATAAAGTTCTCGAACTAACCAAATCAATCACATTCTTTCAGGTTTATTTTGGATCAACCAAATACTAATTTGTAGTTTCTTCACAATTATAACCATGTTATGACGTCCTTTAATCTATACTAAATTTTCCATGGAATACAAAATTTTAATTTGTTGTAGTTTCCATAAAATTTCAATTTGTTTATCTATAACATTTGAAAATATATAACTATTAAAGGTATTATTCTTTTCGGTCCAATTTAAATGTCAAATTTAATAATACACACAATTTTTAAAAATGTAACAATTATATTTTTTCTTTAAACAAATATATGAAAATAAACATTTATATTATGACAATTTACTTATAAAAAAGAATATAAACATCTAAATTGGAATGAATAATAGACTAATAATAGGACCAAAAATTATGACTTTGAGATAAAGTATGTGACATGTAGGGACATGATAAAGCAACTAGAATGCATGATTTATATATAAGACCTTTTTTGTCTGTATATTATATTATTATAAAACCTCTTTTTCATATGGGATCTAATCATATGAATTAAATATTATCATTTCATAATTGCTATTAAATTATTTAATTCCTACATTTCTCAAATTCCACAATGTAACTTATTTTATAGACTTCATATTATATACGATACTTGTTTAGTATTTATTTTTATAGGGTAATATTTAATTTTATCTTATATTCTGATTCCTTATAACGGTCATAAAAATAAATTGTTCTTTTTTTTTTTTTTTTTCTAATTTTTTTTTTTTTTTTATTATATGTAGGAAATTAAGATACTAAGTAGAAACTTATTATGTGATGTTGAAAAATAAATATTATATGTGATACTTTTTGTTTCATCAAACTCCCATCATATATGAATATAATAATAATAGAACATACATTAAGCGATCTCCTTAGGACTAAATTGCCGTTATTAAAGAAAACGAACCGATCCTTATTCATGAGCAAAATGTATCTAATCAAGAAGTTGACTTGTTTGACACGCTTTACTAGCCTTACGGTTTTTCCATTTGTTCAAAGCTCTTCTGCTTCTCAAACACAACATGGTGTTGCAATTAAGAAACATCAATGTGTCTAAACCTTCATCCAGATAAAAATAATTATTCAATGAATATAATTTAACAGAAATATTTTAACAAAGTTATATATAACTCAGCGTTAAGAGGTTGTTGTCCAAACTTTAATCACCTTACAGACGGATGTTAGAATCCCTCAACCATCACTTTCTTTTTAAAACTTGAAATAAATGTTAAATTTGCAAACCTCTAATGTTACATAATTTTTTTTTAATACAATAAGTTCAAGTTTATAAACGTTAATTTTAAGTTTATTATTTTTTTTTAGCTTTCATTTTTCTATATTTACTTTTGTTATTACAATCATTTTAAGTTTCATCCCGATTTATATACCAATTCTATATTTGTAGTTAAATTGGGGCAATTGTTTTATTTTGGACAGACCAATTGAAACTGGGCTTCATTGTTTAGTTATTTGCTCGAAAGCCCAACCTATTATTGCTTGTATAACCCACCACAAGGGTCACCACTCTCACCAGCATAGGTTTTTCTCCCATTCAAGCAAACTTAATAACAAACTTAAAAAGTGTTACAATATTTTGTTATCCCAAAGCTAGTCGTTGTCATTAAATGTCGATGTTTACCTATACGTCCGACATATCTCATGTCCACAACTTAGGATTTGCTTAACGTGTTACATTTAACCTCGACAAACTGATTTTATTTACGATTGGGACAATAGTTATTTAAGTAAATCTTCTTGAAATTAGGGTTTCAATGAATTCAAAAAAGGTAGGCCACAAATTGTACGTAGATGTCTTGGGAACACATTTGGTGAATCATAATGTATCATATGAAACCAACACGTTCCATAACTTTAGGGAAAATGTCTTCATAATAAACATAAGTAAAAGACTATATTAAAACATGTTAAGGTCATAAAGTTATAAAGTATGGTTAAAAATATAAATAAAAAGAAATTTGTGAATATTACAACTATATAATATAAAACAGAAAGTGTTGAAATTTGTGTCTATCTTCTTTTTATAAGTGCTTACTTTCGAGTTATTGGATGTATATTAAGAAAATGTAGCCCATTATATATTTAAATGACTAAATCCATCTGAATTGGAACACAGCATGTGATTTCAAGACCATAAAAGTGATGTCAAGAAAACTACAGCTTTATGACACCTTTCGAGCATCCATTCCGCCCGTCCAGACGCGGCGCCTTTTTTCAGCTTATACTCCGTGTGAGACACGACATATATAAGAAAGTTACATCAAAACAATATTGATAAATTTTGATTTTTTTTATATAATCGAATCATAACACAATCCGATATTATAATTTAAATCAAAAAGAAAACTCAATATGTTAAACATTTCTTAATAAAAACTTAAATATTTATACATACATGATACATACATACACACACTAACGACTTGTTTGATAAAAACATTACTAAAACAAAAATTCTTATTCATGTTCTCATGATAGTTTTAACAACCTTTCAAGTGTCCCGTTGATTCTAACACCGTCTACCTTTCTTGGACATAAGTATAATTATAAAATTGTTGCTAAGTACGTAAGTAGCTATACCAATCATAAATCCCTTATCATGAATTGTTAATTACGTGAAGCGGGAATGTATGAAATAGATCTATTGAGATTGACATCCCTGTCCGAGTTAGTCGGTTGTAACTAGTACTTTCCCTACTAACGGACATCTTACATTTGAACATGAATGTTATGGTAGAACATTTACAATGATGGGGTAAAAACAAGTTAAGCTTCGATGTCATGGCTTATTGCATTAGTAATACAATTTTGTCAACAATATTGTGAGGTAACAATACACCGACAACAATAAAATCTTGTGGTCCATACACTTGTTTAACAAACAAATCTATGAGTTCACTCAACTTTATGTTGACTTTTAGCATGTATTCTCAGGTAATTAGCTACAAGAAACAATGGTTGAGTTTTGATCGAGTCGCATATTTTTTGGAACAAACTTTTGTAGATTTTCTTGCATTACCAATATATTTGTGTTATGTTGTTAAATCTCTTTTATATGTGAACTTTGGTACTCATATAAAAACTAAGTATTTTATCAATGTATTTTCAAAGCGAGTCTGTTGGAACATAAATGTCTGTAGTTGTATTCATTATGAATGTGTCGTCGAGTTAGAATGTATTTAGATCGAGTTGTAAAGTCCAAAACGCATTTACGTAGGCAGTTACGCTGAGTAACTAAGTTACGCAGCGTAACTAACTGTTACGCTCGCGTAACTGTTTAGTTACGCAGCGTAACTGATCCCAGACAGTTACGCTTGCGTAACTGTTTAGGTTTTTGGGTCAGCTATAAATAGCAACCTCGGGATCATAAATGCTAGTTGTTGAAAGTTGTCAGAGCGGTCACATCACGAATAGTTACGTGAGCTAATTCTTAGGTCGAGTAACTGTGAGTTTTGAGTGTTAAAGTCTTGTAATCGAGTGATTAGATATTGTTCGTGTTTGTAATTGAATACGTAAGCTTAATAATATCAATCATTAGATTATTTGTGCTGTTTTTCACCATATATACATACATATTAGTTATTCCGCGACTAATGTGATTTAGGGTTCAAAGGGATCGACGATTAGGAGACCGACAGAGTCATATAAAGGTCGTTCGTTTATAATTATGTGTTCGATCCATGAAGTCGGTTCCCGGGTCCATGTTCTAGGACCGAAGTGTGACATTATTAAACGGATTAAAATTAGTAATTAATAAAAAGAAAAGAAAAAAAAAATGAATAGATAGTTTGCACATGTGAAAAAGAGAGCGTTTTCTTTTTATTATATCGTAATTATAAAATAATGTAATAATTAATCGGAAATTAGAATTAATTAAGTGATGGTGAGATGGCACAGCATACATGTTATGGTGAACCTTCACCTAATTTTGCTTTTCTATGTGGGTATGCCATCATCTTTTTTGGTATTCTTTCTTCTTTTCTTTATTTTATTGCTATAACTTTTCTTAAGAGGTATTGAGGTATGAAACCTAAATACGAACCAAATCTTGAAAGTAACTTAATTTAATACGGAGCACATATAATGTTTTAGTTCGTAATATACGGAGCACAGACAGTGTTTTAGTCCGTAACATACAGAACACAGACAGTGCTCTAGCCCCTAACATACGGAGCACATGCACTGATCTAGTTCGTAACATACGGAGCACATACACTACTCTAGCTCGTAACATACAGAGCACAAACACATCTCTAGCTCGTAATATACGGAGCACAGACAGTGCTCTAGCTAGTAACATACGGAGCTCAAACACTCATCTAGCTCGTAATATACGGAGCACAAACATTGCTCTAGCTCGTAACATACAGAGCACAGAAAGTGCTCTACCTCGTAACATACAGAGCACATAAATTGCTCTACCTCGCAACACTTTCAATTGTGCTCACGTCATGAATACATTTCGAGCCATCATTAGGTCCACAAATTGTAATATTAAGACTCACGGCCCAAAAAAGGAAACCTAATCCATTGTCTATAAAAACCTGACCATTTGTCAGATTTTGGCAGCTTTTCAGAATATTCAATTTATATACGACTAAGAGATTTTCCTACTCTCTTATGTCATCAACCCTAATCAATACTTCACCTTAGGCTCGCCAAGACCTTGATAGATTTGCATTGCACCCTGCAGGAGACCATATTGGGTTAGTCATCACACCCACACTCTTGATCTCGTCATTCGTTGCTCAAACATTCGCGCCATCCGTGGGACCCTTTTAGATCAACGATTTTCACTAAGTTTTTTCCCCTATCCTTCACTCTCCATGGATTCAAATCCTTCCACAAATCCACCACCGAGCATAAAAGAGCTTTTTCCCTCGGTGGACATCAACACCACCCACCAAACTCTCAAGGCACTGGCACTGGCCCAGGAGCCACGGTGGGGACCTCACGGAGGATCAGTGGGGAAAACCTCTCAGATGTTCGGGCTAGGCTTTTCTCTTTCACCCTAGAGACAACTGACACAACGGGGGTAGAAATACTTAGCACCAAGACGGGTCAATCAATTTTCACCACTCAAGGCTTCCAAACAGGAACACCTCCTCTGAGCTCGTCACAACTCGTTCCTAGGACTGCTACCCCTCAGGGAACCCCACCACTGCTTAATTTAGAGGGCTCCACTCTAACTCAACAGTTGCCTCCCACACCCACTCAGACCTCCTCTAAGGAGCATCCATCAGTAGAAGAAGCTTTAGAGCTCCTAAAGACAGCTTTGTCCCAACAACGACCACCTCCACTAACTCCACCTACAAAAAACAACCCCTTAACTCGACTCATGGAGAGATTGAAGCTCAAGCCTACACCACAACCAACTCCTGAGATCGATACAAGTGTTTTGCTGGGACAGTTGGTTGATGAGTTGCAGAAGCAGAAGACGCCAGAGCCCACTCCCCCCCACCTCCACCGAGCACTGCTCAAGAACTACTTAACTTTCTGAAAGAGTTCGTGGGAGAGGGAGGAGGACCATCCCGAACAACAACCATGCCAACCTCAGTGGTGAACTCTAAGTTCTGTGACTGGGTAGCAAAGTATCCCATCCCAGACCGACAAAGGGTCCCCTCCATCGTTGGTACGTATGACGGCACACGAGATCTAGAAGACCACTTGGCTCTGTTTGAACAAGCTATCATGACAGAGAAGTGGGTTGACCCTGTAGCATGTGACATATTTCCGGGAACCTTGCAAGGTTTTGCTAGAGATTGGTTCACTAGTCTCCCTGAGAAGAGCATCTACGATTTCCACGACCTCAAGGCTAAGTTTATCTAAACTTCTTCCAACAAAAGAAGCAAAGGAGAACCCACCTTGAGGCCCACCTCATACGCAAACGAGAAGGAGAAAGTCTGCGAGATTTCATTCTTCGCTACACACAAGAGTGTCAGAAAATATCATATTTTCCTGAGAGCCAGCAAATTTCTGGTTTCACGCTCTCGTTACTCTCAGGCCAACTCCAAGAGCGGATTGCAGCAAGGATTTCGCTAACCTTTAAAGAGACAACTGATATCTGCTATGACTACTTGAGGGCAAATGAGACAATCTCCCTTGCCAGGAGCGTAACAGGTGGCAAAAGAGAGAAGGCATGGAGTGGACTAAGTATTGGGAGGTCAAGCATGCAAGATCCCCGACACGACAACCGAAGAAGGCATCAACGTGATAGCAGACATAGTGGGTGGGAAGAGGAAATACCTTCTAGAAGGTTCACCCCCTATGAGAAGAGCCCATCCGGGAGGAACCTCAACAAGACTCCTATGGAAATCCTATTAACTGAACAAGTAGGGGCAACGTTCAAGTCACCCCCCGAATGTTGCACCGCTCTGGAACAAAGAACATGAACAAACTTTGTGAGTTCCACGAGGACTACGACCATGACACTAACTACAATTACTAATTTTGTCTCTAAGTTTTGCCTGAATTACGGATTTTGTCCCTAAGGTTTGCCCTAATTATGGATGTCTATAACGAATTAGGGACGAAAAGATTAATTAGTTTATAAAAATAAACGATTTATGCAACTTTATAAACTTATAGACGAAATCCATAATTTTAAGTATACCATAAGAACGATTTATGTAATTAACTCATACATATATAAATAAAAATAGGTTGACAATGAAGCAACTATTATAAACTTATAATAGTTGAAACCAATTTGAAAATTTGTGCCTCCTTATTTTATTTTTGATACGAACTTTGTCCTCACAAAAAATATTTGTAGATCCGCCTTCATTTTTAAACCGATAAAATATATCCAACGGAACTTGAACTTAATACATTTGATAAGGATTCTAATTTAAATTTGCTACCAAAACATTGCTAGACACATACGCAGACTTTGTAAAATATCTACATTCTCAACCAAATCTCACCAAATAACTGATAAAATTAACAAACAAACAACTATATGATGATAAATCCATTCATCTTAATTTTACACATTAATAAAACTTGAAAAAGATCAATAAAATATTTTACAAATATTGCGACATAATTATCTTTAATGATCCCACTTGAACTCCAAAACACACACACGAACAAAAAAGATTAGCATAAGACACGGTTGTCTAGCTAATGGCAAATATTTAACATTATTATTTATGTAAAGTCTCGTATAAAGTAACTTTTTATCTTTGTTTAATGTTTGACAACATTATTTCATCTTTTAACTTTTTTTTTCCTTCTCAATAATTAGGTTTATGCTTTTCTAACTCCATTTAGATTCTAATGATGATTATGGTTATTATTAGTTCGTGTTATCTTTGCTTGTACATTTTCTAAAGGTTTTTCAGATTTTCGTGTACTTATGTCTCAGTGGTTATGTTAGATTAAGACTTATTTCGAGATAATTAAGTGTTGGTCGCCTAATCTCGGACCTCCTTTGAATCCTATCTTAAACTAATTGCGGAATAACAAGTTTAAGCAAGTAAACGGTGAAGAACAAGAGATATAATCAAATGATTGATTCTATATTGCTTACGTGAATGTTTACAAACACGAATAGAACCAAGAACACTCGATTACAACACTTTAACACTCAAGAACACTAATTACGTGACCTATGACCTAGCTCACGTAACTCTCTCTGATGTGACTGCACTGACACTGTTCAACCACACACATTAATGATTCTGAGCTAGCTATTTATACTAGACCCGAAACCCTAGAACAATTACGTTCACGTAACTCTTGGAAGAGAGTTACGTGAATGTAACTTAGTTACTTGAATGTAACTTGTTCGTGAATGCGTTTGGACTTTACAACTCGATCTAATTACATACTAACTCTACGACACGTTCTAATGAATACAAATACAGACAATAATGCTCCAACAAACTCCCCCTTGGATGTAGCTTGTATTCTTCAAAATTGTCTTGAACTTTTGGTGTCGAGAGATCGAGAGTCAGTCCTTTATACTTCAAGAGACTTGTACGGTGTAAAGTTTGCAACCGATAACTTGCGAATCTTTTCAGACGGCTAATCTTCATCATTAAGCAACGCGGCTCCATGAATATCAGCTTCGAGTCCTCGACTTCCAAGAAGTGCTAAACTCTTCAAGATCCGATCTTTAAACTTTGTAAAACCTGGCTTACAAAGATAAAACTGACCAAAAACGTGTTTTTGTTCTTTAAACTGACAAAATTTCTCATTTTTCAGAAAACATGTGATAAAACCTTTTTAACCATAAACGATACGTGACAACGAAGAAAATAAACGCAGAAATAAAATATTTTTGATTTTTGTTTGTTTTCTTAACCTAAAACCGAAACTCTTTTTGTGGTTTTTAACTATAAGCTATTCACACTACTTTAGCAACCTACAAAAGGGCAAATCTTTTTGGATAGGGATTAGTTTGCTTTTAGGATCATATCGCAGAAGTCGAATCACAAGAATCAGCCGATTATTAGTATATTTGTCCTCTTAAATACAACATATATATCATATAAAAAATCTTCCGATTATTTATGTTACAACTGTTTATATGGATCCCACTTATATTTACACTTAACTAAGTTCGAACTCCCCTCAAAGCGTCATCAAACTTCCAGTATTTATTTAGGAAACCCGTCACCTTATTCCTATTTAGTTAACTACTCTAAGTATTGAAAATGCATACTTATAGTATTGATTTTAAGCACTTTGTGCATTTTTCATAAGTAGAGAAGTTTTTTTTTTTTTTTTTTTTTTTTTTTTTTTTTTTTTTTTTTTTTTTTTATATTTATATATTTTTTAATTTTTTTGAGCTTAAAAGCTTTATAGACTCGTGAACTCCTCCCTCTGTCTTTGCCGTTTATCAAGTTAGCATCAAGAGTTACGGAATTCTTATTTGACTCTACTCTCCCCTTTATACTAACCGCACGGAAACTATGATTTCGCAACCTTATAGAATCCAGGGGCGCCTCAAGGATACGAGTTTTACTTAACTCCTCAACCTTTATACTAACCGCACGGAAACTATGATTTCGCAACCTTATAGAATCCAGGAGCGCCTCAAGGTGTTTAGGAGTTATTAATAAAAACTCTTTGAGTTTTAGAAAAAAGCGGTTTATTATATTTTTTGATTTTCTCTCAATTTTTCTCTTCCTCGCTTTTTCTATTACTCTCAGATACTTATTTATATATATATAATCCTATGGTGATAGATTCCAGGTACACCGAAAGTTTTCAGCTTATCACTGAGATGAACAAACTTAACCGTGTTACCCATTAGAAACAGGTTCGGAAAATTGTTTATATGATATTGGCCGTACCTACTAATACATCGAACAAAAACTTGTGATTCTAAATCTTAAAATCCGCGATGTACTATCATTTCCTAATGTTTGTCATTTCCTAATGTTTTCACAAACTTTCTCCCCCTCTTTTTATGTTTTTCTTATTTTTATTATTTTTGGAACTATACAAATCCTAAAAACTTAAAAAGAAAAGTTTCGAAGTCACGATCAAAAATTTAGGTTTTTATCATTTTGGACGCTTTATACTCACTTGAGATTATTTAAACTTTGACTCAATGAGATTATTAAACTTTAGACTCAGTCGAGATTATTAAACTTTAGACTCGACGAGTATCAAAAACTTTAGACTCTTTGTGAAAAGAGTTTTGCATTTAAGCAAAACGGTTTTTGTCCGAGTTCGCAACTGTTATATGTTGCGAAGTCTAAACGCTTTAAACTTACCAAATTAGGTAAGAAAACTTACCTTCTCGGTTGAGAAGGAAGTCTTTAAACTCACTTAAGAGGTAAGAACGATAAAATACTCAAACCTTTACACTTTATCTCATGATAAAGAACCTTTACACTTGACGGGAAGGCATTTGATCAGTCGAGCATGTGTAAGCACTCGGAGCCTTCCAATCGTCAAGAACTAACCTGTCGTGTGCCCTGAACAACCACTGATGACATACTACGTATTATCTACAGTTCACTTTGGTCGTTCCTGCACATCTTAGAAGAAAGGTTAGTTTGTAACAGGGACCCAAGCCTTAACCGACTTGGGTCTCCCACTTTCATCGGTAATGATCACATCAACCAATTCATGGTCTTTCTGATAATCAGTAGTGGTTGATGTGTCATCCTGATGTTCGAGCGACTCTTTATCATCTTTAACAGTCTCAGTCAATTTCGATTTTGGATCGGTTTTGACCTTGACCGAAGGAGAATCAACCTTTGGTTTGTTTGGTTGATTCTTCCTTTGAGGAACAGACTTAACGTTTGAAGTTGTTCTTGACTCTTTACGTTTCAAAATTAAGCTTTTCAAACGAGGACAAACCTTGGCAATGTGTCCCTCACATCGACAATAATAGCAGGTTCGAGGGTCAGTTGAATTAACCTCGGGAACCTGAGAAGTTGGAATCTTCTTTTGATTGTCGTTTCGTGGTGGTATTACCTTGGTTGATTTAGCTTTAGACACTTTAGGAGAGAAACTTGTAGGCTTAGAAGAAGAAGCCACTCCCTTAGTGAAGATCGTGGACATAGGGGTTTGAATAGTTAGAATTGGTTCCTCAACCTTTTCTTTACCCTTTGACCTCGATTTTGTGGACTTTGACTCGGCCTGCTTGGAATCGGATTGCTTAACAATCCGTTTTCCTTCTCGCACCTGAAGTTGTTCAAACTTCTTGTCCATCTTAGTAATAAGACGGCTTTCAAGGCGTTGAATGACTTTTTCGAAAAGACTCTCTTGATGGGCAGTTAAATGGACGTCTTTTAGGTCATTTAAGTCTTTCGATTTATGGTCTGGACTTTTCAAAGTCACTTTAGACTCAATTTCACTAATACTTTCTTCTGGACCAGTTTCTTCGGCTTTGGGAGCCTCAGAGGTCAAAGAAGAAGATTGAGTTACCTCTACGGACGAGCCATCGGCTGGGATTGGGGTGAAATTCATTGGAGGGGGCATACTAGAATACCCCAGTCCACCCTTATCCTTAGTGTTCGTCCGTTGAGATTCGATCAACTGAGCCAAGATTTCTTTTGAGTTGGCAATGGAGGCTAACTTTCCCTGCAAAATGTCAATTTCGTTTTGTTTCTTGGCCGAGTTCAATTTTTCATCTGCAAGAGCATCAGAATACTCTTGGATTTTTGAAACATGTCGACCAATCATTATTTTAAGATCAGAAATTTCGACTTGTTTTTCCTTTTTAAAAGCAGTTAGCGTTCTGTTTTCTTTCGACAAGGAATCATTTTTTAATCTATAATTATTAGCCTCGACACTTAACTCTCTAGCAGAGGTACTCCATACAGTGAGCTTGGCCTCCAGCTCACTGCAGTTAGTACACACCGGAGTGAAAGGATCGAAATCTACCTCAGCTTTAGGAGCATCTGACGTAGCCATTAGAGCAAGGTGATCCATCCTTGGTGCGATATCCTCATATGCACTCCAATCTACCCGATTATCCACGGCAATCAGCGCGCTAGCATCTTTCTCTACATCTTGAATGCGAAGATTCCTCGATGCAGGACCCTGATATCCTCCTTGTGAATAGTTTCTACCTTGGTGGGAGGCTTGACCTTGTTGACCATATCTCTCTCCATGGTCGTGTCGAGTGTCTTCACGAGAGTGTTGACCACATTCTCGTGCAAAGTGTCCGTAATTATTGCATTTGAAACACTTCACTCTCGACTTATCAAAGCCCATTCCACTTTTCCTGTCGCCACCAACGAACTTCTTTCCCGTTCGATTCAAAAACCCCTTAATCCGCTTCGTCATCATTGCCATATTCCATCTAAGATCCATTTCCTCGAGGTCATCCGGATGAACTTGCTCATAGTCTTCCTCGTTTAGAGAAGAGCAAGCAATCCTGCCATCTATCAAATCGTTGTAGGCAGCTACGAAGCACGACTGTATACGATCAGGCTCTACATCTTTTCCTCGGAGGGGAGCCGCAAAAGCCGTATTCATCTCACGTCTTGAGGAGCAAGTTCTACACGCAGAGCATGATGGACATAATGAGTCGGTTGAGCTTGATACGGGAGGACTCTCTTGAACATTTGGAAAGCTGAGGGTCGGAGGTAAAAAGCTTGAAGATGAAGAAGGTACTCTGGCTGAGACATCCGAGAGGAAAGCAACTCCCGCATTGTCTCTGAGTACATTCTGAGCAAACGTATTGCTACTATATGCCTTTCCTTGCATTTGAAGATTGGCTATACGAAGTTTGCCAATGAGATCCTCAAAGCTGTAATCTCTTAATTCCGGTTTGTCTTTCAAAAGAAGAACTCGAAACTCCCAGTGTGGAGGCAGACTATCCAGAAATCGTAAGTTTGTCTGGATCCTACTGAATTCAACTTTTAACTCCAAAAGATCATTTATCAATCGACTGAACCTCGAGATGAGCATATCTAGCGTCTCATTCTCTCCGCATTTGAAATTATCAAATTGTCGCCTCAACAAATCCGCTTTCACTTCTTTCATTTCCTCCGTTCCTCCGTACCTCTTCGCGATGGCGTTCCAAAGATCGTGAGGATTATCGATCATTCGGAAGATAGCTCTCATCTCATCGGTGAGACAGAACTGTATGGTACCCAATGCTTTCTGGTTCTTGAGAAATAGAAGTTTCTCATCGTCGGTGTAAGTAGTAGTAGCCCGATAGGTTTTCACTCCGTTGTTTGCGTTGACATCGAATGGAGCTTCATACTTCGTAATAATCGGACCCCATATACCCGGATCAGTACACGCGACAAATGTTCTAAAACTCATCATCCAGTCTTCGACACTCCGGTTCGGGTTGTACATCGGAGGAAGTTGAGGGTTCCGACTTGTCTCCATGTTGAACAAGTTAGAATTCGTAGCTAAAGCCATCACTAATACACTCAAATTCTCGAAATCTTCAGCTAACGGATACCCACAAATCTAACCTAACACCCACCTAAACTTTCAAACGAAAATCGGGCAGCGTAACGGCTTGAAATTGAGTAAACGAACGATTTCAGACCAAGAGTTACGTGCACGAAATACCCAATTACGTGCACGAAATAGAGAATTTCGTGAGCGTAACTTAAGAATTACGTGATCAAGATAGCAAAGTTTCGTGAGCGTAATACTCTATTACGTGAGCGTAATACCAACTTACGTGCAGAAATCCAGAATTACGTGACAATTACGTGCAGCAGCAAAAACTTCACAAAAATCGCCGTAAACGTGAAAATACTCAAAACTAGGTGCCCATCTTCTGCAGATATCTAATACTACCTATTGTAGACGTAATATCTGAACCTTAGCTCCAAACTCCGGCTAGAATGACCTAGATCTAAAAATCCGAAATAAAGTACACTTTCTTCAAATCTTAGATTTAACCCAAATCAGCCAAAAACTTCACCAAACAGATTCAAAGACCTCTATAACAAGTATAGAGGCTCTGATACCACTTGTTGGTCGCCTAATCTCGGACCTCCTTTGAATCCTATCTTAAACTAATTGCGGAATAACAAGTTTAAGCAAGTAAACGGTGAAGAACAAGAGATATAATCAAATGATTGATTCTATATTGCTTACGTGAATGTTTACAAACACGAATAGAACCAAGAACACTCGATTACAACACTTTAACACTCAAGAACACTAATTACGTGACCTATGACCTAGCTCACGTAACTCTCTCTGATGTGACTGCACTGACACTGTTCAACCACACACATTAATGATTCTGAGCTAGCTATTTATACTAGACCCGAAACCCTAGAACAATTACGTTCACGTAACTCTTGGAAGAGAGTTACGTGAATGTAACTTAGTTACTTGAATGTAACTTGTTCGTGAATGCGTTTGGACTTTACAACTCGATCTAATTACATACTAACTCTACGACACGTTCTAATGAATACAAATACAGACAATAATGCTCCAACATTAGGAAAACATTTATGGATAATGGATTTCGTGGTTTTGAATCAATGATGTAAGGTGGATCGATGTATGTGGGCAGTGCTTGGATATCTAAGAGACAACCGATATGGTGAATGTCTTCCTACTTACAACCTCACACATTTTGTTTCTCGTAAGGTTTTTTGGCATGTGTATCATGTCTATAGATGTATTATGTATCGATCGTTAATAGATCAATTGATTATGTAGAGTTCATTAAGAGCTGTAGATATAGATCTAGTTAAAATTGGCAACATAAAACAACTCACTCTATAAATGTTACAAGAGAAGAAACACAAAATCAAGTTTGCTAATTGATTAAGTAGTCAACCCATGACCGAATATGTTGTTCTCTATAGTTAGATGAAAGAAAAAAGACCAATTTCTATCAAAACTAGTCTTTAAAAGGCGCGTTGCCATTCACTCGTACGAGCCCATCACAATCTTTTACCAGTTTCGGGTAAGGTTTCATAATGGCCGGTCATGAAACCCGTTAATGTCAGTTCATTCTTTGGAATCAAACAATTATACAAGTCAACTTATTAGCAACTTTGCTTCCTTGATTAAGTTTAAGAATATGGTCAATTTGGGTGTGTATATTTAGCCAACAATTTCCTAAAGACGAATTTTAAAGCACAAATGAAAAGGCTTCATAGATTAGTAGCCACAAACAAACAAAGTTAGTTATTGACGAGATAGATAGATAGATAAAATATTCCTTTTTTGAATTTACATGTACATACCATAATAGTAGTGTTCTTTTAATAAATTGTACATAACCAAACGATGTAAATATGGTCAATTTGTATTGTTGGATTTTGACTATTAAATTCAAAAGTTTGAGCAATTAGTTAAAAATAGTCAAAAAGTTAATACGATACTGCAATAGCTAAAAAATAGACCCTTCGAAAACCGAAATGTTTTAAATTATTCTTTAAGTTAGATCGAGTAAATTGTTATTAAAACCGAGTTTATCTTATTCTGGGATAGGACTAAATAAATTTTATAAAATTATGTCAACGATAATTTTATATGGAAGCCGTGGTTGACTATAAACGTGTCAATGAAAGTTATAGTAATAGTAGCGGTCTTAAAATCCGCACTTGCTCAAATGAAAGATATCATATGCAAATATTTTTTGTTTTAGTAGATTTAAATTGTATGAAAGTTTCCTATAATATACACTTACTCTTGTTTTTTTTTTTTTGTGACATGTGAAACGATAGTTGAAGTTGACCCTTTGTTGAGCGGTTGAGTGAACCAAGGGTTGTTTGTTGGGCCATATCTATAACATGGTAAAGTTGGAAACATCCCACAATTGGTTCCCCACATAGAACCCTACTTGTAAACTTTGTTACTCCTCTTTTCCATTCCACAATAAATATTCAATTCTAAAATTCTAATAAATGTGTATACGTATAACTAGTTTATTGAATACTTTTTAGTTATAATACAACTAAATACGATCAATTTGCCTATTTGAATGCAAATTTACGCGATCTACCTTTCTAATAGCGGATCGTGAGACTGATTGAAGGTCGAGATAACGACATATCTTTTGTATAAGCAATGGAATAATCTATTTTTCTTCTTACAAGATTTTGATTTGAAACTACCTATTTGTCTATAAATAATATCACAAATCAATTATTAGAAATACCTAATATTTAAAGTATTAACAATAGTATCTTTACAAATAAAAAATAAATTAAAATAATGTTTTCTTTAATTGATAAATTTTTTAAATAAAATAACAATAAATATGCACCAAGAAAATAAATAATGGTGGTCGTTTTCCTTGACAACACATATTTGTATGTATATATATATATATATATATATATATGTATATATATACCTCCTTCATCCTCTAACAAAACTAACTTTCTCCCTTCAATGGCTAAGGTTTATCCTCGAACTCTATCGTCATTATCATCATCATCACCATCATCATCATCATCGTCATCGTCTCCATATGTGAGTTCAAAACAAGAATGTTTCACAATATGGATGAAGTCTTTGGTGTACAATAGCCATGGATGCACTGCATACAACTCGAATGGAGAAATAGTTTATCGAGTTGATAATTACGACAAGAAATGCAGCTCACAAGTTTACTTAATGGATATTCAAGGCAACGTTCTTTTCTCAATTCAACGAAAGGTATAAATCGTCCTACAAATCATTGTTCAACATGTTACATAATCTTTTATGGTTTGAAACACCATCTAACTCAATGTTTTAATATGATTACAGAAATTACGCCTTTTTGGTTGCTGGGATGGATACAAATCTGATTTCTCAAAGAAACAAAGATGGTTTCGTGTTACATCAAAACGTCAAATGATTCATGTTGATTTAGGGTATGGTAAAAAAGGTTACAAGATTGTTAAAAGTGGTGGAAAACTAGGGTTCAAGATTGTGAATCTTGATCAAGATAATGCCCTAGTTGCCGAGGTTAAACAAAAGCAAACGGCCTCAGGGATCGCTCTTGGAAACGACGTGTTTACATTATCAGTAGAACCCGAGATAGATCAATCATTGATCATGGCAATAGTTATGGTTTACGGGTTAATTCATCGTCAACTTTAACATACTTGCTTAACAAGATTTGATCATTAGTCTTGTTTACTTTGGTGCATGAAAACCGGATTTGATTGCGGGTTCTTAAAGATTAGAAAATGAGACCGGCCGGGCCCACGAAATGAAGATCGAAGAAAGATGGGATACAGAAACTAAATCTTTGTGATTAGTTGTAAATCACACAAAATTTTGATTGGTTTTTGGTGATTGATTGATCATGTTTTAGGTGGTTGTACCTAAACATGGAAGTATACATATGTTGTAATTGTATAGATAATCGAGTATACATGTTTTTTCATGTATAATTCCAAGTTTTTCAACAAATTTAATGAAAATTTGTTATGAGAAGTTGATAGTTGTCTTTATTTACTCATGATATATGTTATTTCCGTTACTTTGATTAGATTTGTTTTCTACTAATGACCATCTTACATGTTTTAATGTATCTGTTTATCCTATTCGTAAATAATGTACTAAAAAGAAATACAATAAAAAAAATATATAAAAAATATCGACTTGAACTTTGCAAGTATTTTGTGTAAAAGTTATAAAAACGTATTATATTTGTTAAAACGTTTTTCGATTCATAATAATACAAAGAGTACTACAAAAAACTTTCCAATTTGTTCCAATGTCATAACTCATAAGTACTCAATTTTGTTTGTTAATGAAAAATTGGTATGTTTTTAGATTTTAAAATTTAAACTCAATTAAATTAAAATCAAGATAATAAATCATCATAAGAAAAATAATATATTCTTAAATTGAATAAAAATCAACATTATAATATTTTGTGTGTCAGAAATCAGAATCATGAAGTATCAATATTGTTATACACTAAATCAACATTATCAATTGTATATAATTATAATAATAAAATAATAACACATATATAAATAATGCAATGACAGATAAAACTAGAGATTATTAATTTTAAAATATTATAAAGTTTTCGTCATCAACTTTATAAGTAGTTAGTGTAATTTGAGTCACATCTATGAGTTTCATTGTAATCACCACATCATCCCCACCAGAATATTCCTTTCATTCTATTTGTTTTCCATGTAAGTGAATACTTTTGTACAAATATAGACAAAATTAATAACTTATAAAGGTAACAAAATAACTTTATAAATTAAGATAGTGCCTAACATATGTGAAAGTTAGATAAGAATGGAAATATATTTATTTGAGGATTCTAACATTTTGTTTCTATAAAAGGGACTACTTTAATCTTTGGTGCGGCGTGTGGATGTGCGTTTATAAAGTGATTATCGTAACTTATGTTATCCATTAATTACACAATTTCTTTTTATATATAAACAAATTTGTATTTAATACATATTATTTATATACATTATAAAGTATTTGGGTATAAAAGTTGAAAATTTAACTATGATAAAATTTATAAACTAAATAATTTAGAATAACTCTATAACACACTTGTCATATATATTTAAAATTTTGTAATAACAAAATTTTTTTTTTATATAAATTTAAAAATATCAAGTTTAATGTATAAATTTTTAAATAAGTGGAGTTATGTTTAGAATTTCTAACTAATTGAATGTTTACAAACCGAAAATGTTGATCATTCGTAGGTTTATTTGTAATAATATATATACCACAAAAAATATTATTTCACTGAAAAATTTTAAAATTTACTATCACTACGACATCGCGTGAGTATTTTACTAGTATATATATAAAAAGAACTGACTTTAATAATCACAATTTTAAACAAATAAGAAATTTTTCGGTTTATTTATTGCATCATATAATATTAAAGATGGACACATTACGGAAAAACTCTTAAAACTATAATTATATTTTAATCTGATTAGGTTACATAAACATGCTTATAGGACGCCATACCTAATACCAGGAATTCATTTATTGTAATTATAAGTTGCAATAAGAAATTTGTAGCAAATCTAATCGCCCTTATCGGATAGTAAAGAAGGTTAACGAATAACTACGTTTCATTAGCTTATTGTTAGGTCTAATCAAGATTAGACTACTTCCTACATGTATAACCACAAACAATATCCATCTTAGAATATATTACGTAAGTCGAATAACTACCTTTACAAAACATTTGTATTTCGATTTTAGTGAAAGGTTTCCATCAACTTTAACTTGAGGGCCTAACGCAAACTATTTATTTGGCTACAATAAACACAGTTGTCAATTATGTATAATTGTATATGCAATATCATATATCATTATCGTATAGACAAAGGCAATAATGGAGAGTAATGTGATGATAACAAGAAGGGTGACAAAAAACAAGATCACACCACATGGTTTTCTTAAGATTTGGAACCCACATAAATACCTTGAAAAGGTGTGGCATTTAGCCACATGAACATGATCATAAAGATAGAAACCAACATTTTTGGGTCAACACCATGGTCCATGGTGGTGGTGCATTTTTGGGGTGGATTGGTGTGGGGTAGGGTGGGGTGGTTAGCCAAGGCTAGTTGGCCACAAATTTAATGCTTATATGAAGGTCCCATGAGATTTTTTTATAAGTAAAACATTGATTTTTTTATAAAATACACTGTTATCAAAAGTAAATTTTTAAACCCATATGTTGAAGAAAAATTTAAAAATTTACACACTTTAGGGGTGTTTGTTTCGGCTTATTAAACGGACTTATGAGCTTATGTAATTTTTCATAAGCTCATAAGCTCATTTTTTTCGGCTTATGAGCTTATGGCTTATTCAAAGTCATAAGCTCAACTTGATAAGCTTATAAGCCGAAAAAAATGAGCTTATGAGCTTATGAAAAATTACATAAGCTCATAAGCCGATTATATAAGCCGAAACAAACACCCCCTTAGTTTAAAGAAACATCAAAATTAATAGCAATATTCATGATACTAACTAAACGTTTGAAAAAAATTACGTATAAGTTAAACAAATTATAGTTATTGTTGGATTAAATTATATTGATTCATGTTATTTACATACCTCCTGAAGATCCTGGGATGTTGTTGAACAGATTAGCCATCTATGATTCCCAAATTGAGATGATCGTGTTAGGATGGAGTAATTGAGAGAAAACACTATGTGTGTGTATTGGGATAAAAGGGATGAAGGTAAAAATGAGCCAACCCTTCTAAAGGTTTATCACATCCCTTTATATACACACTCAAATTAGGAGTGTGTATTATTTAGTCCCGTGGTGTTTATTAAGTGTTTACATTAAGCTCTCATAGTTCCGATCACCTAATGGGAAATCTATAGTGTCGGTAAGGTAAATACGTCCATCGAATATTTACTAGACACAGATTTCAGTTAGCGTCAGTCATCATATCAGTAAGGATAAATGATCAATGAGGGTCACAAATAATATGGGTCCAACATTCTCCCACTTGACCGAGTAGATCATTTATCTATGAGTATTGATAAGTCCGTACGAGATAATACTCATTTTGTTTAAAACCGAAATCATAATTGATAAGTACAGTCGTAGAGAAGAACATCTACTCAGGACCCCCACTAGTCAAACTATGACTCAAATTCAAAACTGAATAAGCAATGATAGACTAACTAAGACAAATTTTGTTATAATAATGTCCAACACAGTTATGCGCATAAGGTGTATATAATAGACAAACAAAATCTGAATAAGGAGGAAAATTTTCATTAATAAATAATAATGACCAATAAGTACAACATGCTATTAAATTAAGTCTTTTGTAAGCCCCATATTCGACACGTGTCCTACGAATATATTAGGAGGAAGACCTTTGGTCATCGGATCCGCTAGCATGTCATGTGTACTTATGTACTCAACACAAAGAGCATTTTCCTCAACCCGTTAGCGTCCAAACAGATACTTTGTGTCGAGATACAGCCCAGCGCCAGTCGAACTGTTACTGTTCGAGAAAGTTACAGCAGCTGAGTTATCACAGTAAAGCTTCAATGGTCTAGAAATTGAGTTGACGAGTTTGAGTCCACTGATCAGGTTCCTTAACAACATCCCATGACAGGTTGCATTATAAACGCCAACATATTCAGCCATCATAGTAGACGTTGGGGTCAGTTTCTGTTTATGACTCCGCCAAGAGATTGGTCCGCCAGCTAACATGAAAATATACCCAGAAGTAGATTTATGGTCTTCTTTGCATTTAGCAAAGTCAGAATCAGAATAACCTACTACTTCCAGGTTGTCACTTCTTCTATAAGTTAATTTGTAGTCTTTGGTCCCTTTCAGATATCGTAGAACCTTTTTAGCCGCTTTCCAGTGTGCTAATCCGGGGTTAGATAAGTAACGCCCCAGCATACCAGCGATGTAAGCGATATCTGGTCGAGTACAGACCTGAGCGTACATAATGCTCCCAACTACAGATGAGTAAGGTATCATCCTCATTTCAGCCTTCTCAGTTTCAGTGCTCGGAGTTTGATGAGGTCCAAATACGTCCCCTTTAACTACCGGAGCCACAGTGGGTGTGCAGTGCTGCATGTTATAGCGTTCTAGAATACGGTCAATATAAGCCCTTTGGGAAAGACCTAGAACACCATTACGTCTGTCTCGATTTATTTCGATACCTAAAACATAAGAGGCATCACCGAGATCTTTCATGTCGAAATTATGCGAAAGCATTCGCTTCGACTCATGTAGCAGATCCAAGTTGTTACTTGCAAGCAGAATATCATCCACATACAAAACAAGGATAATAAAGTTACTCCCACTGATCTTGAGATAGGTGCATTGATCCACTTGATTCTTTAGGAAGCCATCAGATTTCACGACTTCATCAAATTTAAGGTACCATTGTCGTGATGCTTGTTTCAACCCATATATCGATTTGTTTAACTTGCAGACCATGTGCTCTTTACCTTCTGGAATAAATCCTTCAGGTTGCTGCATGAATACGTCTTCTTGCAAGTCACCATTTAGGAAAGCGGTCTTGACATCCATCTGATGTAACTCTAAATCATAATGAGCTACGAGTGCCATGACGATCCTTAGGGAATCTTTACGAGAGACAGGGGAAAAGGTCTCTTGATAATCAATTCCTTCCTTTTGAGTAAAGCCTTTTGCAACCAGTCTGGCCTTATAGCGTTCGACGTTTCCATTCGGGTCTAATTTGGTTTTGAACACCCATTTACATCCAATTACTTTGGATCCTTTAGTGAGTGGAACCAATACCCAAACGCCATTACGCTCCATGGATTTGAGCTCTTCAATCATGGCTTCAATCCATTTAGCGGCCTGATCACTATTCATAGCTTCTCGGTAAGAGGTTGGATCAGTAAGTTTCCCAATGTTTTCGACTTCAGCCAGATAAGTTTCGAAATCATCAAAATTAGTGTTTCTGCGAGCCCTTGATGATCTCCTGAGCTGAATTACGGGTTCTTCAGGAACAGGCGGTTCTTCGGCGTTTAGATTAGGAGGCATAGGAGGTTCAACCGGTTCATTAGGAGATCCAGGTATATCGGGAGCAGCGTTGGGTACAAGAGGAATTATCGGAGGAATCGTAATAACCGACGAATGGTTTCCCCCCGCTTCTTGTACTTCTTGCAAATCTAAATCAGGATTTGTCGTGCTCCCACTGATCTCTGAATTTTCGAGGAAAGTGGCATGTTGCGTATCTATGATGCGGGTAGAGTGAGAAGGACAGTAAAACCGATAACCTTTTGAGTTCTCGGGATAACCAATAAAGAAACATGTAAGGGTTTTAGAATCCAGTTTCTTTAAGTTAGGGTTATAGACTTTTGCTTCGGCAGGACAGCCCCATACTTTCATATATTTTAGACTCGGTTTCCTACCTGTCCAGATCTCATAAGGAGTTTTAGGGACAGATTTTGATGGAACCCTATTGAGTATATGAACAGCTGTTTTTAAGGCCTCAGTCCAAAGAAATTTGGGTAGGTTAGTGTTGGCGAGCATACTTCTCACCATGTCCATTAAAGTTCGGTTTCTCCTTTCAGCAACACCATTCTGTTGAGGAGAACCTGGCATGGTGTATTGGTTAATTATGCCCTGTTCCTTGCAAAATTTATAGAAAGGACCAGGAGCTTGACCAATATCAGTATGTTTACCGTAATACTCACCTCCCCTATCTGATCGGACAACTTTTATCTTATGATCAAGTTGGTTTTCAACCAAAGTTTTATAATCGACAAAAGTTTGTAAGGATTCAGATTTTTCTTTAATCAGATAAAGGTGCATATAACGTGAATAATCGTCAATGAATGTAATAAATGATGTATGTCCTGTTATTGATGCGGGATAGGGGCCACTAATATCAGTATGAATTATTTCCAACAAGTTGGAACATCTGGTGGCTCCTTTCTTATTCCCTTTAGCCATTTTGCCTTTGAGGCATTGAATACATGTTTCAAAATCACTAAAATCAAGAGAGGGTAATATTCCTTCTTTTACGAGTCGTGTCATGCGATCTCGTGAGATGTGGCCGAGACGTTTATGCCACAATGTGGAGGAATTCTCTGCTTGTTTAGGTGATTTTGTCTTTGTTTTAGTTATGTCATCAATATTAAGAGACAACAAAGACTGTGAGAAGTTATGATCTAGTTCTAATTTATACAGTAATCCATCCAAAAAACCACAACCAAACAATTCATTATTAAGAGTAAAAGTGATCTTGCCACAACCATGAGTAATTACATAACCTTCAAGATCAAGTCTAGATATAGATACAAGGTTCCGAGTAATTCTCGGTACATATAAGGTATCTATTAATCTAATACACTTTCCGGTATTCATATGTAAATTTAAGGTCCCCATGGCTTCGACATCTAAGAGATCACCATTTCCAACTCTAAGCTTTCTTTGGTCCTTTTGTAGCTTCTGGATTGTAAGGAATCCCTGTAATGAATTTGTCACATGGACCATAGAACCAGAGTCACCCCACCATGTATTAAATGGAACATCAGTAGTAAAGGAATCAAATATTTCGTAAAGAATGTTACCTTTCTTAGCTAGCCATTCCTTGAATTTAGAGCAATCTTTCTGTCTGTGCCCTTTGGAGCGACAGAATGGGCAGTTAGTATTGCTTGTCGAGGATTTAGGGCCAGAGGTAGAAGCACCATGATTTTGGACTTTATTTTCAGTCTTGTTACTGTAGTTACCTTTCCTCTTCTTGGGGTTTGAAGTGGTAGTAAAGTGAACAGCAGCTTCAGGTTGAATGTGCTTAAGACGATCTTCCTCTTGAACGCACATAGCAATCAGTTCACTTATCGACCATTTATCTTTCATTGCGTTATAATTCACTTTGAAAGTGTCGAACCGAGCAGGCAAGGAAGTCATTATGAAATGCACAAGAAAGCCATCTGAGACTTCCATTTGCAAATTCTTAAGCTTGTGAGACATGTCAACCATCTTCATTATGTGTTCACGGACACCGTTAGAACCCTCATATTTAAGAGTCAGCATCTGTAGCATTAAACTACTCGCAGTTGCCTTAGACGATCCCTTAAAGTGATCCTCAACAGATGTGAGGTAAGTTTTCACTTTGTCATTATCAGGGATAGCTCCTCGGATGCTGGAATGAATTGAGTTCTTGACCATCATTAGGGACAGCCGATTCGCCCTTTCCCATTTCTCAAAGTCCGCTTTCTGAGTCGCAGTAGATTCAGCAGTAATAGCGGCGGGTTCATCATGGCGAATAGCATAGTCCAAGTCGAGCATTCCCAGAGTTAAGTAGAGTTGTTCCTTCCAAGTAGTGAAATTAGCACCAGTAAGTGCCTCAATGCCGAAGTTTGGTACTGTAGTGGAGAATAAGGAGGATATAAGATTATGATACGAATTATAGAAGATTTTAGAGTGACAGAGTTAGCTATATAAGGCAGACTAAGCAATGTCCCTTAAAGTAATAGAACTAGAGTAATGTCTAAAATAAGTAGACCTAATAGTAATGTTCCTGAGACTAAGACCATATAAGTAATGAAGCTAGTGATAGGTAAGCCTATTAAAAAACACCAAAATAATAAGCTAAAGTAAGGCTCTACTTAGATGTTACATCACCTTTGGGCAGAAATAACTAATATCTAAGTAAAATTATGAGCATAAGGTTTATGCAACACTATGTTTGTCTTTTGACCTTTGGGCAACAAAATAGAACATCGTGTTTTAAGGCATAATAAGAATCCTTTTAAGCACACCAGTATATTAAATCACCTTTGGGCAGAATTAATATCCTACGTGTTTATTATGCTAAAGGAAAAAAATGCAATCATAGGAATCACCTTTGACCTTTGGGCAACAAAGATGAAAACATGAATATTAGTGCATAAGTATAATAAGGTCACATATAAATAAGGTGACTAAATAAGGTGACCACTACAAATAAGGCAGGGGTCAAGGGGGCTGCGCCCCCTTACAGATAAGGCAACCAGTAAGACTTTAAAAAAAACGACCAAATTAGGGTCTGTATTCATCCGTACGGATGAGATTATATTCGTACGGATGAGTGTTGATTCGTACGGATGTAAGTCCAGGTTCGTGCGGATGTAAGCCTAGGTTCGTACGGATGTAAGGTTTAAGTTCGTACGAATGTAAGCCTAGGTTCGCACGTATTAGCCCAGATTCGTACGGATCAACAGTTACGTTCGTGCGTATGAACAAATCCGATTCGTACTAATGAACAAGTCAGGTTCGTACGAATGGGGCTTCATCCGTACGAACGAACAAATCAGGTTCGTACGAATGAGCCGATCAGATTCGTACTAATGAACAATTTAGGTTCGTACGAATAGGGCTTCATCCGTACGAACGAACAAATCAGGTTCGTACGAATGAGCCTTCATTCGCACGAACGAAGTTCGTCGAAATTAGGGTTGCAGTCCAGCCGCCACCACGCCAAAAAACTCCATTTTTTCATCCAAAAAACGATTTCCGCCGGCCAAATAAGTTGCAGAATCAATAATAGCAATAGCCAAGCGATAAATAAACATGAACCAATGGATAATCACGAGCCATTGGCTCTGATACCACATGTTGGATTAAATTATATTGATTCATGTTATTTACATACCTCCTGAAGATCCTGGGATGTTGTTGAACAGATTAGCCATCTATGATTCCCAAATTGAGATGATCGTGTTAGGATGGAGTAATTGAGAGAAAACACTATGTGTGTGTATTGGGATAAAAGGGATGAAGGTAAAAATGAGCCAACCCTTCTAAAGGTTTATCACATCCCTTTATATACATACTCAAATTAGGAGTGTGTATTATTTAGTCCCGTGGTGTTTATTAAGTGTTTACATTAAGCTCTCATAGTTCCGATCACCTAATGGGAAATCTATAGTGTCGGTAAGGTAAATACGTCCATCGAATATTTACTAGACACAGATTTCAGTTAGCGTCAGTCATCATATCAGTAAGGATAAATGATCAATGAGGGTCACAAATAATATGGGTCCAACAGTTATGTCTATAACATATTTGTTATTAAAATATATTTAGTTTTTTTACAAATTTTTGTTTTCTTTCCCCAAACCAATTGAACTAAATAATCTTTTTCTTAAAACAAAATTGAAAAAATTGTCATTATATTAATCAATTAAACTATATAATCTCTCTTTTTAGAATATTGTCAAAAGTCGGTATATCTCAACCGCAACTAAAACCTCATATCTCTTAACCTCAACCTCACACATTATATGTTTGTATGTTAATAATAATGATATATAAAAGTTTATAAAAACAGTAAGTTTATTTTTCATTGACATATTTAAATACATGATATAAAAAGGATATAGATGAAATACAATTCGATCAAATTATAACCAATAAAAAATGGAGAAATGCTTTAGTTATAAAATTGTTACAAAAAAATCATACAAAATGACATGACAGAGTATGAGTGGTAATAAAAATTATGAGACATAATGAGTGCTATAGTTTGATTGGTCAATTATATAAGCCATGTCATTTTATAAATATTTTTTTTAAAACTTTTAGTAACCAAAGCATTCCTCTTAAAAATGTTGGTTTATCCATACGGACTTAAAGTTTAGTTTTAAAATAAAATGATAACAGCTAATGTCAAAATTTTAATTCGTTATACTAAATAAAAGGTTTTAACACTATTAATTAATATAGTTATAATAAATTTTTATAAATAATGTTAGGGTTTATTATTATTTATATTTAAAAAAAGATGGTTTACCACTATTCATTTAATAGTTATAAAATATTGATAAATTTTAGGATTTTTAATTTTTAACTTTTAGTTTAATATCGAATATTAGCTCTATATTTAATTTGTTTGTTATTTGGGTTTGTTCCTATGCATATATGTATGTGATGACGTACCATCGGTTAGCCGATAGAAGTCTATCGGCCAAACCAATGGTACGCCGAAAGATCTATTGGCTGGGCACAATCTTTAAGAAAGAGAATCTAAACAACACCTATTATCCGAAGAACATCCTAAGGACCATAAGGCCGAAGGATGACTTCTCGACAGAAAGTACAATACTTTGCAATACCTCCCGGATAAACAAGATATTGTACTTAGAACACGTTATTATCCGAAACTCAAGATCTATAAATACCAAGCTCACTCTTCACTTCAAGGGTAACGTTCATAAACACTATACGCTCTTACATTACTTATTTACTCTTACTCTTACGCCCGAGGTAAACCAGGGGATCATCCCCGCTCCGTTTACTCGTGTGTTTGCCTCCTTGTGCAGATAGTTCAAGATCGGAGATAAGAACTAGGCTGAAGGTCTTCTTCGGATCAGCTCCATCGGATCCGAACCTTCTACCCGATTGTACTTGTGATATTCCGGTGTCGCAACATTTGGCGCCATCCGTGGGACATACATGGCTTCCACAGGACCATATATGACCTTTACGGCTAATACCTCAGGAAGTAACAGGGAACCGGTAATTGAAGACGAGACTCCGGGGAATAATCAGACTCATGTAGAGACCGGTATGGGGATCTCAGAGGAGTTCCTGGAAAAGAATTACAATGCACTTAAAGCCATGCTGGAAGAACATGAGCGGAAGAAGAAGAAAGATCATACCCGGAAGACTCCTCCGGTTGTCCGGAAGATCCGCTACGCGAGTGAATCGGAGCGAGAAGATAGTGACGATGAGGAAGATCTGAACCTCCCCTATCAGTCAGACTTTGCTTCTAAGTTCACTCGAAGAATCTCTACGTTCAAAATGCCTCGAAAGGTGAAGATGCCTAGCATCGTGCGCACCTATGACGGAAGTGGTGACCCGGATGATCATTTGGCCATTTTCTCTGGCGCGGCAGATACCGAGGGTTGGCCGATGCCGATCTGGTGCCGAATGTTCGCTCAGACTTTCGTGGGGCCTGCTAGAATATGGTTCGGCGAGTTGCCGGAAGAGGGTATTGATAACTTCAAAGACATGAAGAAGAAGTTCGAACTTTACTTTATGCAACAACGAAGATACACTCGAGGCCCGACAGACATTGCTAAAATCAAACAGAAGGAAAATGAAAGTCTCCAAGACTTTGTAGAAAGATGGAAGCGGGAACTCCTGCAGATTAAAGGAGGAGACGATATGCTAAAAGTTTCGGGGTTCATGGAAGGGATCCGGATACCGGCTCTCATCGCAAAGCTCAACGCTAGAGTACCCGAGACAGTGGATGAAATGATGGAGCGCGTGAAGAGGTTCCTCAATGGGAAGGAAGCCTCAAGACAATACTTGGAATCCAGTACAGCTGCATCCCGAAAGGGATCGAAAACAGTCTTTCCACCAGCAAGTCCTCCATGGAGACCTTCCCCAAACAGAAAAAGCTTTTCTCCCGGCAGTCATGAGAGAAGGTTCGGACGAGGACCTGTCCGAACATCTCCTTTCGTTTCTTCCGGAGAAGCCCGAAGGCAAGTCAGTTTCACGGAACTAAGCAAGACTCCTAGCGAAGTTTTGGCCACCGAAAAAAGAAAAGTACACTTCACTGCTCCAGCTCCTTTGGTAGGAACTCCAGACAAGAGGTTCCTCGACCGATGGTGTGAATTCCATCAAGACAAAGGACACTATACGAACGATTGCTTTCAGTTAAAGAAGCAGATCGAGGAAGCCGTAAGAACTGGTCAGCTGAATCATTTAATGGAAGGGATCAAGCTAGGAGGCCAGAAGAAGCAAGGACCGCAGTACTCCGGAAAAGGAAAAGGAAAGGAGATACAAATGGTTTTTTGCGAAGGAGAAAGTAGTGGACGCCGGGAGGAAAGAATGGAACCCTGGATGATACAGGAGATGTCTTTTCCTCCGATAGGCACTGCTGAAGGGACCACCGACCCAATGGTCGTGGTGGGGGACGTTGGAAACCAGACAGTGCACAGGATCTATATCGACAATGGAAGTGCTTCAGAAATACTTTTTGAACAGTGCTTTTTGAAGCTAGATCCTGAGGTACAAAAGAGAATGGAGAGATGCTCTCAGTACTTGATCGGTTTTTCCGGAGAAGCAGTGAAACCGATAGGACAAATCCGGTTACCCCTCACCATTGGGACTGATGAAAAGTTTCGGACAATTGAAATTGATTTCCTGGTAGTTCGGGCCAGCTCTCCATACAATATCATTATTGGAAGGCCCGGGATAGCAAAGCTCGGAGCTATTGTGTCGACAGCACACTCCCTCATGAAATTCCCTACTCCCGAAGGAATTGTGGAAATCCGTCCGGAAGCGCATAAAGTATTGGAATGCCAAAAGATTGAGAGGATACTACGGAAGGAAGAAGAAGAAGTCAATATGGGAAAGGTTATTATTCATCCGGATCATCCGGACCAAACCGTTACGATCGGAAATACATTCACTCAGGAGGGTAAGGAAAAACTTATTACGCTCCTCCGACAAAGCAGAGATGTCTTTGCCTGGAAACCCTCAGATATGACGGGGGTACCAAGAGGGTTAGCCGAACATAAGTTAACCATCCAGAAAGGGAAAAGCCCGATAGTACAGAAGAAGCGGGGTCTAGCGCCCGATCGAAGTAGAGCTGCGTGTGAAGAAGTTAAACAATTAACCGAGGCTGGAATTCTCCGCGAAGTCCGGTACCGGACCTGGGTCGCTAATCCAGTTATGATCCGAAAAAGTGACAATACATGGAGGATGTGTGTCGATTTCAAGGATCTCAACGACGCTTGTCCGAAGGATGCTTATCCGCTGCCGGAAGTGGACTTAAAAGTGGAAGCTCTGGTTGGCTTCAGATACAAGTGTTTTCTGGATGCATACAAGGGCTACCATCAAATACAAATGGCCAAAGAAGACGAGGACAAGACGGCTTTTCACACCGATATGGGGATCTTCTGTTACCGAAAAATGCCTTTCGGATTGAAAAACGCAGGAGCAACTTATCAAAGATTGATAGATAAGGCTTTCTCGGAACAGATTGGAAGAAACCTAGAAGCATACGTGGATGATCTAGTTATAAAATCCACATCGGAAGAAATCATGATGCAAGACATTCGGGAGACGTTTGCCAATCTCCGAAGGATCAACATGAAGCTCAATCCCAAGAAATGCTCTTTTGGGATGGAAGAAGGAAAGTTTTTGGGTCATATCGTCACCCCAAACGGCATTAAAGCAAACCCGGAGAAGATTCGAGATTTAGAAGGTATACCGTCTCCCAAGACGATGAAAGAAGTCCAGAGCCTAAATGGCAAAGTTATAGCCTTGGGACGATATCTCTCAAAATCTGCCGAAAAATCATTACCAATCTTTCGGACCTTAAAGAATTGTGTAAAAAAGGGAGACTTCCGGTGGACGTCGGAAGCTGAAGAAGCTTTACAGGAAATGAAAAGGTTTATCATGGCACTTCCAACTCTTACGGCACCCAAAGAAGGGGAAACCTTGATCTTGTATCTATCAGCAACGACGGAGGTTATTAGTTCAGCCCTTTTAGCTGAAAGAAAGGGAGAACAAATGCCCATCTACTTCGTCAGCAAGGTGTTACAAGGTCCCGAAAACAACTACACCCAAATAGAGAAGATAGCGCTGGCCTTAGTTTATACATCCCGAAGGTTGAAAAGATATTTTCAGGCACATAGCATCCGAGTAATCACGGACCAACCTTTGAAACAAATCCTAAGGAACGTAGAAACGGCTGGCAGACTTACAAAGTGGGCCATTGAGTTAGGAAGCTATGATATTGAGTATGTCCCTCGGACATCTATCAAAGGGCAAGTGCTAGCGGATTTCCTAGCTGAAGTTCCTGATCAGACTGTACACCAAGACACCGCCCCGAAAGACATCATTCCGAAAGAAACTGCGACAAAAGCACCGGCAAAAAACAAAAAGAGAAAAAGGTCAACAGAATCCAACACCGAAGAAAAAGGCGCTAACCAAGAAAGCACTTGGTGTCTCTTTACTGACGGATCCTCTAGTTCGGAAGGATCAGGTGCCGGAATTTTACTTGTTAGCCCGGAAGGAAAGGAGTTTTCATTCTCCATCCGTTTTTGCTTTGATAACACCAATAATGAATCCGAGTACGAAGCCCTGTTGGCCGGATTACAGAAAGCCAAAGAGAAAGAAGTAGACCACTTGAAGATCAAAGTGGACTCAAAGTTAGTGGCCAATCAAATTAATGAAACATACGAAGCCAAGGAAGACCGGATGAACAAATATAAAGAGAAGGCGAAGAAGTTAATGGGCACTTTCCAATCATGCACGATTGAACAAATTCCAAGAACGAAGAACAAGGTGGCGGACACGTTGAGCAAGCTGGCGTCCATAGCATTCGGACACACAGCGATGGAAGTTATGATAGAAAAACAAGACCAGCGGGCTATAGTTAACCCGAAAGAAACCCTGATGATTGTGGAAGATGAAGGAGTCACTTGGATGACACCGATAATGAAGTTCTTACAAGAAGGAATCTTGCCACAAGACTCGAGGGAGGCCCGTAAAATCCGGATGAAGGCACCAAATTACATAGTGAAAGGTACCACTCTTTACCGAAAAAACCCACTCTCACCTTTACTTCGTTGTTTAGGACCATTGCAGGCCAACTATGTGGTCCGGGAAATGCATGAGGGAGCATGTGGCATGCATGCCGGACCACGAAGTATGGTCTCAAAAATCATGGGATTGGGATACTTCTGGCCAACTATGCACTTTGATGCCATCGAACTGATCCGAAGGTGCGATGCTTGTCAAATCCATGCACCCATTCCAAGACTGCCGAAACACAATTTAGTGTCCATACTATCGGCATGGCCGTTCCAAAAGTGGGGGATAGACATCGTGGGAAAATTTCCAACTGGAACCGGAGGAATGAAATTTTTGATAGTAGCAGTAGACTACTTCACAAAGTGGGTCGAAGCTAAACCCGTCGTCCGGATCACAGGAAAACAAGTTCATAAGTTCGTATGGGAAAATATCGTGTGCAGGTTCGGTCTGCCGAGTGAACTAATATCAGATAACGGAAAGCAATTCTCGGACAATCCACTGCGACGATGGTGCAGCGAGCTGAGAATCAAACAAACTTTTACTTCGGTGGCACACCCGCAAAGCAACGGCCAAGTTGAAAGGATTAACAGAAGCATTGGGGATGGGATAAAGGCAAGATTAGGCAGGGAAGGAACGGACTGGGTGGATCAAATACCCCATGTATTATGGGCACATCGAACCACCCAGAAAACGAGCACCGGCGAAACCCCTTTTAGCCTAACGTATGGATCCGAAGCTGTTATCCCAGCCGAAATAGGGATGCCGAGTCACCGAGTAACGTCCGGAAGTGATCAGACCAACCAAGAAGAAATCCGGCTCAATCTGGTGTTACTGGAAGAGCGAAGAAATGCAGCGGCAGTTAGAGAGGCCGAATACAAGGAAAGGCTCGAAGAAACCTACAACAAGAAAGTGAGAAAGCTGGTGTTGAAAGAAGGAGACTTGGTTCTCCGAAAGAACGAAGCGAGTCGGCAGGAAAACGAAGGTAAACTGGGGCCAAAATGGGAAGGTCCATACAAGGTGGTCAAAGATATGGGCAATGGCGCCTACAAGCTGGAAGACATGACCGGCACACCCATACCCAGAACATGGAATGCCATGAACCTTCGAAAGTATTATAGTTAGCTAACTATGAGTAATGTAATCTTTTTTTCATTTTTTATATGAATGAAAGGCCCTCGTAGCCAATTTTTCCTTCATTTTACTATTAGCACTATTCGAATGAATGTTCGTAACGCTTGACGAAGTGTTTGAACATACAATCAATTCAGATAGTCTAAGAAAAAATAAGGATGAGACTTCATAATTATTGAGCCTAACCTCAATATGTATCGGACCTAACTCCGAAAGAAAATTGAGCCTAACCTCAATATGTATCGGACCTAACTCCGAAAGAAAATTGAGCCTAACCTCAATATGTATCGGACCTAACTCCGAAAGAAAATTGAGCCTAACCTCAATATGTATCGGACCTAACTCCGAAAGAAAATTGAGCCTAACCTCAATATGTATCGGACCTAACTCCGAATAAAAATTGAGCCTAACCTCAATATGTATCGAACTCAATTCCGAATAATTTTTCTAGAGATTCACACAAAGCATTTTAACAACACATAAATTACAACAAGTAAAAGATGCAAATGAATCTGGAAATAAAATAAAGGAAAAAATATATTGATCATAACTTGTTTGTGGCAATATATCTCCACAGGTCGGAGATACATTTCATTACAATATAACAAAAGAAAGACGGATCATAGAAGCTTCATTCCTCATCTGAAGGAGGACCTACAACAGGCTCAACAGCTTGAAAGTCTTCTATCGGAGAACCATCAGTGGCTGCCAAGGCTTCAAGGTACGGATAATTAAGGTGGGAAGCATCGGTTATGGCCTTCTCCAGCTCCGAAGCAGCATTGGCATTAAAGAATGGAGAAGTAGAAGCCTTCTGTTTCAGACGTCCAATATTGACACCGGCAACTAAACCATCATGACACCCAAGTCTATAGTTAAGCATCTGAATGTTTGTCTGGGGACGGGAGTACTCCTGGCTAGAATGTAGCTTCTGAACGACGTGTTTCGGACCCATTGTTACCAACCAACTTCTGTCCGAACGAAGTTCCGCTAACTCAGATGCCTGTTTCCTCAACCGTTCTTCCAAAGACCGGAGCACATCACCATTCATATCGCATTTGGCCTGAGCTTCGGCCAAGGCTGTTTCGTGCTCCGCCTTCAAGCTGGCTATGTCAGTCTGTCTTTGGGCATCCATGAAGCTTTTCAGTTTGTCCAAAGCTGTTTGATGCTCTACCTCCCATCTCTCCCGAAGCTCTCGGGTAGCAACCTCAGTAAGACCGGAGGAAGCAGCTTTCAACTTAGTCACCTCCTTTGACAAACGATGACTTCTGTCCCGATACTGCTTCTTTCGTTCAAGGGCTTCGGCTAGCTCTTTCTTGGCCGAAGTAAGTTGACCATCAAGTTCCAAGACCCGGAATCTATGCTCTGCCGTTTCCCGAGCCGATGATTCCATTCGGCGTCGGAGGTCAGGACCTACTATGTTTAAAGAGGCCAGAGCAAAGTCAAACTCACGTCCTGCTTGGATGTTCCCAAGTTTTCCCAAACGAAGAGTTTCAGCAGGGGTAGCGAGATTATCAACCAGATCCCGATTGATTTCATAAGAGTCCGGTCGGAAGAGGTCCCCACACTTGACCTTACTAATCGCCGGAACGAAGGATGTCCCGGCCAAAGCAGTGTCCAGACCTTCAGACTCTGTTTCGGAATTTTCCTCTTCCGAGGGCACTTGGACGTCCTCCATACGTTCGTCCGCCACTTGATTACCTGAAAGACAATAACTGGGGGTCAATAAACTCCGAAAAAGGAGAAGGTTGAACAATTCCAGAAAGAAGAAAAATACCTTCCGGCTGATTCACCAACACTTGTGAAGTCTCAGCTGCTAAGTTTTCATTCGGCTCCGGTGATGGAATAAGGGGGGATATTGGCCGATAAGTCACAGTCTCTGGCGACAGACGCCGATACCCTAGATCATCCTGTGCCTGATCTAGCAAAACCCCAACAAAAGGCTCCTGTAGGGGTTCGTCAACTAAGTTAAGAGCCACAAACTCCTCATCCGTTGGAATAGCAGAAGAAGCCTCTCCGAAGGACTTCTCACCTGTCCTTTTAACACCAACAATCGGCTCCTCAGTAATCGGTTCCTCAACAACCGGTTTCTCAACAACAGGTTCTTTAATAATCGGCTCCGGATTAGAAGTGACAGCTTCAGGTTCAGTTTGGGGACCTGTCGGGAAATCATCATCAACTATCAGTTCGAGAGCTCTCCTTGTTTCGGAAGAAGTCTCATAAGAAGGAGGATCAAGATAGCACTCCGTACCATCTAACGAGACACCTCCTTCTTCCGAACTTTCAAGGACAATAAACTTACCCCGGAAGACGGAAGTAGCGACTTCTTTATTTTTCTCCCCAGCTTTTGAAGTATCGGTCTCTGTAGCCGATGGAACCTCAGATTGTTGATTCTTTCTTTTCTCCCTGATAGTCAAGCTGGTGGTAGATGTAGAAACTTTCTTCTTTTTGCTGGACACCTCAACCGTCGGTGCAGTCTCTTCCTCCGACTCCCCACCTTCAACATCATCATCTTTTTTACCCTCGGATGATTCCGGAGGAGCAAACCAGTCCGTAGCTTTTCTCTTCCTAGCAACTGCATTTCCTACAGAGGATGATGTCTTCGCAAACAAAGCACGAAAAAGCAAAGGGATAGTATTATTATTACCACTCTTGGCCGGATGAGCACCACTACCCATGATAGTCCCTGCGGCTGGCTGAATGAAATCCTCATCTAAGGGATTTCTTAGTGTATAACCCGCCGGAAATACCGCATCAGCTTCGGTGTAGGGAGCAGGAAGTCTTTCAGAAGACATGTGTATCACTCTAGAATTCGTCCGAACCAGCCAGGATACCTCATCCTTAGCAAGAGTACGAGAAAGGTACTTAACCGAGGACCAATCACTCAGCTCTAGAAAATCTATCAGAGGCAATTCTACAAAAAAGAAAGACACGGCAAATAAGTAATCATCATAGAATCATCGGTACAACGAGCACAAGAATGTAACATACCTCGGCCGTGCAACTGTAGACAGGGTTTGGAAATATTCGACGTCCAAAACCGACTTATACCGGCCATCACCAATACGTGCTCCGGTAACGTACGACACTCAACTTGGTGAGTCGTCAAAGCTTTTACAGCATCATCCGAAACTTCTCCCGGCTTTACCTGCTCATCGGCAACAGACTCATCCTTATGCTTCCATCTAATCCGGATGGGAGCCACGCCGGCATTCACAAAGAAGAATTTGGTTTTCCAGTTTTTCCGGCCGGAAGGAGCACCGGAAGAACAAACAGGATTAGGTTTCCTCCTCTTATCAAAGGTAAACCAGTCCCCCGCCTTTCCAAGTTTGTAAAACACCCGGAAAAGAGTTACCGAAGGTGTATACCCAAGAGCCCAGCTCTGAACCTCAAAACAGGTAAGTCTCAAAGCTCCGAGAGGATTCATCT
This sequence comes from Senecio squalidus, assembly GCA_910822075.1. Classification (NCBI taxonomy): domain Eukaryota; kingdom Viridiplantae; phylum Streptophyta; class Magnoliopsida; order Asterales; family Asteraceae; genus Senecio; species Senecio squalidus. The sequence goes on along the minus strand of CAJVGC010000592.1, from coordinate 46,310,514 downwards.
GGGAAGGATGAAACTTGAAATATTCGCAAACCTCCAAAAAGAGTCTGGAGAATGGAAGCCGGAGGTTTGAAAATTCAAACCACTCAGCGTAAACCCCTATCTTGCCGGGAGGCGCATCCAGAATGGTGTCGTTGGGACCAGGAAGAGTAGCGCCATAGCCAACGCCGATGGCATATTTGTCACAGAGGACATCAAGGTCCTCCTGGGTCAAACTATTGAAAGACCTCCGAAGGTTTTCCTTATCTTTCTTTGACATCACGAAAGAATGAGAAGACAAAAAGCAACGAAAGAAAGATTGATGGAAGAAAAACACGCACAGTTAAAAGTGTGATTGAGAAAACGGTGAGAAAAAAGTTACAAATGGGGTAAAAGAAGCTATTTATAAGCAAGTGTATGTCAGACGATGGGACGCGCGTCTAATCCCACCGCCTCTCTCGACCAATGGAATAGCGACAGGTGGAATAAGCATTAAATGCAGCAATTTGAAAATCTTCCCGCCGAAGCTAAAAACCCATTATCCCGCCTAAATAGTCAGACGGTTACAAATTTCCGAAGAAACTCAAGAGACACACCCCAGTTAACCGAAAGAGGAAGCTGAAAGAGTTGAAACACTTTATTTTTTCTTCTAGTCAAGCATTACATAGTCTTAACTACGTAATACTGGACTAGGGGGGCTGATGACGTACCATCGGTTAGCCGATAGAAGTCTATCGGCCAAACCAATGGTACGCCGAAAGATCTATTGGCTGGGCACAATCTTTAAGAAAGAGAATCTAAACAACACCTATTATCCGAAGAACATCCTAAGGACCATAAGGCCGAAGGATGACTTCTCGACAGAAAGTACAATACTTTGCAATACCTCCCGGATAAACAAGATATTGTACTTAGAACACGTTATTATCCGAAACTCAAGATCTATAAATACCAAGCTCACTCTTCACTTCAAGGGTAACGTTCATAAACACTATACGCTCTTACATTACTTATTTACTCTTACTCTTCGTAATCTTACTCTTACGCCCGAGGTAAACCAGGGGATCATCCCCGCTCCGTTTACTCGTGTGTTTGCCTCCTTGTGCAGATAGTTCAAGATCGGAGATAAGAACTAGGCTGAAGGTCTTCTTCGGATCAGCTCCATCGGATCCGAACCTTCTACCCGATTGTACTTGTGATATTCCGGTGTCGCAACAGTATGAATTTTAAAAAGTTTGACCCTTCCGGCCCTTCGGTCTATATAATTTCACATCTCGCACTTCCTTGAGGCCGAATGAAAGGGACACCTTGTAGCATGATTAACAAATGGGACACATATTTATGAAACCGGTCATAAATTTGGCTTAATATAGAATAACACCGAATCCGACTACTCTTTAAGAAAAGAAGAGCAAGGACCACTAGGTATGTTAGTGCCAGGAGATCATGGGGACAATTTTTTTTCATCATACTTTCTGAATTTGGATTTATAAAGGTATTTAAATTATTTAAAACAATCGTTTTTGACTATTTTCGTCATAACAATTATAGATTTAAAATATCTATACCGAAAACCCAAAGTTTATAGTACGTATACAACTATTAGCGCATAATTTATACTTTAATACAACAAAGCTATATTCAAGCTAGTTATCTTTAACTTTGAAAATTATTATGATTTATCAAAATTACCATAAGTAGTATAAATAGAAAACTATGCTTGTTGCTTTCCAAAGAAACAATGATTATTGGATAGGAAAGAATATATCATAACTTTGTTATTTAAGTAAAGATAATATTAATATTTAGAATTCAAATGAAACAAAAAAAACAAGATAGAAATTATAAAGTGGAATATATGAAAAAGAATAAGGTATTTAAAACTTAAAAGTTAGTCGGGTCATAATCTTCGGCACATGGATATTTTCTTTCCTCTTGACTAAGTGACTATTCGTAAACGTCAAGTTCATCTTTTTTTTAGTGGCTTATATTCACGATATCGCGCATAATAATTCATTTTTTATTCGTGAAAAGATTTAAAGTCGATGAAAGAAGACGTTTTAAAAAATCTTAAATATTCACTACTCAACTACGTAAATCAAAAAATATAACATTTGACTATAATATAATAAAAGTTTTGACTAGATCATTTGTATAATAATAAACTATACATAATATATTGTGGGTTTTTTATATGCTATCATAGCTTTCTCTAGAATAATTTATGGAGTTGATTGGTTGAGTTAAAATTATTAGAGTTGTATTCTTATAGATTCTCTAACTATTTTATTTATATACAAGAAATAGAATCGAATGTTGTGTTTGAAGTTAGTTTATATTCTAAAATGTAAACTTATTATCATTTAGTTTGGAGCTTGTTTAGTGCTTAAAAGTTTTTAACCCTTATGACTTCTTGGTGAATAAGATTATATATCGGTCTAGATATTATCTTCGAGCATACTTATAGTAAAATGTTAGTATTCCATATATTAATGTATTATAAACCCATCAATTAAAACTTATGAGTAAAGCTATAATTTAAATACAAATGTTTTATTTATGAATTGATGATTCGTTGACAAATGTAATTATTTTAGACAATGTTACCTTTTGTGTTTGTTGGTAGTTCATATACTTAATTATTGAGAACGATAGTTAGTGAACTCTTGTTATTTTTTCTCCTTTACAACGAATAATCTTTTTTTTTTTCAATTCTCTAAAATTCGAAAAAACTAGAGTTTTGATAAATATAAGAGTTAATTACAGGTGGTCCTTTTGGTTTATCCAATATGGCACATATCGTCTTTTCAAGTTTGAAAATACATCGGGCATCCTTATTTTTGAACCGTTGCACATCTACGGTTCCTTAGTCCGTTAGTGTTAACCTATTTCTGATAATTACATCAAAATGACGTATATTGCTTTTCTGTTTTATTTTATATATCATCCTATAAACTTTTAAATTAATTACAAATAAATATATTGAAACACACTATTATGTCTCTCTCTAACTGCTCATATCACCAACCTCGTCTCAATGTGTTTCTAAAACACCATTTTTTGGGGGGCGAAACTCCGATGACATACCCGATATAACATATATCAACCACAAAAAGGACGATATGCCATACTGGACAAACCAAAAGGACCATCGGTATAATTAACTCTAAATATAATTTCGAGAGTTATATTTTGACAACTTAAAACACACATAAAAAAGTTATGTTTTAATAAGTACTATTTTTAAAATGCCCTATTTTCATAACATGTTTGAAAGTGTTAAACTTATATTTGTCAAAACTATTATAACTAACAATATGTATATAAATAAATATTCACCATATATATATCTATTTAATGATTTGTTTTTTGTGCATCTAAAAATATGTACAATTTGTTGGGTTTATTATGGGCTTAGGTGATGTTTTTCATTATTGCTATTGACTTATTGAATTTGTGAAACATAGGAATAAGTTTACAAAATTAATTTTTAATTGGTTGTGTTTATTTTTAACATAATTTAATTTGGTTTATAATTTTGATACTTGTACCAACGTTAGGTGCTTTTTTTATCTAACAACTTAGGTTAATAAATATATAAAAACGAATGTAATATCAAACTGAAATATTATAACTAAACCAAAATGATATTTATAAACCCGAATCCTTTGGACGATGTCCTTTTCTTTATCTTCTAAATCTACTGAAATTAGAGACAATTAAAAGGAATTTTATTGAATTAAAACCATGTACCAACGGACTTTTAGCTAAGCGTTATCATTGTTGTTAAGAAACATGAAGGTCACGGGTTCAATCTCCATCATAGTTATTATCAATTTTATTAGTCAGTTTATTCTATTTGTTTGACCGTTTTGGAAACAGAAATATTAAAAACCTTGTAACAAAACAAAGTAAGCCTTAAAAGCTAGACGGGTTGGAACTAATATTAACTAGAACGGGTCTAAGCTAATGAGGATTATGAGCTTATATAATTCGATTAACAACTATATACATACCATATACGGAGCAAATATATTTTTGATGGACAAATTACCCAAATATATATCCGATATCATTTATTTTGAACGACAATAAATTTTCTTTTAAAAAAAAGAGCAAGACACTAGTAAAAACAGTACCAAGCATGCGAGGAATCATAAAACTACAACCACAAAACTGCACCATGGACCCGGAACGCACCTCCACGAGTGACGAGACCACAATTATCAACATAACTACAAAAGGTAGCACCAAAGGCAAGAACATCCAGAAAAGGTGTAAATTGGAGGGAACTATGACGACGTTCTAAACAAAACATCATACACGATCACCAGTAATTTAAGATGATCTTGAGGACTTTTATTTGATCGAGCCCCTTTAACAATCTACATTGACCCTTTATTAAATAGCAGTCTTCAAGAGTAATGAAATCTTACTTTTACACTAAACTTTTTAACTGAAGGGGAACAAACACACTGCACTGACTCTCTTCGGGCTCTGTCACCACTATTTGCCTTTTGTTTTCACGGTTGTGTATCCCAGATATCCGATAACGTAAGTTAAGTATAATATTCCGAGATCAGCATCTTCAGATACTCAAAACTCTTTCAAATCCAAAAAAGATTCACAAAACAATATGATTCTAGATTAGGTTTCAACTTGTGATTAGGCCTAGCTGGACTTTCATTTTCAAGCCAAGAATCGAAGATTATCAAGAAAAACATACGTTATAAACTGGTACCATTACTAAAAACATAAGCAATGCAAAATATAATATAATGCATGATATCGCCAACGAAATCATAATGATAATCATTGCCTGTTTATTGACATCACATAATAACCTACATTGTATAACTATTCTATACAGACATGCATTATGTTCAATAAAACCCCTGTAAAATCTTACCAATTTACATATGACGATCTTCAGTTTGATCTACGGCTAGCATTCGTTCAGGTCTATCTCAATGTCAACACATATAATCTTCATGATCTTCCATCTTACTCGTCTTGGGTAAAATAGCGCTGTCACTTCATGCAATAGTGAAAGATAAAATGTTAAAACAAGATAACCACTACAAATGGAAAAAAGATTCAAGTTTTAATGTTTGCAGTAGAAATGATGATTTCGACTCATTTACTTATGAGTGGATTGATTTCAGTTATTTTTTATTCAAATGGGTCAAATTTTTACATTGTAATAGTAGTAAAAAAACTTAATCATGATTAGCGTAATAGTTATTATTTAAACATCTTAAAAGAGTTTTTGCGAGTCAACCTATCTCGACTTAGCCCGTACTAAACAATGACTTGTTTTAACCTGACCTTATTTTTACATGTTACCCACTCTGCCAATTTTCCCACCTATAGTTTTCAGTAAGAAGTCTAATATGTGGATACCTGCGTGTTATCAGATTTCTGAACAAGAGAATCCAATTTTCTTTCCAACTCTTCGATTTCAAGCTGAAGGTCTTTCTCCTTAAGTAGAAACAAGTTTTCCGAACTATCTGTTGCAAGTTCCTTCAATCTTTCACTCTCAAGATTCTGAATTTCAGCCATAGTTTCAATCTGTTTCTTAATATTCTCCAACTGTTTCGACTTGAGAGTTATTTGGTTTTCAAGAAAAACTAGTTTTTCTTGAAAACGGTCACCAAGATACTGCAAATCTTTATTTACTTTCACAAGCGTATCTTCAAGAACACATTTTTCTGCACGAAGTTTATTGGCTTCATCGATAGCTTTCATGGCTGCTTTCTCATTAACTTCAAAAGTACACGCCATTTTTAAGGAAAGCCTTCTGAGTTCCTCTTGAAGCCTCGTGGCTTTATTAGCATTTTGCCATCTCATCTTTCTTAAACTTTCTTCTGCACATATAGCTCTTTTTTCCTGCTCGGTTTTTGCAAGCATTAATTCTTCAAGATCAGTTTCAAACCCATGAGCTTGATTCTCTAACTCTTCTTCGAGATACTTGATATGGGTTTCGAGCTCTTTAATTGCAAGGTTTGACTTTGACAATTCTTCTGACTTTGCCTTGAGATCGTTTTCTAAATCCTCTATTTGTGTTTCGAGTTCATTTGCGGAGGCGTAAGATGTTGAATACTCGTATTGCATCTTTAGTTGTTCTTCAAGGTGACTACGCTCAAGTTTATAAGAAATATCATGATTTTCTTGCTTAAGGATCTCGTAATCGAGTGCAATTTGCTCCATTTGCATTTCAAGATCGTCTTTATCTCTTTTATACAACTCGATTTCATTGTGAAGGTCTATAATCTTTTGTTCTAGTAAATATGTTTCTTTCACGCCTCTATGTTCTCTAACAATAGCTTCCAACTCCCTTTGTTCCTCGTCATCATCCGTCTCCAAATGTCGATTTTCAGAACATATTGACTTTGACTTCAGCTCTTGCGCTTTTTGAAGTTGTGACCGAAGATTGGAACTCAATTCCTTCTCACGGTTTAGCTCTTGTCTCAGTTCTTCAAGAAGAATCCAAGGATCACCTTCGTCAATCAACAACATACCATTGACTTTGACTTCAATATTGACTTCTTCTCGGTTCTGATAGCCTTTAACTTCTTCCTTGAGAGTAGCTAATTCCTTCGAAAGATCCTGACTCTTTTTCATTTCTTTCACGACTTGCTTACGGAGTGTCTGCAATTCGAGCTCGGAAACATCTGCTTGTCTGGTCAAAGTTGCAACTTTGACCTTGAGGTCTTGAATAACGGAATCTGTAGAACTCTCTTCAGAAGTTTCTCCTGAAGTACTTATTGAAGAATCATCTGTAGTTATTTTAAGAACTGAACCATTTAACCAATCCCATTGTAACGATCTATCTTTTGTAACTGAGGATTCACGACTCAACTTAGTGTTCTTAGTTTCGTGTTTTTGTGGAGTATTGAGCCCAGAACTGCTATCAGAACTTGTCAGCATGATATCAGAGCCAGTGGATGCTCGGCGACTTCTGTTAATGCCATTTTCCGTCCCATGATCCTGTTAGATACGCCACATAATTGTTATGCTAATCTAAAAATTAATTCCATAAACATTTCTTATTAATCTTAGGATAGACACTCTCAGTAATGATGTATGATTTTTATGGAAACTGAATCGCTCTCACTAAATAGTTCAACATTTTAATTACATTTATCAACTTTAATCATAATAATGACAGGTTTAGCTAGGTGAAATAAGCACTTACGTCAGTAGTGTTTCCTCCTATGCTTCCTTCTAAATCAGCGTTGGTAAATTGCCTTTTGAAGATTCGATCATGGGGGCTTGCATTCTCACTTCCATCAATATCGCTGTAAATTGAACGATTGTATACATCAGTAGTTGAAAAGGTTAAAAAAAAAAATAGATAACTAAAACATATTTTTAATTTATATATACCTCTGATTAAAAGAATCCTGCACCCTTTGAATGGATACCTAATTAACACGACATACACATCTATTAAACTTGAAACAATAATCTTAGCTAAAACAAAAATACACGAGGGAGAAGGAACTAACATGCAATACAGCTGCAGAATTTGCATTTTTAAGAGGAAGAGATAAAGTAGACAGCTTAGTAGCATCTGCATAACTTGCAAAATCAATTGAAACCTGACCAACGCTACCAAATCTTGAAGAATCCTACAAAACGTTAATAACCCACGAAATAAGTTTACTTTTCTGGGAAAGATATATAATAGGCATAGATTTAAAACCCGTGAAATAAGTTTACCTTTGCGACAACAAAGTGATAGATTTTCTCAAGAAACTTTCCGGTTTTTGCATCCTGAGAGAATTTCACCGTTTCATAAAGTGGTTTTTCCCAATAACAGCTTCCGTCACGAACTTTGCATTTCTCTAATCTTGACGTAGGTTTTCCAACGTCAGCAGGAGTCACAGATATCATTAACGTTTCTCCATAAAACTGTTCCAACTGAATAAACTCACCATATATCAATACTAACTATTCGACAGCAACACAAAAAAAAAAAATCTAATTCCACTGTATAAATCTTATTGTTCGTCATATCATAAATTAAACAAAGTTATGTATCTTTAAGTTTTCTAATTATTGTAATATCACAAATGCATACATTGTGCCCTTTAACTACCATAAAAAAAAGGTTCTTCTACGGGTTTAAACTCGAAAGGTCCCCGAAAATTCTATTCCTTCCTAGACAGATTTTCTCCTAGACAATTCACAAACACCTCACATGGCAATTATATACAGACATAAATACATATAATGTATTCAATTATTAAATACATTAGAGTTTTGATAACAATAGTCATATGACCGTACTTAAAAACTTTAAAACTACATTATCTACCTTTACTTTATCAATAACCGCCTATGCATTTATGGTATCATGCCCGGATTTTAAGAAAACCGTTAAATGAACACTGTAAATATAATAATAATACCTGAGTTGCATGAAACTGCAATTTGAACACACATTTGACCTTGTTCTTCTCCCCCCTCCATCTCCCCGACTTAAACATTTTTGTATATTTTTGACAAATTTAATCAAAATTCCGAATTACACGTAGGAAAGAAACAGAATTATGGGGAGCTCGTGAATGAATGACTGAGATTGGTGATTGACCTGCAAAATCTAGTAAAGAATCTTTCAATAAATTTGGTGTTTTTTTGTGTAATATGTGTGTCTTAATAAAAACAACAAATGGGTGTGTAGGTGTTTTTTGTTTAATTGTTTTTGTTTGTGAATAGTACATGTAACTTTGACATCGTCAAACACACTTTTTGTTTTTATTTTGAAAAAGAATATGAATTTCTACGTATAAAATTTCTTTTTATATAAACCGTTCCTATCAAAAATGATATATTTATAGAAAAATCCGTATGAACACGATACAACACCATCAGAATCTTAGGGCCGAACTTGCAACAACCAAACGTTAAGGAGGATTTATGCAATTATATTAAGTCTACTTTAAACTTTTCAGTGTGTTTTTTTATTATGTTTTTATGTAACGATCAAACATTGAGAATGATTTATGCAATAAACTTAAATCGATATTTTTTTTCCCATCTTAATTGTATCTAAGAGACTTTTGACAACGTATAGAAACGGTAATAAATATCTTTAGATTTGGGAGAATTAGAAGTGCAACTTGGTTAAATATTGTATAGAAACGTTCTATCTAAATACATATTTAGTGGGGTTAGGCCCTGTTTACTTTCTTCATTCGTTAAGTACGTCCGAATGTAACGTATGTTTGGATAGATATTGTTTGTATGATATAAAAAGTAATGATATTTATTTTATGTACTCCCTCCGTCCCATATTTATTGTCCACTTTTGACTTTTTAAGTCTTTCATTTGTAACTTTGACCATGAATAACTTTTTTTGTGTTATACAATATTTGATACAAATTATATGATTGGATTCGGTTTTAAAATTATTTTTCAATGATATAATTTTTATCAACAAATTTATAGCACGAAAAAAGTTATTTAAGGTCAAAGTTAAAAAGCAAAGACCGAGAAAGTCAAAACTGGACAATAAATATGGGACGGAGGGAGTACTAAATAATGAGAGTAAATAATAAGAAAAGAATATTTAAAAATAAATAAATAAGGGGCATATTGGTCATTTGTAAGGATTTTAACGTCATTTGTAGCACCGAATGGGGACGAAAAAGGAAGCTGGTGACAGGAAGAGAGGCCAAACCAACGGTCGATTTTTCTACATACTCTACACGTGGACATATACTTACAATATTTTTTTTGGTTTTTCTGTTGATTACTTTTTTTTTGTTTTAATTTCACTTTTTTGTTTATTTGTTAAACTTTTCGAAAGTGACTTTTTAAGGGGGTGTTTGTTTGGGCTTATATAAGCAGCTTATTGCTTATTAACATTTCGGTTTATGTTTTATAAGCTCGAATTTTCTGGCTTATGTAACCGTTTTTGGGATTTTTAACTGTTTATTATGACATAATAAACCGTAATAAGCCCATAAACGGTTACATAAGCCGGAAAATTCGAGCTTATGAAACATAAGCCGAAATGTCAATAAGCCATAAGTCGCTTATATAAGCTCAAACAAACACCCCCTAACTCGGATGATACAATATAAATGTTAAGTTCTTTCTATAAACATTTCTAATATTGTGTATAAAAAGTTATTATGTAAAAAAATCGAGCTCGAACGATTTAAGACTATATCAAATCGTTAATAAGCCTACATTAAAAGTATAGCTTGGTTATAATCTTTTCATACTGCCAATATTTTGTTTTGCGATTACTAGGCTATAAGATTACTAGGCTATAACTTTGATTGTAGCCTCGCCGATGATTTTCCATTAAAATCTATAATTTTTGGGTAAAAGTCAAAAAAATCATACAAACTTTTTAATTTGTAACATTATAATAAACCAACTTCGGAAATACTTCGGTTATATACGTACTTTGAAATTCCGTCACTATGTGATAAAGAATTTCAAATTTTCGTTGACCTAAAACCTGCTACCGTTGAATTTATTTTGACCGGTTATTTAAAAAAAAAAATTAGTCTAATTTATTCCACGTATTATAATTGCAAGTCTCATTTATTCCACGTATTTCATCTGCTTGTTTCTCATTTCTCCCAAATGAAACCCTAATTTCCCAAATTGAAACCCCAATTTCCCAAATTGAGACCGTAATCCAACCCCTAAATTCAAATCGCATAAACCATGACGAAATCAAAGCAAAATTTGGTTGTTTCTTTGCATCATGATCATAGTTGTCAAAGGCGTGCCTTAGGCTCAAAGGCTCAGAGGCTAGCATGCTATCGCTTTTGTTGGTTTGAGGCGCGTCTTTTAAATATGTGCGTTTTTTTTTAGTACCCGGTTATCTCCTGCAAACTTTATATATGGTATACATGAAATTATTATTGTTTTGTATTACTTGGTGTCCTAATACTTGATGTATTAAGTGTTGTAATGTTATCCAAAAATTATATAGATAATTATAATGCTATAAATATTATTATTTGTTCTCTCCAAGTGGTGAGCCTCATATACATAAGGCGGGTGCCTTGAACCGCGCTTAGCGCCTCAGGCTCAAGGAATCCTTTGCGCTTTTGTGCGCCTCTATCTTTTGACAACTTTGATTATAATTGTATTTTCTTACCAAGTCCGCTAACGTATGCACAAGGTAAACAATATATTATCGACGACGTAGATTTCGAAGGTATGAGTTTTAATAGTTTTAAAGAGTTTATTAGAAGGGTTGTTACAAATTCAATCAGTTATTTGCTAGTATGTGTTCATGATATCCCACTTACACATGGTATTACTCTGATAGAAAATGACCAACATGTGCAAGATTTTGTTAATTAAGGGTATGCAAATGGCTATGAAGTTGATGTTTATGTTGAACAAAATGGGTATGATGTATTTGAATCTACTCAGTTTGAGATGAATGATCTTGATTATGAAAGTGAGAGTAAACGTGTTGAGTTAGAAAAGGATGTACTTGTAGAAGAGTTTGTTCAGAATGAATTTGAGGGTGAAGATAATGGGGTGATTGAAAGACGTTTGAATGATGATCCTTTTTCGACCAAGTTATGTGGCAATTTTGGGTATATTAACTATGATTCAGAGCCTATTCCAAGCAATGACAATGTCCCTGTTGCTGATCCTGATGACCATGGTTTAGATGATAGATTTACGGTGAAAGTTGTTGTTCAATATCCTGCTCATGATCAAAGCATTATATGGGATTCAATGAAACCTATATTGGGTATGAGGTTTGAACATGCAAAACACTTGAGGCTAGCTTTGGCTAATTATGGGGTGGCAAATGGTTATCGGTTATTGTATAGATTAAGTAGTCACAAATGTTTGCTTGTTTACAGTGGAAGAAATATTTAAGAGTGGAGATGTGCCAACTCAAAACTAAGTAAGAAGGTGAGGATGCAAAGTTGTTAAGTAAACAAGGTGAAAGTGTAGTTGAAAGGGAGTCTAGTGGTAGCAAGAAGGGTGGTTCTAGTGGCAACAAGAAGGTTTGTGATAGTGGAAGCAAGAATGTTGGTGACAGTGGCAGCAAAAAGATTGATGATAGTGGCAACAAGACATGTACTTGTCCCTTTAGGTTATATGCTTCTTGTATGTCTATTGAGAAATCCTTCCAAATCAAATCCCTCATACCTGGACATAATTGTGGTAGAAACTACAATTATGGTTCTCTAGTGACATACAAATGGATAGCAATGAGGTATGCAAAACAAATTGTGGTCAAACCTTTCATGACACTAAGGTTTATGGTTAATGACATAAGGGAGAATTACATGATTGATGTAAGTCTAGGACAATGCAAGAGAGCAAAGCAGAGGGCACTACCAAAATTTTAGCTATAAATTGAACAAGATCACTAACATAGCAGGATCACAACAACACTTAGTATTCTAATTGCAAGAAAAAAAATGTCAAGTGAAAAGTATAATGTGATTCATGTCCCAAGAAAATCAAGTAGTGATGAGGTGAATGTGGCACCGGATACTGACAGTGACAGTGATGTTGATAATGGTCCAACATTTTTTATGACCTTGGATAAGTACAAGGTCAAAGCTTATAGAGTGGAAAGTTCTTGCATTCTTTTCTCTTCTCATGTAACCTATATACTTATCCTAGCTCCTTTTGTTGCAAACAATCCCAGCTCCTTTTGTTAGGGGAAACAACTTGACCAACTATGCAGATTGTACCATATACTTCCCTAGGCGTGATTACATCAAGGACTTCAAGCTAGTGACTCATGATGATCCTAGGAGGGCCATTGTACCTCCAAGCCATGTTGTGATCAAAGGGGACTGGAAGAAGTTCAGGAGGTTTAACCACCTTCGTTATGGTTGTGTGTTGTTGTTCCAACTCAAGCTTGAACCAAATGGATCTGGAGTTCCAAAGGTGGTCTTCACTGTTGCGAAAAAACCTGAATGACCAAATGGATCTGTAGGACACTACTGTTGTTTCATGTAACTGTTGTTTCTTAGCTTCCATGTTTCTGTCTAAGTGTGTTGTCCCTGTTTGTTGTCAAAATGTTGTTTGTGATCAATAAAGTGGCCTTTGTTATAAACAATATACTAACAGCCAATATACTATGAACAAAATTGTAACAAATTATAGCATAAAAAACTAATTTTTATTTAAAAAACAAACTATATTACAAGTAGAAAATGAAGAAAAAGATTGATAATAAGACACTAACTACAAACACTTTCTTATAAAATCTAACAGCTGCTTCTGATTTCTTCAATTCTAACTGCAAAGACAAGATGTCATTACTCGTTTTTGACTTGTATAAGTCAAATTCAGCTACCACAGTAAGCAATAATTCTTCCGTTTCATCATTTCTTGTTACTTCTCGCCTATTGTTTGGGTTAGTCACATTGTAAATTTCATACATTATCTCCCTATGCCTTTGATTATGCAACTCGGGATCAAACTAATAAAAGGCATCACACTTCTTCCCCCTTTTCTAGTCAAAACATAAAAAAGTGCTATAAAAAACTAGAAATGGCTGATAAATGTACCTCAATGTCGATGCTTACCAATGAATTAGGGCAAACCAAAAACCTTATAGCCGGATTGGATAACGTCCATGAAGTACGCATTTTCAGTGGTAACTTACAATCACATTCACTTGGGATTTCATGGTTTAAACGTGACGTAATTGAAGAGGAAGACATCGAGTTTCAATGGGGGTTTAAAATTTGGGTTCTTTATTGGGGAGGAAAGGGAATAAAATTACGGTTACAAATGGGGGAGAAACGTACAAGACATGTCACCAATAAACTGACGTGGATGCCTTGTTGGCAACGTTGAAGATAACCGGTTACAAGTTTGTCATATTGCCAGAAAATTTCAAAGTATGTATATAACCGAAGTATTTTTCGAAGTTGGTTTATTATAATGTTACAAATTTGAAAGTTTGTATGATATTTTTGACTTTTACCCATAACTTTTCCTATAATTCTCACTAGTTCAGATAAGAGAAATCATAAATATAATCACATGCCATCTTAAAATTTCGAAAATAATCACCAAATTCACAACAATGTTTTCCCGCCACTTTTGTCTTTCCCCCCTGGCGCGAGAACGAGAATTTTTGAAATGAGTAGTGTAAATTAAGTTGCGCGACAACGAGATTGTAATGTCGCGAGAACGCGTTTTAATAGATGTGAAGACGTCGCTTCAAATATACCACTCATTTCAAATTTTAAGATGTCAGGTATTTAAATTAATGATTTCCTCATTTACAATATTCTTTGGAAAAATGATATATATTTTATGTTGTTTGGTATAAACAATGACTTTATCTATATTAAATAAAATCATTTCATAATAGCATAAAATGTGACGGACTCGGAAACTATTCATATCGTAGCCATAATACTCAACATGTGTATACGTGCTAACCAAAAGAATTAAAATTTGTCAAATTGATATCAAATTATTATGAAGGCGACCCTTATCTACTGACCCACACCAAATGATGCACCATAGTACGCGCCATTAACCAAATTTGACACATAGTGTCATGGACCACTAGCAAGGACAACCGAGCCTACTCAAAACACATTTGTGGCTCTCACTGTTCACCACACATAGTCACATATCCTTTGTGTCTGTTTTAATATGTTATACGTGGTACGTTTGCAATTAATAACTCGTCCCAAGTCTCTACCGACTAACCAAATAACCGAAAGATACCATATGTTAAACCGTTGCTATAACGATCTGGACTTAAATAAGCCATAAGTTTGTAGTACATATAAAAAGTATCGTTAGCAATATAAAGATTTATAAAAGTAAAAATGGAATTAATAATGCATTTTATTGCATATAATGATGGAAGGCACATTAGGCATGACCGGTCGGACCCTCCATTTGTCCATGCGTACCCGAGAGTGGCCTATTTCACGGTTTATCATTTTGTTTTTAATTTTTTTTTTAAATTTTTCTATGTTTATAAAAAAACATTTCGAATTATATGTTTGAAAAATATTAAACAAATAATAAATTGTCATTATTACTAGTAACATAAAAATAGAGGGTTAAGTTCATTTACATAATAAAATTTGAAACCAAATGAACCAGATTCTTCATTTTAAAAACTCATTTTAATTTATTTTTATTTAAAAGTTAATTATTTTAAAAATCGTAAATGTATTTAAACGAATAAATTACACCATTAAAACGGGGTTTATTTCTTCTTTCTATAAAACATCCACTTGATATATATTTGACGAAATTTTTTTTCGAGTTTTTGACGGATTTTGGATAATTTAAATTATAAATCACAGTTTTATCACACGTGTATTAGTAGTTTGACTTATGATTTTTGTGTTCTTTCTTTTTTATTTTAGTTAAATATATATCATATAATACATTTAGGTTTTGAAATTCACATGTAGTGTTCATATCACATGTGATATTACCTTACGAATATCAACATTTGACCAAATACGAAGGGAAAAAAAATCTTCAAAATTCGATTTTTTTTTTCCGGGTCTATATAGATTATACTTCATATAATTTTTTTTGTTTATAATTTCACATTTAAAGTTTAAATCGTGTGTGTTATTGCTTATTTGTTTTAAAGTTCTACGTATATTATAATATGACATATGATTTACGTTAATATCACATGTGCTTTCGTTAAAAAAAATTTAATAGGTTTAATATAATTATATATCATATAACGATTTTAAATTTTTAAATTCACATTTAATGTTAATATCACATGTGATAATCTTATGAGTTAAAACATTTTTCCAAAAACGAAAAAATAAAAGTTGACAAAATTTGATTTTTTTTTCTGGGTTTAGATAAATTATACTTTGTATAACATCTTTTGTTTTTGAAGTTTACTCATTTATGTTAAAATCACATGTGATATTAACGTTACAATTTCAATACCCACCCGAAAATCGAAAAAATAAAAGTCGTCGAAAGTATATATGACCAATGCTCTAATTAAAGAGGAGAACACGACGATCGCAACGGTGTAATTTATTTTGTCTAACGTTTAACGGTTTACGAGATAAATTAATTTAAAAATAATAATTTAAAAGTGAGTTTTGATTTAATCTTAGCCATTAAATAAAAAACTAAATGAATGATGGAGATCGAGTCTTTTTGTCTTTTGAAAATTAATGGTTTTATTTGATCTTTTTCCTAAAAATAGAAAAGACAATTAATGTTTTCATGGGCTAGATATTGTATGGGTTTATTTTAAATGGGCTTATAATTAGCCATTAAGCATTTGCAGAAAATTAACTAATGTATATGGACTACTTAAATGGGCTTTTCTCATTTTATGATAGTGAACAATTAAATTTTTACCAATTCATAACCGATAATGATACGTGATATTAGTAACACCTATTTTGCATATTCGTGCAATCCAGCTAGCAACATGCATCGTTTTTTCGTAACAAATACATGATCTTAAACTTTTAATACCTTTAATCATGAACTTGTGAAAAGACAACTTACTTTAGAGGCAAAACACAAACAAATTTAAGTTATTCAGCTTTTCCTGACACCTGTAAAGTAAATCATCACAACTTCAAAAAGAGAATAAACGTTCATTTGATCTTGATCTTAGTGGATCGAACAAGGTCTTCAACACCATACTTCAATACTCTCTAAATTTGTTTATACGTCAGGAACATGATCTTCTGAAAAAAGAATCGATAACTTTGATCATTCAACCCTTGTACTAGAATATTCTCCAAAATTGGTGTACGATATAATCTGTCTATTAACCGAATTAGCTTACTAAATTTTAGAAACACATAATTTTGTATTTTTATAATCAAAACTTGATCGAGTGTATGAAAAAGGGATATTTCATGTGTCATTAATCTGCTTATAATCCTCTCACCTTAGTTTGCGGGGCGGTTTCTTCATAATACTTGTCGTTTTAAAAAATATATGTGCTTAATCAAAGAACAAATATAGTAATGAATAGCTGGAACATATAGTACAAGAAGGAAAAAACAATTTGACAAAGAGTTGTTATCATATTTTGTAGTTAGTAAAATCAATTAATCCTAAACAAAACCTTGACTAGTTCAAATGTACATTACGTCGAGCTCAAACTCTGCAAATCCAGTCGATAAAAATCAAACGTCAAAGTCATAAAAAACGCACATTTTTAGTGTATTTAAGGTATGTTTGGTAAAACTAGCTTGTAGTTGAAGCTGAAAGCTAAGGCTTATAATCAGAGTTGAAAGCTTGAGCTTTTATTTTTTGTAAAAATGTTTGAAAAGTAGCTGAAACTAAAGCTTAAATATATAAAATGATTAAAAAATACATAATAATATAATAAAATAAATTTTATTAGGGTTATTTATGTGTTTACCATAATATAAGCTCATACTGCTTTTTTAAGCTACTTCAATGAACTTATTTTTTAAAACCTTTTTCAAATAAACTCCACAAATAAGCCCCAATCAAATAAGAGTTATTTAAAAAAAAACTCAAACTCCGAAAAAGTCTCGTTTAAGCCCCAAAATAAGTCTCGCAAAATATAGCCTTAAAATGGGAGGCAGTTGAGTTTTGAAAGTAGTGGTGACGTAATAGCCCTTCTTGAAATGGATTGTTCTCGGATATGCTTAATATATTTTTATCTTTATTTAAATAAATAAATAAATAAATGATTTTGTCACCAAGAGTCTTTTGACTTTAAGATTTTGTGTATTTAATACGAAAAAAATAATATTAACAATAGCAAACACCAAAAATCTTTATTTTTTAAAAGATTAAATATAACTAGAGATAAGTATATAGATGCATTTTAACAAACATTTTTTTAAATTAAAAGATATTCAATGGTGAAATTAATTAGGTCAAAACAAATGATGGATTGTATTATTTAATAATTTGGTTTTTGTTTTTATTTTGTACCAAATCTGAACAAATAAACCAGTAGACTAATGGTTTGACCATGATTAAGCAATGTTAGAAAATATTATTTTGGGTTGAGGGAACTATAGTAAGCAACGAAGCTATGCATTCATAATGCACGAGTCATGGGGAGTGGGTGGGTCGTAGTGTATTAATTTTTGCTTATTTCAAATTAACTAAAAAATTACATATAAATTTGGCTCGTTAACAACGGCCGAGCACCCCCTTACCTCTCTCCCAGCTCTGACACTGCACGTATTTCTGTTTAAATCATATATAATAACTTCTTTGAAAGAAAAAAAACAATAGAATTAGTAATGGACTACTTTAATCATTCGTAATCATAGTTTAGTTACAAGCAAGCCAATAAAATTACACCATAAACTGTGTAAAATGTACAAATGAACAAATGATATAAGTATATATAACATATATGTATGTATTTTCCTTGATATGTCACAGCAATTCAACGCTTTTATTTGTTTATGTAAACTTAAGTTGGTTTAGTAAAATAGCCGGCCACCACAAGTCATTTATAAGCATGCAAGCTGGCGAACCTGGCCGGCAACTCCAATACCATATATTTATTTCATATAAATAGCAAAAGTTTGGTTATTCCTCATCGTATCAATCTTTGATTATATAACATTTTATTCAAGCTCTTTCAACCATCCATATTTCGTTGATTCACGAAAACTTTAGACTTGCAAGCATTCGACACGGTTAGAGATGAGGCAGGCTGGGACATACTCGGGGATTTTATCTGGAGGAGGGATATCGGGGCGAACTGGACCCCATTTGTTACCATTGGCAAGAATCAAGAAGATCATGAAGAAATCAAGTGTTGATGTGAAGATGATCTCGGGAGAGGCACCACTTGTGTTCTCAAAAGCTTGTGAGCTTTTCATTGATGAATTGACTAAGAGATCATGGAACATGACTATCCAAGGTAAGAGAAGAACTTTACATAAAGAAGATGTTGCATCTGCGGTTGCAACGACTGATGTCTTTGATTTCCTTATTGATTTGGTACATTCTAACGCTTCGGACCATGTTGATTTGAATGAAGATTACATTATCGAAAAGAACCAATAGAAGGTAAATCAAATATGACTTTTTGTTCAAATGGGCGAGTCTTCTTAAAATAACCTAAAGGTCTTGATGTATTAAAATGTTGAGTGAATAACTATTAACACACATATATGTACATGTGGTATATGTTTCATCCCCTCGAGTTGGTTTTCTTAAACGTTACTCATAAGCGAGTAGCCATTGTTTGTCTTTACGGTCGTGTCTTGTTTATGTGTTACCAGGAAATCTTTCCTTATAACCTTGTATTGTTGTGTATGTTTCACTCTCTTAAAAACTTTGTCACACTTCTTTCATTTACTAATTACTAAAGTTGCAATGGTTTACAATGAAAAAAGAAGTCAATTATTTACTAATGCTAGCACTTTTAATTACTTCATCATGGTTTAAAATAAATTTATTCACGACATTTGTTAGAAAGAAAACAAATAAAAGTTTATAATATTTAACATATATATTTATACAAATTAAGAAATTCGAAGTGATTTTAACATTAGATACGGAAACAAACTTGCAAGTTGCAAGTGATTTTAACCGGAAACATGTGACCCAATCTTGATTTTTAATCTAATATTAAGAAAGAAGTTGAATGTTATCACTATATAAACGGGTTAATTGTTTTAAAATACATTAAACTTTACACCAAAAACTATTGTATGCATCTACTTTTTAAACTCTCTATTGTATTTATTAAAATTTCATATAAGACTATTGAATGTATTAAATGACTTGAAACTTGTTGTTTGCTTAGTTGGCATAGGTTTTTATCTATGTGGAAAGTCTAAGAATAATAATAATAAAAAATCATTTAGAAGTATTTTTTTTTTCTAGAATAAGTTCCTGTAACACAATATGTTTAAATTTATTCAAGAGAAATAAATGGAGTTAATTTGCTAATAAATTTTTTGTGTGGTTATTTGTAGAACTAAAAAATTTAAACCTTCCCCAATATAAGATGCTTAATTCCATATCAACATAGATCTTTAAAACTCAAAATCAAAATCCACAAATAAAAACCACCAAATCGTATATGTTGATTGTATGGTTTGTGGATTTTGATTGTCTAGAATAAGCAGAAAGATTGTTATTATTATTATAAAAGTCAGAAGATGAAAGTGGATGTGAATTGGGAGAAGGGTAATTTGGGGATTTGGGTAAAATAGATGATGGGATTAATGGGATAGCTGTTGGTGGTGTTTTTGTTGGTGTATTTTCCGCAGGCTTTCTTGAACGGTTTCTGCCTCTATGCATGTGCCTTTCACAGTATTTTGAATCACAATAAGCTTCTTTTGAACATCTCCATTTTTTACCATCTGTTCTTCTACATCTCTCTGGTTTTGGATCTATTTTTCTACCAAATCCCATCTGAAAACACTTCCATCCAACTACAAATTTAATCAAGAAACTGCAAATTTAATCAAGAAACTGAATTCATTAAATACACTTCCATCCACCGCCTCTCTCTCTGTCATCTCCCAAATCGACGCCGCCGGAGACTACGATCGTCGATCAAATCACCCCTCGCCTCTCTCTCCGTCATCTCCCAGATCATCGACGCCGCCGACGGCGACAACAATCGTCGATTAACTCACGCCTCGCCTCTCTCTCCGTCATCTCCTAGATCGTAGCGGTTTTCTAATTATCTATTGAAAATAAATATAACTGAATGAATAACAATTATATTAAGGCTAAAAAATAACTTTAAATAAATTAAATAATTGACATGGCAAATGATGTGGATGCGCAAATGATGTGGATGCTTAGATGTAATTGACATGTCATTCAAAAATATATTAAAAATAAATTATTACCTGCTACTTGATTAGTAGGTAAACCGATACATACAATAGGGATATATATAAGTTTGTTATATACATTAGATGATTTGAAATTTAGATGTATACAATAGTTTTCGATGACAAGTTCAATGTATTTTCAAACAATTAACCCCTATATAAACTAAAGAGGACAATGGGATTATTACAAATTAAACGGGATTATCATTTTTTGAAAGGGTTTGAAAAATAATCTTTTATCGTGATTATTTAAAGTGGTATCGGTAGGTTGCAATTGATATAAATATGGAGGATGTGTATTTTGATGTTTCTAATTCGGATTCTGATATTGTGAGATCATTAAGGAGTTTAGCCGGTGTTTTGTAGTTTTTGGGAGGTTGTGTGACATTTGGGAGGAGGTGTCTTGGTGTAGTTGTCTTCGGTCTAAGTTTTGGTTTGTTTGGGAGTTGTTTTTGAGTATTGGCTTTTTGTTATTTATGTTTTGTCATTAATCTCTAGCTTCTTGTTAGTTTTTTAAATAAATTTTAATACGCGTTTGAATTATTTTATTTTTTGTTCTATTAATAAAACAATCTTGTTCGATAATTTGAACTTTATGATTTTTTTACCAATTACTTTGTGTACTACTTTGGACAAACTATATACAAAGTAACAGAATGACTGGTTAATTATTAGAGGGATATTATCATATTAGGATCTTCGAAAAATACTAGCATCATAAAGTCATAATGTTATGTTATCGGTATATATTGTGCAATAACAAGTGAATATATATATAGCTTCGTTCAAAAAAGTTGATACTACATTATAATATACTAAAAAAAAATAAAAAATTATTTAATCTCAAGGCGAGAAATAAAAACTAAAAACTGGATTTTCGCCATATCCATACTCATTTTGGTGAATCTTAAGGGCATGCGATGACGATTGGTATTTATTGGTCACCTTTTCGGCGTTCTTATCGTAGGGGTTTGATCCACCACTCTTTGCACCAGACGCCGCTTTCTTCTCCATTCTTCGCTTCTCCTTGTATTCTTCTGGGATATACACGTCCATTTTTGACAAAAATGGAAATGTTAAGTTGGTGATGTTCAATTATTAAAATAAGTTCATTGCATGGTTAATGTGTTTAAAAAGGGAAATGTACGATGAGGAATCTATGGGTGCAGTAGAAACCACATAGTTTATGAATCAAAACAAGCAGCTGCAGGTAGCATATGGTGTCTACATATATTCGAATCTACTGGTATTCTGAATCTTGTTTTTGAATCTTTTGTGTTATTCCATATTATTGCATACATTTAAAAGTATGTCACACATATATAAATACAGAA
The DNA here is from genome assembly GCA_910822075.1 of Senecio squalidus. Lineage (NCBI taxonomy): Eukaryota > Viridiplantae > Streptophyta > Magnoliopsida > Asterales > Asteraceae > Senecio > Senecio squalidus. The sequence goes on along the minus strand of CAJVGC010000592.1, from coordinate 46,288,405 downwards.
ACAATCAAAAAAAATTCCTAACTCCTCATTAACCAATTTGTAAGTAGAACATACCCTTATAAATGATTCAATAAACTAAAATAAAATAAAATAAATAAATAAATAAATAATTCATATACCTTTTTTTTTTGGCTGAAGGCTCTATGAGCCGGTAATACGTGTGGCAGAACAAGGTATGTTTAAGGATAAAGGGCGATGTAACAAACTGCATATTATGGGTTGAAGGGAAAAAAAACCATACATCACATTACATGTGATTATGTGACCAGATTGTATCTAAATTTTCACGAGTGTTTGTTTTATTTTGGGCTTTATTAGTTTATTTGCTTTGAACTTATTTTTCATAATCTTGTTTTTCCAGTCTTATGTTCATGTTTTATAAGCCCAAATTTTCTGGCTTATGTAATTGTTTATGGGCTTATTACTCTTTATTATGTTATCGGTGTCAAAAAATTTATGTTTATATTATTTATTTAATTCATCAATCTAATGAAATGTAATGTTTGAATAATTATATCCTAATTGCTCTCAAATTTAGTACAACATTGTCCACTAAAATTACTAATAACCTCAACCTTTCATTAACCTAAAAACCCTCTATCCAAACCAAATTAATCCCTTGAAAATATGAAAGTTTTCCCACCTTACCTTTTTTCCTTTTGAAACTTCCTTAACATGTTTTCAATATAACACAATAAATTTTTAGATTCGGATTAGAAAAATAAAATAAAGGTGAAGAAATGGCATTCACCGGGACTTTAGAAAAATGCAAAGTCTGCGAAAAGACTGTTTATTTTCTTGAAATGATTTCTGCTGATGGAGTCAATTATCATAAAAATTGTTTCACTTGCAGCCAATGTAATGGCAAACTTACGGTATATTTTTCTCGCTTTTTTGTAAATTCTTCCACATTTTATGTTTTCCTTCAACTGCTCGTGTATATTTTATGTAACAAACTGATATAGGCATCCATGTATTTGATTATGTTTGTATGTATGTATGTATGTATATCTATGTATTTATATACGTATGTTCGTATAACGTGTTAGTACGTGTATTAGATGAGCACCTACTCATCATTGGAAGGAGTACTATTTTGCAAGACTCATTTTGAGCAAAAGTTTAAGGAGAGAGGAGGTCTACCTAAAGTTACTCGTAAGTTTCATTTTTAATTTATTTTCGTAAACTAGTTTTCTATCCTGTTTTTTTTTTATAATTTATAATTTTTGTTATATGCTGATACATCTTTTTAATGATGAATGATTACCAGCTGCAAAACCACAAGAGACGGTACGAAAAGCTTTAGTATTTTTATTTTATTTGAAATCATTATAGAAATATGTAAAGAAAATTTCGCTGTTTAGTTAATTTGATTAATTTCAGGGAAAAGCTCCTAGTAGATTAGCTGCTTTGTTTTCTGGGACTCAAGAGAAATGTGCTGTTTGTAAGAAAACTGTGTATCCCCTTGAAAAGGTTTGCGTTTTTCTTAGTTTTCTTTTTCCTGTAATTTATGAGAGTAACGACATATAGACCTAATTATATCGGAGTGGGTGAATTATATTTTAAGAAAATGAAGATTTAGTATGTAATGGGACGCTTGTCGTTTATAATAGTACTCGACTTCATTTCCCGAGTGTTTAAATTAAACATGTATAAAGAACATGTAAAATCAAATGACTTGTTAATGTGATAATTTTTGTTTAGGTAACTGTGGAAGGAGAGTTTTACCATAAAGGATGTTTCCGATGCACTCAAGGAGGTTGTTTTCTTACACCCTCTAATTACGCTGCTTTAGATGGGAACTTATTCTGCAAGCCACATTTCTCGCAACTTTTTAAAGAGAAGGGTAGTTATAATCATCTTAAACAAGCTGTTGCCACCATAAAGAAAGCTGGTGGAACATCTTCAACTGATGATCAAGAACCATCAAAAACAGAAGAGGAAGCAACTACAGACGAGGCAGCTCCCGAGGAAGAAGAATCGAAAGACTAAAATCAATGTCCAAAGTCATGATAAAATTAAATGAATCAAATTATGAATAAATTAAGTTGTAAAATCTCTAGAATGAAAAAGTTGGTAACATTTAAAATCTTGTGTATTGTGGTTTGATGTTGAATTCTTAAATAGCGTTCTTGAGATACACTTCGTTTGTGTTATCAATAGGCATATTGCAATTGTTAAAGATTACTAATATACATGCATACTGTAGGTGCACTTATGTAGTTACTAAGATTCGTATGTAATTAACGTTTTATATCAGTCTTTGTATTGTGTGATTGAATATCGGTATTGAATATTTGATTAATGTTTACATCGTTATGAATTAATCGAATATGTGTTTTGTGATGTTTAAATGATATTCAAACTGGTTCGCACGGATAAGGATGATATCCGTGCGAATGGAGATTGATTCGTACGAACCAGATGTGGTTCGCACGAATAGAAACTCGTTCGTACGAATGAATTCTCCTTCGTACGAATGGATAGCTGGGCCTATATATACCCAGCTAGGGTTTCTGCATTCGGCTAAGGTTTTTGCTAAGTTTCATTCGTGCCGAATTGCTGCTGCAGGTTTTCTTGGTATTCCAAACGTTTAGTAAAGTCTAAACAATCATCCGAATAGTCTTCCTTAGGTCCGATCTTATCAATACTCATTGGTTTGATTTCGTTTCCGAAGGTTTCATATTCGCTAGATAATCTTTGATCTATTTCCGCTAGGTTAGAGATATAACGTTGACTATAAGATCCGAACAACCCCAACACATACATACATACATTGATACATATAGCATGGAGAGACTAACGATGTTGAGGCGCATTAGACCCTATCATGTTGGGTGCAAACTCATGTCCCACATCGGTAAAAAGATAAACTAAATGCTAACATGTAAGTCAATGGGCTCTTCCCTATATTGCCAATTGGTTTTAGAAAAGGGATCTCACTGGTCTTATATGTTGAGCATGTTGTTGAGCTAAACGGTCATATCAATTGGTATAAGAGCTACGGTTGTAACCCGAATGATGTGGTCCACGCAAGTGGTGCGAACCCCCGGTGATCCCGATGTCCAACGGAATATGGCGGTCCCGCTCGGTTGGAGTGAAGTTGATCCTTGAGCCTTATATCAAAAGTATCTCTGGTGGCCATAATCGGAAGAGCGTGTCCCGATGGTTTATCTGTGGTATGAAAAAGGTTGGATCGGGTGGGCTGTTGTTGGAGGGGAGGCCCAAGAGGCGGAACTTGGGTTTGAAGGGAGGATTGTTGGGTGCAAACCCATGTCCCGCATATGTAAAAAGATAAACTAAATGCTAACATATAAGACAATGGACTCTTCCTTCTATTGTCAATTGGTTTTAGAAAAGGAACATCATTGGTCTTATATGTTGAGCATGTTGATGGGCTGAATGGTCCTATCATATCCAACGTTCGTAATTGTTAGAGCTTTTAATTTTTTTTGGAATAACGTTACAAAAAAAAGCCTTTATGACCATGTAGTCATAGTGTACTAATGCATAGATTCAGGGTCGGAGCCAGAATTTTGTATTGAGGAGGACCATATTAAGCAACAAAACTATGAATTCACATTGGAGGAGTAATAGATGGCTCATAGTGTATTATTTTGTGATTATTTCGAATTTACTAGAAAATTATATGTAAATTTGGCGCGTTAGTCGAGCACGCCATAACAACCCCCCCCCCCCCCCCCCCCCCCCCCCCCCCCCCCCCCCCCCGAAGATTAGATAAAGAGTAAATTTCAATTTTTGTCATTCAAGACTTTCCAAATCGTCGATTTCGTCCTTACACTTTTGTTTCCCCAATTTGCGTCCATAACTTGTTATTTTTTTCCTTTTTTTTGTCCCTCCGTCAAGTTACAGTTAGTTTTTAGCGTTAAATGTTAACTGAACTAACTAAAAGAACCAAAAATGTATTTTTGTTTTTATATTTTTTTATTAATTAATTTTTAATTTTTTAAAAATAATAATAAGAAAAAACTATATGTGTTTTTGCATACACAAATTATATTTAAAATCATATTTAATTTTTCATATATGTTTAGACGACCATCAATCACCGTCGATCGTCGCTACCAACACCACCACTTCCGTTGAAAATCATATGTGATTTAAAAATATAGACGTTGTAGGTTTGACCTACAAAATTTATGTTTTTAAAAAAATCACATATTATTTCCATGGAGGCGGTACATATTTAAGTTTTTAAATCAGATATGATTTTCAACGGAGTAGGTGGTGTTCGCGGCGACGATGATTGACGGTGAAGGATGATCATCGAAAAACATATGTGAAAAATAAAATATGATTTTAAATATAATTTTTGTATGTGAAAAATCGCATATAATTTTTTTTTTTTTTTTAAAAAAGAAGAAAAAAATTCAAGAAAAGAATTGTTAGTTAATTAATTAATTAAAATAAATTGAAAGAAAATTAAAATGACATATTTGGTCATTTCAGTTAATTCAGTTAACATTTAATGATAAAAACTAATTGTAATTTGACAGAGAGACAAAAAAAAAAAAGGAAAAAAATAAGAAGTTGTGAACGAAAATTGCGAAAAAAAAATATTTAAAAACAAAATCAACAAGTTAAAAAGAAATTAAAGGACAAAAATTATAATTTACTACAAGATAAATTAATAAATGTGTAGAGATAATAAGTAGATATATTGTTATGTAATGGGCCAAGCTTATGTAGAAACTTATATATCTATAAAAAAAATTTTATATGGGCTTATTTGTTTAAATTAAATTGAAATGCTAATACATGCAAAGGTAGCTAGGAGAATACTAGAATGACTCGTGAAACTTAAGATCCAACCCAATTGGCCACAGGCTAAACTAAAGCCAGGACACAAATTAATATAACTATAATTTAACTGTAAACATAACCTATTGCGAAGGAGATTTTTGATTTTTATTTAACCACAATTAAATTAAAAACTAGCAAGAAGCTATAAGAAAAAAAAAGACCAAACATACATATGAAAATAATCTGACAACGATAAATAAGAACAATTCAGTCGGATGGTTGATTTGAAACTTATAAACACTCAAATATTAGAAAAGGAAATAAGACGAATGATCGATGGCTCTTCTATCTCTAAATGTACGTATTAATATTATCTAGTTTGTACATTGATCGATATTATCTACTTTGAACATTGTATTATTTGTTTTGATTTCAAAACCAAAATAATCACTTTATGAGATATTGTTCCAACAGTAAAAAGGTTGTGCTTTAGTTGATGGGGAAGTAATCCAAACAATATAGCACACATCGAATTGTCCAGTTGTACAAGTTTATTTTTCGAAAACTTCTTAATGATAATTTTTTTATCCATCGGTGTCCATATTTCATGACATAAAAAAGCCCAATGTTTTATGATATCGTTAATAGTTTAATACTATTCTTTACTCATAAAAGTTACAATGTTTCGACGTAATTTTAAATGGAAAACAGACGTGCCGGGATCTCCGTCAAGAAAGAAGCACTTGTAAACTTTTTAACAGACTCGTCGGATGGAAGATCTACTCTTAGACCGGCCGACGTTTTGGTTTTTGGATGGGTTGGAGGAAAACATGCGTGCGTGGATCTGACCGGGGTTTCTCCTCTCGTGGGGTTAAGTAGTAGCGGTTTTACAGCGGGTCAGGCTGCTTTGAAGGCCGCTTCAGGCAAAGTGACAAAACACGAGAAAGCATGCATTGGAAATCAACACGTGTTTATTCTCTTTGCTTTTGATACCTTCGGTTTCTTTGCACCGGAGGCGGTTGAGCTACTCAGTCGAGTTTAACGGGTTATGCATAGCAATGTTACGACACCTAGATCAACCGATGTAGTTTTTAAACATATTGACTTTGCAATCCAAAAAGGGTTAGCGGTGCAGATTGTTGCCCGCTTGCCTTCTGTCATTTTGTAAATTCTTATGATCCAATTACATTTAAAACAGACTTGTAGTAAGTAAATTCTTGAAATATTTCTGAAATAAAGAAATCATTTGACAGAGAGAGATCAACAATCGTATAAACATTATTTAATGAAAGTTGTTCTCTCTAATGCTTTAATTATCACCATTTGGGATTAAGGCATGGTAATGTGTTAATTTAAAAACTATAGCAGTCATGTTCTTGCTTCAATGTCAACCATTTTGTTCAATTTTTTTTTCTTTTGCCCTAAACATTTCTGTCAGGGTTGACATTCCAACGACGCCGATAATGATATGTTTTAACGTATAGTAATTGTTATTTGTAAACCAGAATACAGGGTTACTACACACTGTATAAAGATTTTCTTCTATGTTTCATCACAAAGTTACCCGTGATTGTCTTCATAATTTCATATGGTAGGATGGGCAACGCGTTCTTGTAAATTTAAAACTTTCCGCAGTTTCTATGGATTTTCTAATTAAGTCATTATTTTGTTTATGTTTTGATCATGTGCAAATTATGCCGGTTAATGATACATTAATTAATTTTCACCTCATTTTAGCCATCACAAAGTTGATATAATTAAATTAAGATAATAAAATTAAATTACCAAGTGGATAATAAGTATGACATGTTCAATTTATAGACATCTCTAATCAACTATAAAATGAGCGATGTATGATAGAACATTATCATTTCAAATATTTCATAAACAAGTTTCATTGTCGAAAGCCTTTTGATCTTCAAAATGGCTGGTTTCAGTAACTTGTTCGGGGTTTTCATGATTCAAATTGTGATTCTAGCTCACTTTTCTTCACGCGTAGATGGCCAAGGCTTGAAAGTAGGGTTTTATGAGAAATCATGCCCCCATGCCGAAATGATTGTAACTAAGGTCATAAACGATGTTATGGCCGTGGCCCCATCTCTATCTGGCCCTTTGTTGAGAATGCACTTCCATGATTGCTTTATTCGGGTACGTTTGTAACTTTGTAATATCATAAAGTTTTAGTTATATTCTTTACATACAATATTAAGTAACATTAGTACCTTTGTGAACCTTACGATGTAGGGATGTGATGGATCGATTCTATTGGATTCTTCAACCGGGCAAACCGAGAAATTTTCACCTCCGAATATAGTCCTAAGAGGATTCAATATCATCGATAAAGTAAAGTTGGCATTAGAAAAAGAATGCCCTGGTGTGGTTTCTTGTGCTGACATTTTAACCCTTGTTGCTAGAGATGTTACTGTGGCGGTAAACTTTTCTCCTCGTATATATTTTTAATACCAGTTTCATGTGTTTATACTCTTGTTTCGTTTTTTTTTATGACAGACCAAGGGACCATATTGGAGGGTGGAAACTGGACGAAGGGATGGACTAGTATCATTAGTCAACGAACCCTTAGACCCGGTAACGGGCTTACCATCATTTTTGGCAAACATCGCCGTTTTGAAACAATCATTTGCACTTAGGGGACTTAATACAAAAGACCTTGTTGTTCTATCAGGTTTGTTCTTGCACAAATTATTGTATGTCAATTTCTCTTAAAAAAACTAAACAAGACTTCTCGCATATATCACAACGAAATTATAATCACAGTCACTAACATATATCTCAATCTTTTTTCGGAAATTAAAAATTTATTGAAAATGTGTAAATTGTATTACCTTTTTTAACAATATACACCTTAATTTATACTAGCAAGTTCGTCGTAATTATGTTTGTAGGAGGACACACCTTAGGGATTTCTCATTGCTCATCATTCGAAAGCCGTCTATACAATTTCACTGGCAAAGGTGATACAGACCCCACCATGGACCCAAACTACATTGCAAGATTAAAGTTGAAGTGCAAGCCAAGAGACCAAACCACAATTGCTGAGTTAGACCCAGGAAGCTTCAAGACATTTGATGACTCCTACTTCAAACTCGTAACTAAGAGGAGGGGACTTCTTGTATCGGATGCCGCCTTACTTGACGACCCTGAGACTAAAGCTTACTTATTTCAAGCTACTGGCCAGGATTCCACTTTCTTTAAAGACTTTGGTGTTTCTATGGTTAACATGGCTAGGATTGGGGTTCTTACAGGTTCTCAGGGTGAAATTAGAAAAGTTTGTTCGAAAATTAACTAGGCTCGCCTCTTCCCTTTTACCAAAATAAAACCAAGAGAAATCATGGTTCACCGGGTTTCAATCAAGTGGTTAAAACATGTTTTTAAATTGATTTAATGTTGTAAATTTGTAACATATGTGTCTCGTCCATGAAGCCCAAACTTGTACGCATCATGAGTGTTATTGCTTTTCGGTTTATATCATTTTTTGGGTTGCCGTTGTGTAATGTTTGATTGATATTTCAAAAGTTTATTTGCTCATTTATTATTATATGCTTAGAATATGTTCGATAATGTTAGATAGATATCATATCTTTTAATTTTATGAATATCAATGTGAAATATAGACTAATAAATTAAATTCTAGACATTCCGTGATAATATTAAAGTATAGATCACTCTATAATAAATCTTATGATGTATTATACTAAACATTTTTCATTCCCATTTAAACACTTCATAAATAAAATAAAAAATTAGAAAAATATTATTCAGTTTAAGTTGCATTAGTACCAATTTCAAACGGCTTCTAAAACTAAAGCTAAATTGAAAGTTGGTTGAAGACTTCCTAAAACATAAGTCAAATAATTATTAGTTTACTTTTTTGCATGTTATATTTTTTTAACAATTAACTATTTATTGACTAAAATAAGCAAATATTGACAAGTTGCCCATCCTGACCCCAAATAAACCCTAATTCTCCAATGATATCATCTATTAACCATTAATGTTAATTTTGTGTTTATATATATATGTTAAGTTTGGAATGATAATTAAATTAAATTTAAACAGAGTCACATAAAAAAAGTGAGAAGTCAAAGGTTCATTTTTCATAGCTTGCATTTGTTGGGCTGCTAATGTCATAGAAGCAAAGCAGGTTTTAAGAAAATTAGTAAAGCCCAAAATAATTAGTATTGGGCTGGTAAACCATTTAGTTTTAGGATATAACGTATAGATTTAGGTTATGTCTTTTTAACCGTCATATAACTGCCATACCAAACCAGTATGTTGGTTGGAAGGCACCTGTTCAGATTGTATATATATGGGTCGATTGTAAACAATTATCATCAATCAATAATACAAATATTTATTCTAGTATTTTTTTTTTCTTTTCTGCATATTCAGCATCATTTTTATCAAATCAAGATTCTGCAGAAGGCCAATTCCTAACATTGGTATCAGAGCGGTTTTCTTCTCGATCCTAAGTAACAGTTTCGGTCAAGATTAACAGCCAGGAAGTGTTTGATTGTCAGAAACGGAGAAGCAGGATTGATTGTCATTGGCAGCAGGCGAGATTGATAATCATTGGCAAGACAAGTTTGACTTTCAACAACGAGGCATGTTTAATCACGAACTAGAGGACCAAAGAAACCAATATTGGTAGAAAGAAGACAAAAAATATGGCTGGGGATCCGTCAAAGAAGAAAGAAAATATAGCAAAGGAAGGAGGATTATCATTAAATTTCAATTGCCCAATCCTTAACTCTACAAACTATACTATTTGGGCAATAAGGATTAAGGCAATTTTTAATGTCCATGGAATTTGGGAAGCAGTGGAACCTACAACGGGAACCGAAGTGGATCAAAAAAAGAACAACACAGCAATTGCAATGTTATACCAAGCACTTCCAGAAAACATGATATTGCAAATTGCTAATCTTACTACAGCAGAGGAGATATGGGATGCATTGAAGGTTCGACACATAGGAGTTGATAGGGTTAAAGAAGCACGGCTACAGACACTTGAGTCGGAATTTGAATCTTTAAAGATGGATGCAAATACTTCACTCGATGTTTATGCGGGAAAAATCAGCGAGATTGCATCACAAGCAAGCAGTCTCGGACATACCTTAGTCGATAAAAGATTGGTTTGTAAACTTTTGGGCTCGGTACCAGAAAAGTTTATTCAAATTGTTGCTGCAATCGAACAATTTGCCGATCTTGATACGATGCCATTTCAAGAAGCCGTTGGGAGATTAAAGGCTTTTGAAGAACGCACCAAGAAGCGGACTAAGGAGGAAGATATGAATAGTACACTTCTATTCATGGAAGCAGACAAAAAAATGAATGATAAACACCAGAGATGTGATCGTTGTGGTTGTGGAAACTCAAATCATGGAGACTTTGGGCGAGGACAAGGAAGAGGTCAGGAGTCCAGGAAAGGTCAAGGCGATAGTAGAGTGCAACGGGACAAGAGTCACATACGGTGTCATAAGTGTGATGAACTTGGGCATTATAGGAATGAATGTCCAAAATCAAAGGAGATGGCTAACTTAATTCAATACGAAGACGATGAACCACTAGTTGGCGCACCATTGCTTTAAAAGAACTTTGAAGAATTGAAGGCTTTGTCGTCTATAACATTAGGAGGGTGAATGTTGGGCTGCTAATGTCATAGAAGCAAAGCATGTTTTAAGAAAATTAGTAAAGCCCAAAATAATTAGTATTGGGCTGGTAAACCATTTAGTTTTAGCATATAACGTATAGATTTAGGTTATGTCTTTTTAACCGTCATATAACTGCCATACCAAACCAGTATGTTGGTTGGAAGGCACCTGTTCAGATTGTATATATATGGGTCGATTGTAAACAATTATCATCAATCAATAATACAAATATTTGTTTTAGTATTTTTTTTTTCTTTTCTGCATATTCAGCATCATTTTTATCAAATCAAGATTCTGCAGAAGGCCAATTCCTAACAGCATTCTTGTTAATATCCTTAATCGACTCAAAATGAAATATTTATCAAAATAAGTTTTACAAAATATGTTGAAATTAGTTTATACGTATCTTACTATTTACGTAAAAGATTTCATTCTCTTGTCCATATACCATCACTAATACACCTCTTTTTCTTATTCTTCGGAATTCATATCACATATTACACCAACATCACTTTAAATCAACAGATTGTTATGTTATGTTTATACCCATCTATATAAGTAACATATTAGCCGGTAGAGATCCAGTGAAAATATTTTTAAAATAAAAATAGTGAAGACAATTTAAATTCATTATAAATATATGAAAAACATGTTTTTTTTCAATATTGTTTTTAACATAATCTGTTTATAATAATCCCTAGAGTGTTTTACAAAATAAAATAAAATAAAATTTACTTTTTCAAAAAAAAATGTTGCATTCGTTTTTTTGGATGCTTTGTTTAAAAAAGATCTATTACTGATCATAATAAGATACTTTTCTTGACAATTTTTATATGATTATCATAGTAAGATGCAATTCTACAAAAAAAAGTTGATGCGTGAGAAAAATTGGAGCTTTTTGTTTCTCGAGATTTTTTTTTCAATTTTTTTTTTTTAAAGTTATATAAATAAGATTCTCTGAAAAACATTTAAAAAATTAGGTGTTTTTACTATTAATAATTTTAAAATAATTTTACCGTTTTTATTTTAAAAAGTGTTTTTATTTGATCTCTTCTCAAATATTAAGCCCATCAAGTACACTTAATTATGCAACATAAATATATGGACACTTCCAGCGCCGACTAACCAATCAGCAAGCCAACCGTCGGTTGGGAGCCGTCGGTTGGCTACATCGAGCCGCCGACTGGAAGCCTAGTTCATCTTCTACACAACACTTGCAACCTCCATTGTTGTAGACTTTTCAAACTTAACAAACTCGACCAAAACACTTCTAAACAATAGTCATCACTTATAACCAATATATACACGTAAAGATTGCGTTATACCTTCCGTTTACGAGTTTTATTACGGTTTGACGTCAACCCTCACGAAATCAACTTTTGTCAACACCAAATTACTCCTTGTAGCTCTAGGAGTCAAGGTATATGATTCGTTTGATTATCCGAAAACGTTTTAACGATCGAAGGAATCGAATTGTTTACACCAACTGTTTTTTTTTCTTTTTTCTCTCGTTGTGGTTCTTTCAACGCACAAACACACACTACAACTTGCACAAATCTGATTTCCTCAAGGATAAGTAACCTTTTTATAGGGTTTTATAAGATTCATTTACACATTTACAAAATTAACCTTATACTTTGCCATAATGACACATTTAACCCAAAATGTATATTTCACTACAAAAATGGTCCTAGACCAAAACTTAATACAATACTAATTGTGATGCTTTAGTGTAACGACCAAAACTCAAACCCAAAACCAGCAAAAAAAAAAAATTTATTTTATCCATATCCGATCTGCCCCGCCCCGACCCGAGCCAAGCCAACCTACTTGATTGGTGATGTTGACTTGTGAAAAGTGCATTGTAAGTTCATATATATATATATATATATATATATATATATATATATATATATATATATATATATATATATATATATATATATATATATATATATATATATATATATATAATATAATATAATATAATATAATATAGAGTAAATTACATAGATCGTCCTTAAGGTTTATATGCAATTACGGATTTCGTCCCTAACTTTGAAAAGTTGCATAGATCGTCCCATTGTTCAAACTAATTACTCATTTCGTCCCTAATTTCATCGTCCGTTAATTTCTGCCGTTAGTCTGTCCCACGTGTTAAACACGTGAGGGGTATTTTAGTCTTTTCGCCGTTTTCAATTTATTACCCCTTTTAGCCCCCTTTTCTAAACGATTTCATTACATATCCCTAATTTTAACCTAAACGATTTCAAATACACACACACACTGAAGCAATTACGTATATAATCTTCCTCCATCCAATTATGAAGGTCACCAACCCAAATCGATTTATTGTCTTCACCGCCGGATTGAGTCACCGGCGGCTGATGGTGGTGGTGGTGGTACGGCATGTAGGGTGGTGGTGGCATTAGCATCGGCGGCGCGTGATACTGCAACGCCACCCACTGATGCTGATGCTGATGTTGATTGCCGAAGGATTTGGAGAAAATGATGATACCGCAGTGGTTTGTTCCGAAGCAGGTGGTTTGTTCCGGAGATGAAGCCAAATCGGAGATGAAGCCAAATCGGAGCAGGGTGGTTTGTTCCGGAGAGCAGAGTGGATGATTCAATTTTGATGGGAATGGAGGATGAATCTGTTTTAGGGTTTATTTGATTTCGGGGGAGAGATATTTGAGGAAGAAGGGGTAAGGTAGGTGAAGAGTGCAAAATTACTAAAATACCCTCACATGTTTTACACGTGAGGGAAAACTAACGGCAATAATTAACGGACGTTGAAATTAGGGACGAAATGAGTAATTAGTTTGAACAATGGGACGATCCATGCAACTTTTCAAAGTTAGGGACGAAATCCGTAATTGCATATAAACAATAGGGACGATCTATGTAATTTACTCTATAATATAATATAATATAATATAATATAATATAATATAATATAATATAATATAATATAATATATAATACAATATAATATAAAGGTATAAAAGAAACCACATGATAATTAATTTGTAGTTGTTAAACCTATTTACTACATTGTTTTAGTGTATCACTCTACATACATAAACATCCCATACGAGTTAATCTTGATTGGCATCGTGTGGGATTGATTCAAACTACAAGAAGTGTCGATTAGTGCTTATTTTTATAAGTTTAGGCAAGGTTATGTAGACGAGAGCTTATATCGGATGTTTATTCTAGAATCATGTAAAATTGTTATATAAAATATTTACCTATACTAGATAGAATAGTTTCCATATATTGTCCCGTAAATTGTGGTAGGTTGTTGTAGCATTCTCTATATATTGTAACCCTCCTTGAAAGTTATAATATACACAAACATTCCAGAATTCCAATTGGAAGTATAGGTGTTTACATGGTATCAGAGCACCTATACACCAACCTTCGAAAAATCTGAAAGCCAAATGGCCGGAAAAGAAACCCCTTCCACTGAAACCCGAATCGTTGTTCAGGATGTCCCTTTCCCTACAGGGATTACCCTGGACGACTCGAACTATCAACTGTGGTCACAGGTGATGGAAATGCGTATCTCTGCTCGAAACAAACTAGGGTTCCTCACCGGAACTACTACGCTTCCTAAAACCGGAGAAAAAGAAATCGAAAACTGGCTCATGGAAAACAATAAGGTTAAAAGTTGGCTTATTGATTCCATGAGCCCCTCACTGATTCCCCGATTCATCCGATTGAAGACCGCCAAAGAGATTTGGGAGGCTGTGGCAAGGACCTTCTACGACGGGTCGGATGAGACTCAGCTTTTCGAGTTGAATCGGCGGTCCTTTAGCACGAAGCAGAATGATAGGTCTCTCTCCACCTACTACAACGAACTCTTGGGAATTTTCCAAGAGATAGACTCTCGCCTTTCCATACAAGAAGAAAACGTGGAGAATATTGTCTCTCTTCACAAAATACTGGGACGCCTCCGGGTCCACATATTTCTTGCTGGCCTTGACTTCGAATTTAACCAAGCTCGAGGGGAAATCTTGAGGAAAGATCCACCCCTCGACCTCGAAGCATGCTACGCATACGTACGAAAAGATCAGAACCAACGTATGACAATGGATGACGCGAAGAACGAGCCGGACAGTATCGTCCATTTTGCATCAAGAAACCAGAACGGAAAAGGGAAAGGATCGAACAAAGGTAATATTTTTGTGTGTACTCATTGTGGTGAAACAGGTCATTCAAAACAAAAGTGTTACGAGATCATTGGATATCCCGAGTGGTGGGATTTTACCAAGAAACCTAGGCGGAAACCAAGCCAGCCGGCGACGTCGAATGTGAAAACAGAAGACTCAACTCCGGTAGCGGCACACGCAGAATCATCAAGCCTTAACGGTATGTACAATAACCCTAATTCTCAAAATAACGCATGGATTATCGACACCGGAGCCACCGATCATATGACAAATGATCAAACTAAACTTCTGTTTAAAAACCCACCACAACAGAGCGCCGTCAAAACAGCCAATGGCGGTGTAGCTCCGGTTACATGCGAGGGTTCAGCAAAACTATCAGACTCGTTAAGTCTGGATAAGATTCTGGTGGTTCCGTCATTATCATCCAATCTTTTGTCTGTCAGTCAAATAGTTGATGAATTAAATTGCTATGTATCGTTTTGGCCTAAAAAATGTTATTTTCAGGACATAGAAACGAACAGGATGCTTGGCTCTGGTACTAGGAGAGGACGTTTGTACTATCTTGAAGAGGAACAAGCAAAGGCTCACGCAATCATTCAAGATCAGGAAAAGAAAGGACTACCATGGCTTTGGCATCGTAGGCTAGGACACCTGTCATTTGGTTACCTTAAGAAACTTAAACCTGAACTTTTTTTGAATAAGAATATTGAATTTAATTGTGATATTTGTGAATTGGCCAAGAACCATCGTATCTCGTATGCTCCTAGTACTAACAAGACTTCAATTCCTTTTATGGTTGTGCACTCAGATGTTTGGGGGCCAGCAAAGATATCCACACCTAACGGGGCACGATATTTCGTAACATTTATCGATGAGTGCACTCGGATGGTGTGGATCTCACTTCTTAATCATAAAGGTGAGGTATGTAAGATCTTCCAAGAATTTTACAAACTAGTAAAAACGCAATATAAATGTGATATAAAAGTTTTACAGTCGGATAACGGAGGGGAATACATAAATAATGAAATGCAAATGTTTTGTAAAAATAACTCCATAAGACATCAAACCTCATGTGCAAATACCCCGGAACAAAATGGTGTGGCGGAAAGGCGAAATCGACAAATCCTGGAAATAGTTCGTGCATCATTGTTCGACATGAAGGTGCCCCGACAGTTTTGGGGTGAAGCTGTTCGTACAGCAGCATATGTCATGAATCGAACTCCCTCACGAGTGATTGATTTTCAAACTCCACTTCAATATCTACAGAAATTGGTAGATGTACCTATGGGGCCAAACTTGGAACCAAAAATATTTGGGTGTACAGCATATGTTTTTCAGAATATCGGTAAACTTGAACCTCGTGCAATCCGATGTATGTTTATTGGGTATGCTGAATTCAAAAAAGGATATAGGTGTTATGATCCTACAACAAGAAAAATACATGTTACGCGAGATGTTAAGTTTCATGAAACAACTCCCTTCAATAATCACGATGTTTCACCTCAGGGGGAGATGTTGAGTACTTTTGAGGGTAACATGCGTGAGATGACGGGAGAACTTCTAGACGATTTAATCCCAAGACAACGGGTCTGATGAGGCCTATCCAGAAACCGGGTCTAATGAAGTCCATCATCCACAAACACCAGCGGACCATCCAGAAAATCAAGAAACTCAACAAGTGATTCCTGATAGTACAAACGAACCCACTCCGACAGTCCACGAGCCAGATCCGACACAAGGTACGTTTTCTGGTCCTGAAATTTTTATGCCTAATAACGAAAACATAGTGCAGGATAGCAATGAAACGCATGTACACGACCAAGAAACACGATATCCGGTAAGAAGTAATCGGGGGGTACCAAAGAAACAGTACGTACCAAAACTTACCTCGAAGTCCAAATACCCGATAAACCACTATGTATCAACTCATAAGTTGGGAGAAACACAAAGAACACTCATTGAGGAATTGACATCCGTGACCATTCCAAAGACGATTGAGGAAGCTCTTAAAGACCCGAGGTGGCGGAAGGCAATTGATGAGGAAATGCTTGCACTTCAGTTGAATGGCACGTGGGACATTGTAACACGACCTCGAGAGAAAAAAACAGTCGGGTGTCGTTGGATTTTCACCGTGAAACTAGACGCAAACGGTAAGATCGATAGATATAAAGCGCGTCTCGTAGCAAAAGGGTATACCCAGAAGTATGGGATTGATTATGGAGACACCTTTGCCCCTGTCGCGAAGATCAATACGATTCGGGTTTTGGTGTCAATAGCAGCTGCACAAGATTGGCCACTTAAGCAATTTGACGTGAAAAATGCGTTCTTGAATGGACACTTGGAAGAAGAGGTATACATGGACCCTCCACCGGGGATAAGTTGTGGGGATAAAGTGTGCAAGTTGAAAAAGGCGTTGTATGGCCTAAAACAATCACCGAGGGCTTGGTTTGGAAGGTTCTCAAACTTCATGAAGAAGGTAGGGTATAAACAAAGTGAGGCTGATCACACTCTGTTTGTGAAAAACCATGGAAAAAAGGTGACATCTCTCATTGTATATGTAGACGACATGGTGGTTACTGGTAATAATGAAGATGAAATTAAGAGGTTACAAAAACTATTAGCCACAGAATTTGAACTTAAAGATTTGGGAGATCTTAAGTATTTCCTCGGTATCGAGGTGGCTCGATCTAAAACCGGCATCACCATGTGTCAACGAAAATATGTACTCGATTTATTAGCCGAAACCGGGATGCTAGAATGTCAACCCATTGATACTCCCATTGAAGTTAACCACGGTTTGACCTTGTTGTCCGACCAAGTACCTGCTAATAAAGAGAGATACCAAAAACTTGTAGGAAAATTAATCTACCTCTCGCACACCCGACCCGACATAGCTTACGCGGTAAGCGTGGTAAGCCGATTCATGCACTCGCCGAGTGAGAGTCACATGAAGGCTGTGTTTCGCATTCTTAGATACCTCAAATCAGCCCCTGGTAATGGACTATTTTTTGGAAAAAACGAAGAGTTGAAAGTGGAAGGGTATTCAGACGCTGATTGGGCAGGTGACAAGAGTGATGGGAAGTCAACGGCTGGGTACTTCACCTTTGTGTATGGGAATCTAGTCACCTGGAGAAGTAAAAAACAGAAAGTGGTAGCTCGATCAAGTGCAGAGGCTGAGTTTAGGGGTATGGTGCATGGGATATGTGAGATGATATGGATCAAACGAGTCCTTAGGGACCTTGGCATAGAACAAAAGACTCCTATGAAACTATATTGTGATAATCAAGCAGCAGTTAAGATTGCAAACAATCCAGTGCAACACGATCGTACTAAACATGTAGAGGTGGACCGTCACTTTATCAAAGATCACTTGGAAAGGAGGACAATTGAACTACCGTATGTCTCTTCAAAGGACCAGTTAGCTGACATGTTAACGAAGGCAGTTTGCAGTAAAGTATTTAACCGCTCTCTAGACAAGCTGGGAATGCTCGACATACATTCTCCAGCTTGAGGGGGAGTGTAGACGAGAGCTTATATCGGATGTTTATTCTAGAATCATGTAAAATTGTTATATAAAATATTTACCTATACTAGATAGAATATTTTCCATATATTGTCCCGTAAATTGTGGTAGGTTGTTGTAGCATTCTCTATATATTGTAACCCTCCTTGAAAGTTATAATATACACAAACATTCCAGAATTCCAATTGGAAGTATAGGTGTTTACAGGTTACAGATAACGTAAGGCGTGGCGTGGCGGCATGAGTAAGCCTCAAGCTTTGCAAGAAAAGGCGAGACATGGCGTTTTTCAAAGCGTGACAAGGCGGCAAAATTTTTTAATATATTTTATAATTTTATATATATTTTTACTATTATTAAGTTATATAAATATCAATAAATTATCAAAAAGTCAGTTTTAACATTTAAGTATATATATATTCTAAGATATAGTCACAAATTTACAATCAAATGATTTTTATAGCCATTTTTAACTATTTTTAAATTTTTTTTAATTTTTTTTTTTTTTTTCATAACGCGTTACAAAAAACTCGCGTTAAGGCGCGCCATGGGACGCCATGACCACGTTTCTTTGCCGCCACGCCTAACAAAGACGCCTTGCATGTTTTCGTAAATTCTCGCCGCGCCTCGCCGCCATGGCGCGTTATTTAGAACCTTGAGTTTAGGTGAAAAGTCCATAGAAAAGAAAAGAAAATTCATTAGTATAAATTAGGAGAGAAAATCAATAAGTAGTCTCATAAGTGATTCAAACGTCTTTTAATATTAGAAATAATGAAAAAAAATCAATTTTTTATTCATATTATATTAATAAAAGAACAAATACAATCAAAATATAAACTTGATAAATTTATAGAAACAATTGACCAGTTTTATAAAAATTAGTGGTTTATGAAAAGTGATGTATCATGATGTGGTAGTAGGGGTATTCAATATGCGAATTGAACTTGAAAAAACCGAAATTCTAATCAAATCGAATTTGGATTTTTCTAAAACGAATCGGATATTCGAATTTCAAATCGGTATTGAACCCGAACCAATTTTCGAATTCACTAATTTTCTAGTCATCCAACCCGAAACCCGAATTTATATCATTAATTATATATATATTTTTATAAAAGATGTCAAAATATATATTGACATTTTTTTTTTTTTTTTTTTGCAAATTTGAATTGTTTTTCTAATTTGGTTTAGAATTCTAATTCGATTTTACTTCTTATTTTGGCAAATTATAACTATATACTGAAATTCAGTTTGATTCAAAATCGACCCGAATTCGAGTCGGTTTTAATGTTTGAATTCGAATTCGAATCAATCTTCGAATTTGGCGGGAAAAGAAAGTCAAATTCGAAAAACCCAATTCGTATAACTAAAAAACTCTAAAACCGACTTGATGAACACTCTTATATGACAATGTTATAAACTTGCTAAAGTTCATAGGATTACACATGCTCTTAGATTGAAATTGAAAAGCTAAATCTTGCAAAGCTAGTGTAATTCCTAAAACTTACAATTGAACGAGCCATGCTAGTTGTCTTAAGGGGTGTTTGTTTGGGCTTATACAATGAGCTTATGACTTATTGGAATTTCGGCTTATTTTTTATAAGTCCGAATTTTTCGGCTTATATAACAGTTTATGGGCTTAACACTGTTTATGCAACATATATTCTTCAACTCATAAGATTTGATAGTTATCTAACCTTAAGAACATATTAAAAGCATATAATAAATAAGCAAATAACTTTTTGAATATAAATCAAACAATACAAAGAGGATACCAAAAAAAAACGATACACAGATTGAAGAGCAACAAACGTTTATGATGCGCACTTGTTTGGGCTTCATGGACGAGACACATGTTCAAGTTAATTTATAGCATTA
Organism: Senecio squalidus; assembly: GCA_910822075.1. Classification (NCBI taxonomy): domain Eukaryota; kingdom Viridiplantae; phylum Streptophyta; class Magnoliopsida; order Asterales; family Asteraceae; genus Senecio; species Senecio squalidus. The sequence goes on along the minus strand of CAJVGC010000592.1, from coordinate 46,268,396 downwards.
AATCAATTAAACATGTTTTAACCACTTGACCGAAACCCGTGAACCATGATTTCTTTTGGTTTTATTTTGGTAAAAAATAGGAGGCGAGCCTAGTTGATTTTCGAGCAAACTTTTCTAATTTCACCTTGAGAACCTGTAAGAACCCCAATCCTAGCCATGTTAACCATAGAAACACCAAAGTCCTTAAAGAAAGTAGAACTATGGCTTGTAGCTTGAAACAAGTAAGCTTTAGTCTCTGGATCGTCAAGTAAGGCCGCATCCGATACAAGAAGTCCCCTCCTCTTAGTCACGAGTTTGAAGTAGGAGTCATCGAATGTCTTGAAACTTCCTGGGTCTAGCTCAGCAATTGTTGTTCGGTCTCTTGGCTTGCACTTCAACTTCAATCTTGCAATGTAGTTTGGGTCCATGGTAGGGTCTGTATCACCTTTGCCAGTGAAGTTGTATAGTCGACTTTCGAATGATGAGCAATGCGACATCCCTATGGTGTGTCCTCCTACAAACACAATTACAACAAACTCGCTATTAAAAATTAAGGTATATATAGTTGAAAAAGGTAATACAATATACATAAATTCTTAATTTCTAAAAAAGATTGAAATATCCAACTTTTTTTTTTTTTTTTTTTTTTTTAATGTTGATCATCCTTGCGTGGTCACGGTATATTGGAGAAGTCTTGTTTAGAGAAATTGGCATACAAAAATTTACGAACAAACCTGATAGAACAACAAGGTCTTTTGTATTAAGTCCCCTAAGTGCAAATGATTGTTTCAAAACGGTGATGTTTGCCAAAAATGATGGTAAGCCTGTTACCGGGTTTAAGGGTTCGTTGACTAACGATACTAGTCCATCTCTTCGTCCAGTTTCCACCTTCCAATATGGTCCTTTGGTCTGTCATCACAAATACACAAAACAAGAGTATAAACACATGAAACTTATATCAAAAATATATACGAGGAGAAAAGTTTACCGCCACTGTAACATCTCTAGCAACAAGGGCTACAATGTCAGCACAAGAAACCACACCAGGACATGCTTTTTCTAATGCCGACTTTACTTTATCGATGATGTTGAATCCTCTTAGGACTACATTCGGAGGTGAAAATTTCTCGGTTTGTCCAGTTGGAGAATCCAATAGAATCGATCCATCACATCCCTACATCAAGGTTCATAAAAATACTAATATCACTTAATGTATGTAAAGAATATAATTAAAACTTTATGATATATAACATATGATATTACAAAGTTACAAACCCGAATAAAGCAATCATGGAAGTGCATCCTCAACAAAGGTCCCGATAGAGATGGGGCCACGGCCATAACATCGTCTATGACCTTAGTTACAATCTTTTCGGCTTGAGGGCATGATTTCTCATAAAACCCTACTTTCAAGCCTTGGCCATCTACACGTGAAGAAAAGTGAGCTAGAATCACAATTTGAACCATGAAAACCCCGAAACAGTAATTGAAACCAGCCATTTTGACGACCAAAACGCTTTCGACAATGAAACTTGTTTATCAAATATTAGAAATGATAATGTTATATGATAGATCATAGCTCATAACTCCTTTTATAGTTGATTAGAGAAAGCTTGTAAATTGTAAATGTCATACATATTCACCACTTGGTTTTTTAAATTTATAAATTTTCCAACTTTCTGATGGCTAAAATGAGGTGGAAAATACATATGATTAACCTGTATTATTTGGACATAATAAAACATAAACAAAAAACGACTTAATTAGACAAGGAAAATGTTAATGGAAGCCTTATGCGATTAAAAAATAATAATAATCATATATTTGGGGAATCACTTTTAAATTAATGAAAATACAATCGAATTATGTACGTAATAAATAATATTATGGGTTGTCAGTAACAAAATACGACAAACATACTATGAAACTCGTCATACCATAAGTATGAAGAAAATTACGCGTAAAATATACGATGTCACGTAAAATAAATTATTATTTAACCATTCAAAGACATATTTTTCTTGTTTACAAACAGATAATATAGGTTAAAATATATCACCGTCGATGTCCTTGGAATGTCATCCAAGATGGAAATATTTAGAGCAACAGAAAAGAATAATGGCACAAAATGGTTGACCTTGAAGCAAGAACATGTGTGCTATAGTTATTAAATTAACACATTACAATGCCTTAACCCCAAATGGTGATAATTAAAGCATTAGAGAGACAACTTGCGCCAATGGAGTATAATAATGTTTATAAGCTTGTTGATGCATGATCTCCGTCAAACGTTTTTCATTATTAGTTCGAATAAGTGTTCAAGGAAACATTGTACCTTTTATGAAAAAGTAATAGTATTAATGACATTATTAAACCCTGATTTTTTTACTCGTACACCAAAGGACAAAAAGTTATCACTAAGATGTTTTCGAAAAATCAAAAGGTACAACACGACACACTGATGTGTGATCTCTTCTTATGATTATTTCCCCATCGACTCTAGCGCAACTTTTAGATGGGTGGATTGTGGTATTCTCGTAAACTGATTACTTAGTATTGAGCTTAAACAAATAACATAATGTACCAACATAGGTTCAGCCAGTTCATTTGTGTTGGTTAAGACAACTAGCATGGCTCGTTTAATTGTAAGTTTTAGGAATTACACCAGCTTTGCAAGATTTAGCTTTTCAATTTCAATTTAAGAGCATGTGTAATCTATGAACTTTGACAAGTTTATAACACTGTCATATAAGAGTGTTCATCGAGTCGGTTTTCGGGTTTTTGAGTTATACTAATTGGGTTTTTTGAATTTGACTTTTTTTCGTCAAATTCGAAAATCGATTCGAATTCGAATTCAAACATTAAAACGACTCGAATTCGGGTCGATTTCGAATCAAACTGAATTTCAGTATATAGTTATAATTTACCAAAACTAAGAAGTAAAATCGAATTAGAATTCTAAACCAAATTAGAAAAACAATTCAAATTTGAAAAAAAAAAAACAATTTCAATATATATTTTGACATCTTTTTAAAAAGATTATATATAATTAATGATGTAAATTCGGGTTTCGGATTGAATCTAGAAAATTAGTGAATTCGAAATCGGTTCGGGTTCAATACCGATTTGAAATTCGAATATCCGATTCGTTTAAAAAAAATTCGAATTCGATTTGAATAGAATTTCGGATTTTTCAAGTTCCATTCGTATATTGAATACCCCTGCTGACACATCATGATACATTAGTTTTCATAAACCACTAATTTCTATAAAATTGGTCAATTATTTCTATAAATTTATCAAGTTTATATTTTGATCATAAATTTCCAATCGTTCTTCGGATTAAACCCAAATCTCCATCTTATTACAAAAACCCGTTGAAGCACGGCTAATACCTACTAGTTAATAACAATAATGAACATTGAATAAGGTCTCATAAGCCTCACGCCGATTCCCGGTCTTGCCATGATATATGTATCCATCCATAGCGCATTCATGTATATCAGTAATTTATAACAGTTGCAACGCTTAGTGGTGATGACACAAATGAAATGTATCTCACGGAAGTTATTTCATAATTCCTTTTGGATATTGATGATAGTCTTGTGGTTCTTCTTCTTCTGGAGTTACCTAATATGTTAGTGGTTCTTTATTTGTTTTCGATTGTTCTTGATTATCATCAGTTGGTGTGACGCTTTTTCCCAATCATTCCGCATAACACTTGCATCCTTTGTATTACTACCACGGTTGGCACATAGTTAGTCGATGTTTATACCCCTTGTATCCAGGAAAAGAAGTTCATGACATGTGGGCCTTCTACCTTTGTGTGGCATTGTCCTTTTTGCCGGGAGTTTATCCAATTTTAAATTTATCACCATGCCAAACTTAATATAGCATATATAAATAGAAAGCCAACATACATGGTTATTTGATGATGTCATCCTTGGAGAATTAGGGTTAATGTGGGGTTAGAATGGATAACTCCCCAATTTTTTATTGAAAATGAAACTCGTTGCTCTTATTGTATTATTCATGAATATAAATAGGTTATAATTGACGCTCTAAAATTCTAATTTATCTCTTTATCTAATACTATCCAACAGTTCGAGCGACGAAATCGCGAAAGTTCGAACTAGAGAATAAAACTATAATTATGAAAAATAAAGATAAAGAGATTCGCTATTGCAGAAGATTCGCTGCTTGCGGTGGTGCATTATGATGTGTCAGAGCTGTGCTCTTCGCAATTCAAGTTGCATTTTTTTCGAAATTTAATTACGAATTCAAATACGCTAATGTCATTAGCTAACTCCAAGCGGTTTAAAACATATAAGAAAAACACCGAGTCTTCTTTTTTTTCTTTCCCACATATGAACCCGGAGTTTTTATGGCGCGTGAGAGAGCGTGTCTTGGTCTTCTTTTGTGCATATATTATGCTTTTTTCAGAGTTTGATTTCGAAGTCAATGACCCTAACCTCATTAGTTAACTCCAAGTGGTTTACAAGTTATGATCGAAACAGTGACACAATATGATTTAAAAACAAATTTGAGATTTTTTTTAATTTTTTAAAGATTTAAAACCTAGTTAAGTTAGACGGTTCATCTCTATACCGACTAGGATTTGAATATATTTGTCTATCTTATTTAATAAATAATTAATTTATGTAATTAAAAATTCAGTAGTTAACAAAAAGTAAACTAATAAATATAATATTTTGACTTACCGTTTAGGAAGTCTTTTGTATTTAAAAACACTTCAACCGACTTTCAATGTAGCTTTAGTTTTAGAAGCAGTCTGAAATTAGTACTAAAATGCAACTCAAATCGAATAATATTTTTCTAATTTCTTTTTATATATATACTAAGTGTTTAAATGGGATGAAAAATGTTTAACATATGACTAGTGATTCATAAAAACTTATATATCATGACGTGATAATGTTATAAACTTATTAACGTTCATAGCATTTAAGATGCTCTTAGATTGAAATTGAAAAGTTAAATCTTGCGAAGATGCCAAGATGGTATAATTCTGATCAAACGAGCCATGCTAGTTGTGGAGAATACCATGATCCACCTGTCTGAAAGCTACGGTGGAGTTGATTTTGAAATGATCATAAGGAGAGATCTTGTGTCTGTTACTTTCTCATAAAATTAAGAATGTTTCAGTAAACACTTAATAAAACATTTGACAGGGATAATCAACAAGCTTATAAACATTATCATACTCCATTAGCCCAAGTTGACTATACTATCTAATGATTAAGGCATGGTAATGTGTTAATTTAATAACTATAGCAGACATGTTCTTGCTTCAATGTCAACGACTTTGTGCCATTATTCTTTTCTCTTGCTCTAAATATTCCATCTTGGATGACATTCCAACGACGTCGATAATGATATATAGGGGTGACCAAAAAAACCGAGAACCGGCTAGAACCGAAAAGACGGCCCGCATTTGGACCGGAACCGAACTGGACCGACTATGATGGTCCGGTTCTCGGTTCTCAAAAATACTCAAAAAATAAATCCGGTCCGGTCCATGGTTAAACCGGCGGTTCACCGGTTCGGACCGAAAAGTTAACTTTTTTTTTAATACATATCCTAATTTTTTTAATATCTGGCCCAGTTGAACATATATGTGTATACACCTATTATTTTTATTAAATCTGCAATTTTAAAGCTGTAAAGGCGATCTCACGTAAAGATAATGTTATGTCTTCCTATCATATAGTTTTATTGACTTTCAGCTGTTAATCTATATAGTTTTTTAATTTATTAATAAGACATATACAACAACTCATATTGATGATTAAGACAGAACATTCAACTCAATGTAAATATTTGATTAAAAAATTTATCATAGTAAATGCACATGACGAATGAATAAATAATTTATGTTTTTTGTTTTTACTATTCGTATTTGGTTTTGTTTTAGTTTTTTACTATGGCTATTACGTATTTACGTTTATGATTAGTAATTCGATACGATTATTTTTTGTGTTGCTTATCATTTAACCTACTTTTTTCTTAATCTTTACATGACTTTTTTTCCTTTTTAAATTGAGTAACCTTTTTTATTACTATGTTGTGTATTGTGTGAGGTATTAAAACCGAAATGAACCGAAAAACCGAAGAAACGACTAGGAACCGAACCGAAAATGACACGGAAAAAGCGGTCCGGTCCTCGGTCCACCGTTTCTTGATTTTTTTAGTCTCGGTCCGGTCCGGTCCGTGTCTTTTGAACACCCCTAAATTGATATATTATCTGTTTGCAAACCAGAATACATGAATAAGAATGATTAAATAATGATTTCTTTTATGCTTCATCGTATGTTTTATGCGCAATTGTCTTCATACTTATGGTATGACGAGTTTCATCGTGTGTTTCTTGTATTTTGTTAATGACAATCCAAATGTTAGTTATTATGTACATATTTGATTGTACTTTCATTAATTTAAAACCTAAAAATATTAGCATGTCTCTTAATAATGTACAAGAAACAAATCATTTAAAATACATACCATAAGACTTCCATTAACATTTTCCTTGTTTAATTAAGTCGGTATTTTGTTTATGTGCTAATAATATAGGTTATTTATAAATTTAATAAACCAAGTGGTAAATATGTATGACATTTTCAATCTACAGGATTTTTCTAATCAACTATAAAAGGAGTTATGAGCCATGTATGATCATATAACATTATCATTTCTAATATCTGATAAATAAGTTTCATTGTCGAAAGCCTTTTGGTCTTTCGAAATGGCTGGTTTCAATAACTTGTTCGGGGTTTTTATGGTTCATATTGTGATTCTAGCACACTTTTCTTCAGTTGTCGATGGCCAAGGCTTAAAAGTAGGGTTTTATGAGAAATCCTGCCCTCGTGCCGAAATGATTGTAACTAAGGTCATAAACGATGTTATGGCCGTGGCCCCATCTCTATCGGGCCCTTTGTTGAGGATGCACTTCCATGATTGCTTTATTCGGGTTCGTAACTTTTTAATATCATATGTTATATATCATAAATTTTTAATTATATTATTTACATACATTAAGTAACATTAGTGCTTTTATGAACCTTGATGTAGGGATGTGATGGATCGATTCTATTGGATTCTCCAACTGGACAAACCGAGAAATTTTCACCTCCGAATGTAGTCCTAAGAGGATTCAACATCATCGATAAAGTAAAGTCGGCATTAGAAAACGCATGCCCTGGTGTGGTTTCTTGTGCTGACATTGTAGCCCTTGTTGCTAGAGATGTTACAGTGGCGGTAAACTTTTCTCCTCGTATCTATTTTTGATATAAGTTTCATGTGTTTATACTCTTGTTTTGTGTATTTGTGATGACAGACCAAAGGACCATATTGGAAGGTGGAAACGGGACGAAGAGATGGACTAGTATCATTAGTCAACGAACCGTTAAACCCGGTAACGGGCTTACCATCATTTTTGGCAAACATCACCGTTTTGAAACAATCATTTGCACTTAGGGGACTTAATACAAAAGACCTTGTTGTTTTATCAGGTTTGTTCTTGCACAAATTTTTGTATGTCAATTTCCCGAAATAAGATTTCTCGGATCACAACGAAAATATAATCACCGGTTACAAAATAAAAATCTCAATCTTTTTTAGGAAATTAAAAGTTTATGGATAATGTGAGTATTATATTACCTTTTTCAACAATATACACCTTAATTTTTAATAGCCGGTCCGTTGTAATTGTGTTTGTAGGAGGACACACCATAGGGATTTCTCATTGCTCATCATTCGAAAGCCGACTATACAACTTCACTGGCAAAGGTGATACGGACCCCACCATGGATCCAAACTACATTGCAAGATTGAAGTTGAAGTGCAAGCCAAGAGACCGAACAACAATTGCTGAGCTAGACCCAGGAAGCTTCAAGACATTCGATGACTCCTACTTCAAACTCGTGACTAAGAGGAGGGGACTTCTTGTATCGGATGCGGCCTTACTTGACGATCCAGAGACTAAAGCTTACTTGTTTCAAGCTACAAGCCATAGTTCTACTTTCTTTAAGGACTTTGGTGTTTCTATGGTTAACATGGCTAGGATTGGGGTTCTTACAGGTTCTCAAGGTGAAATTAGAAAAGTTTGCTCGAAAATTAACTAGGCTCGACTCTTCTCTTCTACCAAAATAAAACCAAGAGAAATCATGGTTCACCGGGTTTCGATCAAGTGGTTAAAACATGTTTAATTGATTTAATGCTATAAACTTGTAACATATGTGTCTCGTCCATGAAGCCCAAACAAGTGCGCATCGTAAACGTTTGTTGCTCTTCGAACTGTGTATCATTTTTTTAAGGTATCCTCTTTGTATTGTTTGATTTATATTTAATGTCACACCCCGCATAGAAATGGCGGAACCGAGGTGCGCAGTGTATACGGTATCAGAGATTCAAGGTTACATAACATAAGTAAACAATACATCATCAACATAGATAAAAGAGTTTGAAAGAGAAAACTTAATACAATCATCCGAATAATATCAAAATACGGCTACAGCGTTGGGATACTAAGGAATTAAATACAGCAAAATAAATCCACGCAAAAGATCCACGTAGCCAAAAGCATAGCAACAAAAAGGTGTAACCTCAAATCCCTGAAAAGCGTTAAAATACGACGTCAACATAAAGTTGGTGAATTATTCGCAATAGTAGTTGAAAACATAATAGTAAAAAAAAGGTTTTCAATAGCTTTTGACCCAAAAGTGATACGGTTTGAAGATAAGTCATTTGAAAATGATGTTTTGAAATATGCGTGAAGTATACGAAACCTTTTGATAAAATACTCATACTTGTACATAAAATACCATAATCATTTCATAAAAATACCATACTTAGTTCATAAAATAATACCAGACTCGGTTCATAAAATAATACCATACTCAGTTCGGAAATGATACCATACTCCGTTCATAAATAATACCATACTGGATAGAATAATAATAGCCTTTGGTAAATACGATACACCTGATCCTCAACAATAATAATGGCAACTAACCCCACCTAGTGCATTACGCTAGGTTGTCCTCGATAATAATACTCGGTCATAACATCACTAACACGGACAGGGCTCCTCCCTTATCATAATAACGTATTAGGATGAGGGTTTGTTAGACCCATATAGCGCTATATATACTTCCGACGGCAAAAGCTAACAGGTGTGTATACGGGGCCTCGTTCTACCACAAAGGCGAAACGAGTTGGGTAATGCTAACCTAAGGCATCCATATCCAAAATACATACCATAATACATAGACATAATACATACATACCATAAAAATATATTTGTTTAACGCTAATCATGCCCAAAAATGTAAAAGAAGTAAAAAGGGCAACGAATAACTCACTGATAGCAAAGCAATCCAAATCTTTATATGTCGGGAAATACTACAATACCGTCAAGCTTCAACGTCTAAGTGCCCTATACATCACGTAAATAAACATGTCTAAGTATCTCTAAGTCTAATAGGGTTATGCCTTAATGATTAACGTTTTATACGGGTTTTAAAATAACCGAAAGGAATATCAATATAACGGAATAACGAGTGTTTCGGAAAGTCAACAGACTAGATACGTGATTTTCATACTTACGTGCACTACAAGTCACGTAAGTATCAAGTTACGTGCTATATAAGAGTTACGGGACAAAACAAGAAGTTACGGAACATAAGGACCATAGTTACGTGTTCCGCAAGGGAATTACGTGACATCCAAGTCACTTACGTGACTTAGGGAACCAATTACGTGAATATGAAGCCATAATTACGTGCATATGGTTTAATTTGTGAAGACTTACGTGAAAAGGACCAATTACGTGATAAATTATGAATTTCAGGGACCAATCACGTAAGTGTGGGAGTTACGTGAGGATGAAGTCTATTACGTGACTTTCAAGTCACTTACTTGACTTAGACTTCAATTACGTGAATTAGAAAGCAATTTCGTGCATAAGGGACTAATTACGTGACAAAAGGACTAATTTCGTGAACAATTACGCGTCAAAAGGACTAGATATGCAAATCTGATGAGAGTTACGTGCCAGAGATGACAGTTACGTGATTTAGGGGTCACGTAACTCCCTAATTACGTGAGGGAATGGTAATTTCGTGAGCGTAACTCTCAGATGATCAGTTACGTGCATGTAACTACAGTTACGTGCATGTAACTGAGTTTTTACGAAAAATACATTCGGAAATCGATTTCTGAGTGTTCTAAAGGTCTAAATGACCCCAAATTGGAACCCTATGTCCAGAATATGATAACATACAATAATCCACAATAAAATCTAAGTTTTGACGGTGAGAAGTGGTATTTTCGGGTTTCAATCAAAATAACAAAGTTTAGAACTAAAATGGAGAAATACTTACCCGATCGTAACGAAACTTGGAGGATAGATGAAGATGGTGATCAATAATCCGGTCTCGGATTTGGAATCCAACGGTCGGATCGCCGGAAAAGTTAGAGAGAAGGTGGTGGTTTTGTGTGTGTGTTTTGTGTGTGTTTTTAGAGAGAGAGTGGATAGGTGAAATAATGAGGATAAGGACAAATATCCAGATCTAGATAAGACAAAAGTTAGGTGAGGGACGATTTTTGTAATAAAAATCCGAATAGGACTAAAATTGTAATAGAATTTCTCGCGTAGGACTAGTTTTGTAATAAAATTTCCGAAAGGACTAAAAATGAAATATTTTTAAACGTTAATCTTAATCATATAATTAAGGCATAATTCCCCTAAACTTATCATAAGAGCATACTAGACTTATACTAAAGGCACTTTAGACTATCCGTTCCCGACATAAAGATTCGAATCACATACTATATACCCGATAAACACAAATACGCATAAAATACAAATACGATACCCATAAAATACGAGAAATACGAATACAATACTCATAAAATACGAATGCGATAAAACATAAAAAGGAATACAATAGGATCATACATAAACATAATAAATAAAACGAATACGTGACGATAGAATTATACTTCGAAATTCGCGAATGTCACAGTCTCCCCAAGTAAAAAGAATTTCGTCCTCGAAATTATCACCTGGTACTACTTCCGGGAGAGAGGTGAGGATACTGCCGCAGAATTTCATCTTCGCGTTCTCACGTGAACTCAGCTCCAAACGGGAATACCAACGAACCTTGACAATCGGAATCTCACTTCGTCACAGATGCTTAACATCACAAGCAACGATCTCGATCGGTTCCTCAATGAAATGAAGCTTATCAACAAACTGGAGTTTCTCAAGCGGAACTAATAACGTCTCGTCAGCCAGGCATTTCTTCAACTGAGATACATGAAATACATAATGTATGCTGCTCAGTTCTGCCGGCAAATCTAGTGCGAACGTACGAATCTCTCTATCGGATAATTCCCACGAATCGGTAGGAAATGAGCAGACTTCGCCAAACGATCAACGATAACCCAGATACTGTCATAACCACTCGAAGATCTCGGAAGCTTCGTAACAAAATCCATAGCAATACGCTCCCATTTCCAATCGGAAATCTTCGGTTGTTGGAGTAGCCCAGACGGTTTCTGATACTCAATCTTCACTTTAGAATAAGTCAAACATCGGCTAACATATTCGGCGATTTCACGCTTCATACCCGGCCACCAATAAAAATCCTTCAAGTCATGATACATCTTGTCGGAACCCGGATGAATGGAATATTTAGACTTATGGGCTTCGTCCAGAATCAACTGACGGATACTAACCGGAACCCAAATATGCTCGAGGAGATACAGAACTCCATCCTCCTTCGGTTCTAACTCCAACGCTAACTTATACAATCTTTCATCTTTAACACGGTCCGCTGTCATAATACCCTCTGGTGCTTGAATAATCCGAGCCTTCAAGCTCGTCTGAATAGATATCACCATAGAACGAATACGGACAGGTTTGACCGTTTCCTTACGACTTAGTGCATCAGCAACAACGTTCGCCTTACCAGGGTGGTAGCGAATGTCGCAATCATAGTCGTTTAAATAACTCAACCCAGCGCAGTTGTCTCATGTTCAGCATCTTCTGATCGAAAATGTGTTGAAGACTCTTGTGGTCGGTAAATACAGTACACTTGGTCCCATACAGATAATGTCTCCAAATCTTCAACGCAAAGACGACGGCTCCCAACTCTAGATCATGTGTCGTGTAATTCTGCTCATGGATTTTCAACTGACGCGAAGCGTAAGCTATAACTTTACCATTCTGCATAAGCACACACCCCAGACCCTTGTGCGAAGCGTCGCAGTAAACAACAAAGTTCTCGGAACCAACTGGCAGACTAAGAATAGGAGCGTCACACGGTCGTTGCTTCAATATCTGAAATGCTTCTTCCTGATCGGTACCCCAAACGAATGGTTCACTCTTCTGTGTCAACTCTGTCATAGGTGAAGCGATCTTGGAGAAGTTCTCGATGAATCGACGATAATACCCAGCAAGACCCAAAAAAAAATGAACGGATTTCGGTCGGTGACTTCGGTGTAACCCAACTTTTAACAGCTTCAATCTTAGCAGGATCAACGTGAATACCCTTCGCGCTAACCGCGTGGCCAAGAAATTGAACTTCGGATAACCAGAACTCGCACTTAGAGAATTTCGCATACAACTTCTCTCTTCGAAGCACTTCTAGAACAAGACGCAAATGCTCTTCATGTTCCTTGCGACTTCGGGAATAGATAAGAATGTCGTCGATGAATACGATAACGAATTTGTCAAGATACGGACGACAAATACGGTTCATTAGATCCATGAATGTTGCAGGGGCGTTTGTTAGACCAAACGGCATCACCATGAACTCATAATGACCATATCGAGTACGAAAAGCGGTTTTTGGTATATCATCTTCTTGAACTCTCAGTTGACGATAACCAGAGCGAAGATCGATCTTAGAGAAATAGCAAGAACCCTGAAGTTTATCAAATAAGTCATCAATACGAGGAAGGGGATAACGGTTCTTCACAGTCAACTTGTTAACTCCCGATAATCAATACATAAACGCATGGAGCCATCCTTCTTCTTAACAAGGAAGACAGGAGCACCCCACGGGGAGAAACTAGGACGGATAAAACCCTTATCGACCAGTTCCTGAAATTGTTTCGATAACTCGAGCATCTCGGAAGGAGCCAAACGATACGGAGCTTTAGCAACAGGTGCAGCTCCGGGAATAAGATCAATACGAAAAATCGGTTTGTCTCTGGGGAGGGACTCCAGGTAAAACGTCGGGAAAAACGTCAGAATACTCGCGAACAATCGGTACACCATCAATCTTTATCGCAGAATCTTTCTTCACCAAATGAGCGAGATATAAGAAACAACCTTAGCGGACATACTCGCGAACTTTCAGACAAGAAATAACTTTAAGGTGTTTCCCGGCCTTGTCTCCGTGTACAATCAACTGATCTCCATCCGGTTTCTGAATACGTATAAGCTTCTCATAACAGACTATTTCTCTCTTATGCTTCGCTAACCAATCCATACTGACTACGACGTCGAAACTACCGAGTTTCATAGGAATAAGGTCGATGGAAAAAGGAATATCGGTTAAAACGAGGGGAATATCGCGAATAACTTCTCTAACACAGGCACATCTACCATCGGCTATTTCTACATCATACGCAGGCTCTAAAAGACTAGAGGCACGATTTACTAAGGGACGAAAGTCACTAGAAATAAAGCTTCTATCGGCATCCGAATCAAAATAGAATAAAAGCAGAATAATCATAGACAAGAAATGTACCAGTGACTACGGTAGGATCCTGATGAGCTTCGGAAGATTCCATGGCGAAAGCTCGGCTCTTAGCAGGATTCCCTCTCGCACTAGTACCAGCACCAGGAGTAGGAAGGGAAGTAGATGATACAAGCTTGGGACACTGATAACGAAGGTGACCCATTTCTCCACATTCAAAACATGCTCCGGTAGCTTTTCTACAATACTGCTCCGTGTGGCCTAGCTTCTTGCAGTGTTCACATACCCAACACGCCACATTCGTCGCATGCGCACTGCCGCATGTATCACACTTAGGGCGCACGCCCTGATAATCAGCTCCAGAATTCGTCAACGCATATACTTGAGAAGCTTTAGGTCTCTGATCATGACTACGGCTTCTCTTCCCAAAAATGCCCATAGCTCTTCTTTCAGATTTTCCAAAATCTCTTCGGCTCACAGCTGGCTGGAGAGTACCACCACGGATCGCACTAGCGGTCAGCCGACCAGCAATACCAACTGCACTCTGAAGAGTACTCGGGAGGCGAGAAATAATGTGGTCTCTCATAGCCTGAGGCAATCCTTGAGTGAAGCGCTCGATTCTTTCCGTCTCCGTACGGACCAACCGAGGAGCCAAAACACACAAGTCATAGAACCTGTTCACATACCCGCGGAAGTCAGTACCTTGCATAGTTAAGTTCCACAACTCGTTCTCCAACCTCTGCGTCTCAGGTGACGGCACATACTCCTTTTTCATAATAATCTTCAAACTTTCCCAAGTCATCCAGGCAACAGTAGCTCGGCCCCGAACTTGTCTCACCGAGTTCCACCAAGTGAGTGCCTTACCTTGGAATAAGAATGTAGCATACTTAACTTTGCTCTCCTCAGCACATCCCGAGACATCAAACACAGATTCAATCTTTTCAAACCACTGCAGAGTAGCAACCGCATCTTCAGTACCGTTGAACTCAGTAGGTTTGCAGCCCAGAAAGGTCTCATACGAACAACCTCGGGGTGGATCTTCAATAATAAAACTCGGTCTACCTACTCCTATGTGCACTGCTCTTCCTTCATCAGAACCATCGCGCCCAGACGCCATACCTTCTGGTTCAAAGCCGTGCATCTCAGGTTCTTCCAACCCTAAGTCGACATTCTGCACCGGTGTCTCCTTAAGCTGTGCCACGATCACTGGTATAGCTGCTGCTATCTGCTCCGCAATCATCTGACTGATGTTCGAAGTAGCGGTGTTAGCATAGGGGACAGCAGTGGTGTTCCGTGGCGTAGCACTCGCTCTCACACTGGCGCGAACTCGTCTTGCCGACCATCTCCTAGCAGTGACGGCATGGGTAGACCTAGTAGAAGTTCTCTTAGGCGGCATCTTCTACGGATATCAAACGGAGTAAATAAGAACGATAACTGTATGTGCGACTAAAACGAGCAGGCCTCAAAGCATAAAAAGCAAAATAACAGCACCCATAGCATAAAAATCACATACAGGCCCACAAAAGAAAGAAATGCGCACATAGTGTAAATCAGATAGGTCCAAAAGCCTAGGTCATAGTCTAAGTGATTCCATAAGGTCACTTAGTTCGCTATAACCATTGGCTCTGATACCAACTTCTGTCACACCCCGCATAGAAATGGCGGAACCGAGGTGCGCAGTGTATACGGTATCAGAGATTCAAGGTTACATAACATAAGTAAACAATACATCATCAACATAGATAAAAGAGTTTGAAAGAGAAAACTTAATACAATCATCCGAATAATATCAAAATACGGCTACAGCGTTGGGATACTAAGGAATTAAATACAGCAAAATAAATCCACGCAAAAGATCCACGTAGCCAAAAGCATAGCAACAAAAAGGTGTAACCTCAAATCCCTGAAAAGCGTTAAAATACGACGTCAACATAAAGTTGGTGAATTATTCGCAATAGTAGTTGAAAACATAATAGTAAAAAAAAGGTTTTCAATAGCTTTTGACCCAAAAGTGATACGGTTTGAAGATAAGTCATTTGAAAATGATGTTTTGAAATATGCGTGAAGTATACGAAACCTTTTGATAAAATACTCATACTTGTACATAAAATACCATAATCATTTCATAAAAATACCATACTTAGTTCATAAAATAATACCAGACTCGGTTCATAAAATAATACCATACTCAGTTCGGAAATGATACCATACTCCGTTCATAAATAATACCATACTGGATAGAATAATAATAGCCTTTGGTAAATACGATACACCTGATCCTCAACAATAATAATGGCAACTAACCCCACCTAGTGCATTACGCTAGGTTGTCCTCGATAATAATACTCGGTCATAACATCACTAACACGGACAGGGCTCCTCCCTTATCATAATAACGTATTAGGATGAGGGTTTGTTAGACCCATATAGCGCTATATATACTTCCGACGGCAAAAGCTAACAGGTGTGTATACGGGGCCTCGTTCTACCACAAAGGCGAAACGAGTTGGGTAATGCTAACCTAAGGCATCCATATCCAAAATACATACCATAATACATAGACATAATACATACATACCATAAAAATATATTTGTTTAACGCTAATCATGCCCAAAAATGTAAAAGAAGTAAAAAGGGCAACGAATAACTCACTGATAGCAAAGCAATCCAAATCTTTATATGTCGGGAAATACTACAATACCGTCAAGCTTCAACGTCTAAGTGCCCTATACATCACGTAAATAAACATGTCTAAGTATCTCTAAGTCTAATAGGGTTATGCCTTAATGATTAACGTTTTATACGGGTTTTAAAATAACCGAAAGGAATATCAATATAACGGAATAACGAGTGTTTCGGAAAGTCAACAGACTAGATACGTGATTTTCATACTTACGTGCACTACAAGTCACGTAAGTATCAAGTTACGTGCTATATAAGAGTTACGGGACAAAACAAGAAGTTACGGAACATAAGGACCATAGTTACGTGTTCCGCAAGGGAATTACGTGACATCCAAGTCACTTACGTGACTTAGGGAACCAATTACGTGAATATGAAGCCATAATTACGTGCATATGGTTTAATTTGTGAAGACTTACGTGAAAAGGACCAATTACGTGATAAATTATGAATTTCAGGGACCAATCACGTAAGTGTGGGAGTTACGTGAGGATGAAGTCTATTACGTGACTTTCAAGTCACTTACTTGACTTAGACTTCAATTACGTGAATTAGAAAGCAATTTCGTGCATAAGGGACTAATTACGTGACAAAAGGACTAATTTCGTGAACAATTACGCGTCAAAAGGACTAGATATGCAAATCTGATGAGAGTTACGTGCCAGAGATGACAGTTACGTGATTTAGGGGTCACGTAACTCCCTAATTACGTGAGGGAATGGTAATTTCGTGAGCGTAACTCTCAGATGATCAGTTACGTGCATGTAACTACAGTTACGTGCATGTAACTGAGTTTTTACGAAAAATACATTCGGAAATCGATTTCTGAGTGTTCTAAAGGTCTAAATGACCCCAAATTGGAACCCTATGTCCAGAATATGATAACATACAATAATCCACAATAAAATCTAAGTTTTGACGGTGAGAAGTGGTATTTTCGGGTTTCAATCAAAATAACAAAGTTTAGAACTAAAATGGAGAAATACTTACCCGATCGTAACGAAACTTGGAGGATAGATGAAGATGGTGATCAATAATCCGGTCTCGGATTTGGAATCCAACGGTCGGATCGCCGGAAAAGTTAGAGAGAAGGTGGTGGTTTTGTGTGTGTGTTTTGTGTGTGTTTTTAGAGAGAGAGTGGATAGGTGAAATAATGAGGATAAGGACAAATATCCAGATCTAGATAAGACAAAAGTTAGGTGAGGGACGATTTTTGTAATAAAAATCCGAATAGGACTAAAATTGTAATAGAATTTCTCGCGTAGGACTAGTTTTGTAATAAAATTTCCGAAAGGACTAAAAATGAAATATTTTTAAACGTTAATCTTAATCATATAATTAAGGCATAATTCCCCTAAACTTATCATAAGAGCATACTAGACTTATACTAAAGGCACTTTAGACTATCCGTTCCCGACATAAAGATTCGAATCACATACTATATACCCGATAAACACAAATACGCATAAAATACAAATACGATACCCATAAAATACGAGAAATACGAATACAATACTCATAAAATACGAATGCGATAAAACATAAAAAGGAATACAATAGGATCATACATAAACATAATAAATAAAACGAATACGTGACGATAGAATTATACTTCGAAATTCGCGAATGTCACATTTAAAAAGTTATTTGCTTATTTATTATATGCTTTTAATATGTTTTTAAGGTTAGATAGCTATCAAATCTTAAGAGTTGAAGAGTATCGGTACTATAATGAAAATAATAGAATAAATTAATATTTAAAAATAGATCAATCTCTAATAAAAATTAACATTTGTATAATATTTAAAAATAGATCAATCTCTAATTAACATTTGAATAATGTACGAAACATTTGTCATCTTATTTAAACTTTTAAAAAACCTTGATCAAATAAGCACTTATATTTTGGTAAAAACTGTACTAACTAATTTCTACTCACACAATAAATTTGGACAACTGAAAATTTGTGAATGAAAATCAAACTTTGATTGAATTAGTGGATATAAAATCATTTGCATCAAGTTTTCCCCTTTTTCATCAGGAACAAATTACTAAAAATGTTCTTTTTTGGTTTTTAGTTTTTTACCTATTTTTATCTCCTAGGGGATCCCTCTTGTAAGCACCTAATATCAAAGAAGTTGAAAATGTTTTTAGATTTGAGTTACTTTCTAACACCAACTAGATTTATTGCCCCGCGCGTTGCGATGTGACAAAAGTTTATTTGGTACACAATTAACTGCAGGAAGCGAAAAGAAATAAAAATATAGACGATATATAATTAATCGTGTAAAAACACAAATAAAGACGTAGATAATTTATTTATCTAATAATGTAAACCAAAAAGAAAACTTAAATAACGTAATTAATAGTGAAAAAGATTAAAACCTAAAATCAACAAATAATCTAAACATGTACTACTTTATTTAAAAACACAAAAATGAAAGGTAAAAACCAAAAGTTTGAAAAAAAAAGAAAAAAAAAACGTAAACAAAAAAGAGTAATCCTAAACTAAAAATTAACAATCAATCTAAATGAATAATTAGTTATCTTATTTAGTGTCGTAATCCACAATAATAGATAAAACGTAGAAATAAATAAATACGTAAAGTAAAAAGAAAGAGAAAAAGTAAAACACTTGGGCTAGCTGGTTGGAGCAACCAACCTGATTGCTTCACCATTCATATAAAGAGTAGTTGATACGTAGTAAAATATAAGTTACAAATTGTTAACTTTGTATAAGAAAATAATAGTAAATTATAAGCCACAAATTGTTAACTTTGTATAATGTCAAACGGCTAATTTTCTAAAATAAAGATAAAATGAAACTTGGTTGAAGACTTGAAGTATTTTTAAATACGTAAGACTTTTAAAACTAAGTCAAAATATAAGAATAATAAGTTTACTTATTGTAAGCTATTTTATACATTAAGTATTTGATTATTTGCTCATTTATTACTATATGCTTAGATAGAATATGTTCTATAATGTTAGTCATGACTGTTTTTAAGATTTTCGAGGTCTAGAATAAGATAGGTTATATCGAGGTTCTGAATAAAATAGATTTTTCTGAGGCTCCGGCCATATTACCATAAACATAAGGTCTTAAAATTAATAGTTTTTTTTAAGTATCTAATGAGTAATTGTTAATTGAAAAACATCAATCCTAGTAATATTTTCAAATACAAACTCTCAAATAAAACTTTTATACTGAAATATTCTTTAAAATATCATATTTAATTGATATATTTGTTAATCCACATATAATTCATCGTATATACATAGACAGATAATAGAATTTTAAGGTAGTTTAGTACTATTATATTAGAATTTACATTTATTATTTTAATAGTTAGCATAATTAGGTGTAAGTTAATTATCTAAATTGTAATATAAGTTTAATTTGAATTTTAGTTTTGGTGACATTATTAAATATGAAAAATCAAAAAAGGAAATATTGGTTGATATCTAAATGTGTTAAATGTAAAATAAATGGTATTTTAGTAATTTTCCTACTTAAATTTCAACAAAAACCTCAAATGTTTTATATACTAGTATGGTACCCGCGCGATGCAGCGGATGAAAAAAATCATATTCAACAACTTACAGTGGGGTAATGATTTATGGTAGTTTATCATTTGTCTCGTTACATATATGTGGAGTGTAATAGTTTAAAGTTCGGGATTTCGGGCAATATAAAAAGAATGTTGTGGTAACAATTTAAGGTTCGACCATTTAGCGATAATAATTATTATGTCGTATGATCGATTTTCTCAATTCTTCTCCACTACCATAAGGAATCTCAAATTTGTAAGTAAAAAATTTAGATTCCAACGGATTTAAATTTCGTCATAAACTTTAAACAAACATGTTATGGAAAAGGAATTCAATTTAAATTCACTCAATTTTTTCTAGATTTCATGAAACAAACACCCGTGCAAAATATTTTTCGTTCGGATCATTCAACCCATTTGGGTAATTTGACTCATTTGAGGATTAAACTCATTTGTGAACGTAACAAAAGTTTAATTTTCAGGTCATTATGTTTTTTTAAAAGGCGGCGTCTAATAATTTCACGTTCGGTCAAAAAGAGAATTAAATATATTTCCTGAATAGTATTCCCATATATTTCCTGAATAATATTCTCATCTAATTTTCCTTCAACAATGCAACAACAAATTAAAAGTCCATTCAAACACTACGATTTCTAATCGTTTATCGTTCTACTTTTCAAACCGAAAAAAAAAATATTTTCCTTCAAGACACTCAAATTCAGTCTGTTTCCATGAATCCATTAGGTAACGTATACTTTCGAATGTTGTAATGAAGGATAATCAATATGGTAACTAAGTTTATTAACCTTAAAATTATCAAATGTAATACGACTCAGCTTATTGATATTAAGATTTATCGGTGACCAATAGAATAATATAAACTTCTGATGATAACCATCTTTCTAGAATTATAGATCAGCACGAACCACAACACTATCAACTAACTTTATAAAATTTAGATTATAAATTAAATATTTGAAAGTTTACTTCATCAAACAACGTTTAAAGTTAAAAAATAATGGTTACATTAATACAACTTTTATATCAATCAGGTTCTGCCTGGTTGGTAAGGGGTTTTCCCGGTGAAAGAGAGGTTTCGAGTTCGAGCCTCTCCAGAGGGTTTCCTCTTAGGCGAGCATGGGGGTGGCCGGTAATGATGGCACGATGATACTCCATTACTGGCCCGTAGGAGAATTGCCGTTCCAAAAAAAAAAAAAAAAAAAAAAAAAAAAAAAAAAATTTGTAAAGTGTTTTGAATAATGAATTTTGTGAAAGATATAAAAATGGTAGATAAGTAATTTCAATTACTTAAATTTTAATACATTAAGAGTATGAGCACATTCTTTCTAATATATAATTAAGATAGTTAAGATAAGATGAATGACTAGTGATTTATAAAAACTTATATATGATGACGTGGCAGTGTTATAAACTTGTTAAAGTTCATAGAAAGATGCTCTTATATTGAAATTGAAAAGCTAAATCTTGCGAATATGCCAAGGTGGTATAATTCTGAAAATTAAGATCAAACGAGCCATGCTAGTTTTCTAAACCAACACAACAAACATGAACCGGCTGAATATATGTTTCTACATTATATTATTTATTTAAGTTCAATACTAAGTAATCCGTTTACGAGAATACCATGATCCACCTGTCTAAAAGCTACGGTAGAGTTGATTTTGAAATTTCTGAAACAGTTTTGAACTAATAAAGAAAAACATTTGACAGGGATAATCAACAAGCTTATAACCATTATCATACTCCATTAGCCCAAGTTGACTATCTAATGATTAAGGCCTTGTAATGTGTTAATTTAATAACTACAGCAGACATGTTCTTGCTTCAATGTCAACGACTTTGTGCCATTATTCTTTTCTCTTGCTCTAAATATTCCATCTTCGATGACATTCCAACGACATCGATAATGATATATTATCTGTTTGCAAACCAGAATACATGAATAAGAATGGTTAAATAATGATTTCTGTTATGCTTCATCGTATGTTTTACGCGTAATTGTCTTCATACTTATGGTATGACGTGTTTCATCTTATGTTTGTTGTATTTTGTTAATGACAATCAAAATTTGATTGTACTTTCATTAATTTAAAACCTAAAAATATGAGTATTTCTTTTAATAATATACAAGAAACAAATCATTTAAAATACATCGCATAACACTTCCATTAACATTTTCCACCTCATTTTAGCCATCAGAAAGTTGGAAAAATTATAAATTTAATAAACCAAGTGGTAAATATGTATGACATTTTCAATTTCTAATCAACTATAAAAGGAGTTATGAGCCATGTATGATCATATAACATTATCATTTCTAATATCTGATAAATAAGTTTCATAGTCGAAAGCCTTTTGGTCTTTCGAAATGGCTGGTTTCAATTACTTGTTCGGGGTTTTTATGGTTCAAATTGTGATTCTAGCACACTTTTCTTCAATTGTCGATGGCCAAGGCTTGAAAGTAGGGTTTTATGAGAAATCATGCCCTCGTGCCGAAATGATTGTAACTAAGGTCATAAACGACGTTATGGCCGTGGCCCCATCTCTATCGGGACCTTTGTTGAGAATGCACTTCCATGATTGCTTTATTCGGGTTTGTAACTTTGTAATATCATAAAGTTTTAGTTATATTCTTTACATACAATATTAAGTAACATTAGTACCTTTATGAACCTTGCGATGTAGGGATGTGATGGATCGATTCTATTGGATTCTTCAACCGGGCAAACCGAGAAATTTTCACCTCCGAATGTAGTCCTAAGAGGATTCAACATCATCGATAAAGTAAAGTCGGCATTAGAAAAAGAATGCCCTGGTGTGGTTTCTTGTGCTGACATTTTAACCCTTGTTGCTAGAGATGTTACAGTGGCGGTAAACTTTTCTCCTCGTATCTATTTTTTATATCAGTTTCATGTGTTTATACTCTTGTTTCCTTTATTTGTGATAACAGACCAAAGGACCATACTGGAAGGTGGAAACTGGACGAAGAGATGGACTAGTATCATTAGTCAACGAACCCTTAAACCCGGTAACAGGCTTACCATCATTTCTGGCAAACATCACCGTTTTGAAGCAATCATTTGCACTTAGGGGACTTAATACAAAAGACCTTGTTGTTCTATCAGGTTTGTTCTTGCACAAATTTTTGTATGTCAATTTCTCGAAATAAGATTTCTCGACGAAAATATAATCACCGGTTACAAAATAAAAATCTCAATCTTTTTTAGGAAATTAAAGTTTATGGATAATGTGAGTATTATATGACCTTTTTCAACAGTATACACCTTAATTTTTAATAGCCGGTCCGTTGTAATTGTGTTTGTAGGAGGACACACCCTAGGGATTTCTCATTGCTCATCATTCGAAAGCCGACTATACAACTTCACTGGCAAAGGTGATACGGACCCCACCATGGATCCAAACTATATTGCAAGATTGAAGTTGAAGTGCAAGCCAAGGGACCGAACTACAATTGCTGAGTTAGACCCAGGAAGCTTCAAGACATTCGATGACTCCTACTTCAAACTCGTGACTAAGAGGAGGGGACTTCTTGTATCAGATGCGGCCTTACTTGACGACCCTGAGACTAAAGCTTACTTGTTTCAAGCTACTAGCCATAGTTCCACTTTCTTTAAGGACTTTGGTGTTTCTATGGTTAACATGGCTAGGATTGGGGTTCTTACAGGTTCTCAAGGTGAAATTAGAAAAGTTTGCTCGAAAATTAACTAGGCTCGACTCTTCTCTTCTACCAAAATAAAACCAAGAGAAATCATGGTTCACCGGGTTTCGATCAAGTGGTTAAAACATGTTTAATTGATTTAATGTTGTAAACTTGTAACATATATGTGTCTCGTCCATGAAGCTCAAACAAGTGCGCATCATGAACGTTTGTTACTTTTCGATATGTGTATCATTTTTATTTTTTTTCGGGTATCCTCTTTGTATTGTTTGATTTATATTTCAAAAGTTATTTGCTTATTTATCAATTATATGCTTTGAATCTGCTCTTAACATTAGGTAGACCTCTAATAAATCTTATAAGGTCCTCTACTAAACATTTATTGACGTAAAAACCATAAGAACTAATTTCTAGTCGTCCAATAATATTCTATAACTAAAAATGTGTGTATCAAAATCAAACTTTGATTGGATTAGTAGATATAAATCATCATAAGTTACTTAAAAAAAAGAACGGTTATTTACATGTTTCTTACATGTGTAGGTTTCGTATGTACGGCTAATGTAATTAGTTACTAATCATATATTTAAGAAACTGTTATTTATTCGTTAGGTACCGTTTTTTAACAAAAATCGGTCTCCCTTAATAAAAGAGACTTGTCCTCATAAGTTAGTCTAGTGATGAATAAACAAATTTAATTATCTTTTACTAAATGTGAAAAAAAATTAAGATCGATTCTCACTAGATACTTTCTGACAGACGATTTCAAACCTCCCATTATATAATTCTCCTTATTTTGAAAACTATACGCGTAATTCATCATTTTAATAGCACTTGGAGTGATAATGAAGATTGTGGGTGATTGTGGAATTTTTTTGCTGACATGGCATCGACAATGAGAGTTGTGAGTTTTTTGGTAGAGTGATAATGATGATTGTGGGTGATTGTGGGAGATGTGGGACCCCCAGGTTTTTTTTTTTTTTTTTTAAAAACATTTAAATAAGATAAATATAAGATTTTATTAAAATAAAAAATAATACAAATTATTAATACTAAAAGCTAAATCATCCCATATTTTTCCGGGATACGCATTTTTCGTTCTCGATCCACTCCGTTTGTCCTTGTGGCATCCCCTCTGTGTTCGTTTGAAGAAACAACATATCGTCTCTTCTTGCGCTTGTATAAGCCGCTTGTCTTTGTTCGAAAGCCGCTTGTCTTTGTTCGATAGCCGCTTGTTTTTGTTCGAGAGCCGCTTGTTTTTGTTCGAGAGCCGCCTCTTTTTGGACTTGGAGTTTTTCTTTTTTCGTTTTTGCAACATCATTTTTGTTTTTGTAGGTTTTTTTAACTGTGAAGCAATCGTACCACACAACGCCGACGATGAAGATTAAGCCTTTTCGGATGCGTCGAATGATTCTTTTCTTTTACTTTCTCTTTGTTTTACGAGTGGTCGTTCATTTCGATTATCCGCGAAAATATCGTCTGATATATCAACGTCTTCAAGGTTGACGGTGGTAACTGGAGTTTCTATTTTCGCAAAAACACGCCATTTGCTATGTTCTCTCCAAATTTCTCACACCGTCGCTTACCTAAAAGGCACACCCTCCGTATCAAGGTACATCTCATGAGCCGCCTCTAAAACCTTTGAATCGTCGGACCCACTACTCCGAAGTCGTAAAGCCTCCGCATAGTGCCCAATAAAGCTCTTTACTGCGCCACTCATTGTCGTGAACTTGTTATTCATCGACTCCTTGTTTCTCTCCACCAAACCTAGCTTCATAGCTTGTTCGTTGTAACCCGACACAATTCGTCTCCAAAATCGTGTGTCCGGTTGGTTGTTGGTGATGTCAAAATCTTCCGAAATGTGACACCACATCTTCGCCAAAAGTATTTCCTCGGTCGTGGTCCATGGCACCTTTTTACACACCTTTTTCTTTTTTGGCTTAGATGTTCCGGTTCGTTGTGTTTCTTCGATAACGTCTTGAGTTTCTTGAACAACTTCTTGTGTTTCTTGAAGCGTTTGTGATTGTTGATGTGGAAATTGTGATTGGTGTGGTAGAAATTGTGATTATTGCGGTAAAAATTGTGATTGTTGTTGTTTCAACAATAGTTGTTGATGCATAAAAAATTGTTCGGGGTTGAACATTGGTTGTGGTTGTTGTTTGGTAGATTGTTGCGAAAAAGAGGGTTTAAAATTTGTTGTTGTTGTTGTTGGTTAGAATTTGGTATTTGAGGTGATAATAATGGGTCTGTTAGATTATGGTAGTTTGCGAAACCGAAATTGGGGATGGTTTGTGATTGGGGCGACGAAGGTGCGTTTGCGTTTCTTTGGGGAGCGTTTGAAGACGATGATGACATTTTTACGATTGAGAAATGTATGAGATTAAGATTATGTATGAAATGTATATAAAGATAGAATGAGATTGAAAAATTGTGTGATTTTTTGGTTAAATTGGAAATGTATTTATAGGTGAAATGTTATTAAAAAAAAAAAATAATAATTCAACGGTTATATAGCCATTATGCTAAAAAAAAAAAAAAATTAAATCTAGCCGTTCTAAACAAAAAATAAATAAATAAATCAAAATGACCGTTATAGTGAGAACGATGAGCCACAACGAAGGAGCTCGTTGTAATAACGAGTCACACGACTCGTTGTGGCTCCACAACGGAGGTGACAACGAGCTCACAAATCACAATCACCCACCGATTGCTCTAACACACTTGCCAAACTTGCCATTATAGCATAGTATAAGGTTACATTACAAAATAACCAAAATCTTGAACACCACCTTTTTTTCTGTTTGTAAGTTGTTGTCTGTTGTTAACAAGAATTTGTATTTTTCTTCTTATTTTGTGTGTTTTTACTTTTTTATTACCCAATCACATTACTTTTCAAACACCCACTATCAAAATCATGTGAATCCCACTTCTGAAATCCCCAAATTACCCTCAAATGCATCATCTTTATCTTTTTTTTCCTTTTTTGTTGCTTTGCCGCCTCCTTTTGTTCAAAGTGCAAGTTACTTAAAAAAGGACATAAATTTCTTGTTCTTGATTCAAGAATCAAAAAGGGTTTTTTTTTTTTTTGGATTAAAATGAGTACTGGAGTAAGCACTTTTGTTATCAGATGGATTAATTTTTTGACTATGGTATGTTTTTTTTTTATGAGAAATTGAAGTTTTTATATTCATGCACTCTAAATGTTTGTTGAAATGCCTGAACTAGAATTTGATCCTTTATCTGCTTTCCGTAGCTTTCGGGTTCTTTTAGAACGAGTTCATGACTATACATGTTTGATTATTTATGAATTTTTAAGAAAGAATATATAATATCAAGAAAATGTTATAATGTTTATGTTCATTAACTAGTTTACAAACTGATATCATAGTTTTTTTTTATTGTTGTAGTTAGTAGCTGTGGGTGTAATCGGTTTTGGAGTGTTTATTAGTACTCATCATGATGGTTGTCGAAAATCGCTCACTCATCCAGTTTTGGGTCTTGGGGGCCTGATATTCGTCATGTGAGATATTTTTTCGTGTTTTCTTGATTAAGTAGATTATACTTTCTGATGAGACACAATATCTACAAGTATTAAAGGTAAATAGTTTGTGTTTGTTTAATTTTCAGATCAGTTAGCGGGTTTTTAGGCGCGTTAAAGAACAACTCTATATTACTGTGGCTGGTATTATAATGCTTATTCTGGACTTGTATTTTCGCAGTCTTTATTGTGACCGCTACTAAAAGTTTGTGTATCTTGCAGTATTTGATCCTACTTTGCTTGATTTTGTTGGGAATTCTTGTGTTTACCGTTTTGGCGTAAGTATATATATTACTTTTAAATTATGGAATTTAAGTATAAACCATATTAAGTATTTTTGTTTTTGTTTGGGTTCTGTTTTAGGTTTATTATAACTAACAATGGCACGGGTCATAATGTTACGGGTTTAAGGTGAGAGTTGATATGTGTTTTCTCTTTTGTTAATAGTTTGCTTTTGATTTATTAAGTTCATTATCCTCTCTATGTGGTCAGATACAAGGAGTATCATCTTCAAGATTATAGTTCATGGTTTCTAAAAGAAGTAAGCATTTATTGCCAATTTCGATGCTAGAAAGAAATCTTGAAAATTTTAATTGCTAAATAAGCGGTAATCTGATTTTCTAATTTGGGATTCAGTTGAACAATACTCATAACTGGAGGCACCTTCAAAATTGTCTTGTTAAAGCTGATGATTGTAGTAACCTCTCAAAAAGATACAAGGTTTGTATATTTTACCCATTCGTACGTAAACGGGTCGAAATTGCTACTTTCGGTTACTATAATGTGACGGTAACGTGTTTTCTGCAGACTTCCAAACAATACAAATTGGCAAAATTAACTCCCATTGAAGCTGGTTGTTGCAGACCACCGTCTCAGTAGGTTTCATTGTTGCGATTATTTTGATTATGCTTTCCTTAACACCTTCCGATTTAACATGACAAACCCAACGTTTTTCAGGTGTGGATATCCTGCTGTAAATGCTTCTTACTATGACTTGAGCTTTCATCCAGTAAGTTCTATTAAAGACTGCAAACTTTACAAGAACTCAAAATCCGTTAAATGCTACAATTGTGATTCCTGCAAGTAAGCTCCTTTTCCCCATATTTCCGTCAATGATTTGCATATAGTTCCCCACTTTTTGATCAACTTGTACCCTCGTTTCAGAGCTGGAGTAGCAGAGTATATGAAAACTGAATGGCGTGTGGTTGCTATGTTTAACGTGGTCTTGTTTGTTGTGTTGGTAAGTCGTTCAGTACATGATAACTATCTTTTATTTCTAGTCAATAACATAGTAAATCTTTGGAGAGACTTAAAAAAAGTTGAAGCCTTAACAGAACCGAAAAACAGATTCACAGAAAATGTCTTGATGCTTAAACTTTGATATTTACTCGTTTGATGTCAGTCTATAATCTATTTCGTGGGATGCTGCGCAAGACGGAATGCCGCAAATAGCCGCTCAAAATTCTGAGAGATTGTCATTTTTTTTCCTCAAGTGAATACACCAAAAGTCGACTCAAGTTCTTGTGTATGTTGTTGTTTATTATTTTAGTCTGTTCTAATCTTGAAAATAACAGCAATATAAAGATTTCCACATACTTAAGAAATTATTCATTCATCTACAAATTCGTTGTTAGCAAATGGTACATAGTTTTTGCAAAATTCATTGAATCACCACGAAAACTTATAACAGTAATTTGAACTATAAACAAGCATCAGAAATCATAAACGCAGTTTTCTAAAGCACAATTTGGGTGAATATCAAGATCTAGTAATGTAAACAGCCAATATAGATAAAACCAAAATTACAAAAATGATTACGGAAAATAAACCCTTAGAATTCCGTACAAACACAGGCAAAAAAAAGAAGACTGCAAATCATGGAAAAGTCTCTAATGCTTGGCACGGGAATAGTGATTGTCATTTGGGTTCCTTCTGCCACTGAAAACTTGTAGAGCTTTCCTTACCGGTGGTTGCAAAGGAGCCCTCTTGTCTGAATGGTGAGTAAACATTTCGTTTGTAGCAAATATGTCATCCACCTACAACATTGAATTTAATAAACATGAGAATATAAACTTTATTCATAAACAGTACAGGTTATGACTATCTACTTGAAACTTGGTTGATTTAAAGTGTGCATTATAACGTTTCAACCTAATAAAACCATAACTTCAAACAAGATATTTTAGGAAAACTTACCTCCTTATTTTTCTTTTTCGTCCTGGGATGCAGAAATTTCTGAGGAAGTTGATCTTCACGTAGAATTGGATTCTTGGTTATGGCAGACCTTCCTCCTTGTGGAAGAGGTAATGAAAACTGCATAAAACCCGAGCACAAATGTAAATGACTAAAACTATTATGAAAGATCAATTATTCACTAAGTTATCAATGGTAAACTTGTTATATCCTTCTATACACCTCACAAAGGTATCTAAATTACAAAAAGCAAATATTCACCTTGGTGCCCCGCAGAGATACGCGTGGTCGACGAGTTGCAATAATAGCTCCATTTTCACCAACAGTAACAGCTACTTTCCGTAAGGTGCCCCCATTTCCACAATTCGGGCAGAAAATTCTACCAATATCCATTGTGAACTTATAGCAGGCATGGCAATATAATATCCACCTGCACATTCAAGTAAAGATCAACTAAGACTGATTATAATCATACTTCACGAACAAGTTATCTAAACTATTTCAAACAGAACCATAACCGATAAACAAGAAATTTAAATAGAAACTTCATGTGTAAATATGCAGATAAAAATTGATGACAGAAGCTGGTTCAAGTAAATATCGAGAGGGTATTAATTTATAAAAGAGTCAGAAACTGGACAAAAATTGTTTCAGGCCAACACATTTCGTACAAAAACTACCCATTTTGACATGTTAACCGACCCACGATTTTGCCACCTAAGCCAGACACCAATAGCAAAAAAGAGCAAAACGAGGGAAAAGGTCACAAACCTGTGAAGTTCACGAATTTGCATTCCTCCTGGGGCCACTAGCCGTAAACCCATCTGCAAAATAACATTCTGCATTGCAAAATCCCCAGTAACACAAGCAACACTCGACTCAGAAAGTGATCTTAACGTCCAACTTTGCTCACTACTTTCATCATCCACAAATGAGGCATCCACGCTTTCATTCGTCTCACTAGTAATATCCAATTGTTCCAATGCTTCATTCATACCTTTAATCTCTTCCTCTTCAACATTTTTGTCCGCCTCTAATGACTCTTCATCACCAACGCCCCCGTTTTTCGTCTTATGTATTTCGTCTGAGTTCTCGTCTATCAGTTCTGGCAAACTAGTATCATCAGCATTTTCTTCATTTTCAACATCCTTTTCTAACGCCGCCTCATATGTTTCACGTCTAGCCTTCCTCCTCAAAAACCTCCTATGAGTACTCCGACTCACAGCAGGCAACCAATCATCCGCCTCACCATCATCCAGTTGTCCCTGAGAAGCATCAATCCCACTCGCAACATTCTTTTTCCCTTCAATAACAACCTCTTTCTTCTTAGGCAAATACTTCTTCGGTCTACCAAACCCACCATCATCATCATGTAATTCAGACCCATTTTCCGTCACAGCATCTTCATTAACATTCAAGTCAAGATCCTTCAAAGGAAGAACTCTCGAATTATTTCCCGAACCATCTCCAACTGCATGTTCCAACGCTTCCCATTGAGCTAAGTTAGGTACATTCGACCCCCATCCAGGTAGCTCTTTCTCAGCAAGCCTCTTCACATTAACCGTACGCATAGGTGGAGGACTATCTCGAAGATGACTAGTTCCATGAATCTGAGACTCCAATGTATGAGTCAAAGCAATAAGTTTAAGATCAACATCTGATAGCGTTTGTAAATCTCCAGTCGCCCTTGCAAAACTAATAACTACAAAACCATACACAAATAAACATATTCAATTAACAGATAAATTACGAATCTTTCTCAAAACGATTAAACATAAAATAATCATTTTTCTAAAAATTCAAATATTACCAGGTCAAACTTAGAGTCAACATTATAGAAAGTGCACTCTCAGTCCACAACATTTCGAAAGTACATTCACCATTCACACTCTATACAAAGTTACTATAAGACCCTTGAGTAGGGATGAAAATGACAATCGAACTCAAGGGTATTTTGATAATTTCACTTTAACTCCAAATCTTTTATTTAATCATAAAAAACCTAAATCAAATAAATAAAACTAGGGGTGAACACGGTCAGGTTTGCATTAAACCGAAGCCGGAAAAAAAATATCGAATTTTAAAAAGTCAGAAACCATTCGGTTTTACATCTATTTCAGTTTGTCGAGTTAAGTTCAGTTCCGTTTTTTTAAGTATGATCCGTATATCCCTACTCAATATAAAATTACTAAAGTACCCTTGAATAGTTGAGTATAATCCACCATTCCCTAATCTATAAAAATACTAAAACACACTCGAGCGAATACGAAAATGGCAATGACACTCAAGGGTATTTTAGTATTTTCATTTAAACTCATATAACCTCAATGAAATCATAAAAAACATAAATCAAATAATTAAACAACAAATTAACACAAATTAAATAACATTTTAATCACAAATTAAATAACCAAATAAATTACAAATAAATATCAAATTAATCACCTTTTTTAAGCGATTCAGGCGAAGGATCCATGGTATCAATACTAAACGGAAGAAAACTAAGGCGATGCCGTGAAGTAGGATCTCTAATTTCCTCAATAACTTCCGCAACCGACACAAATTTATCAGCGGAGTGGTGAAGCTGTTCTCCGCCTTGTATGACTGCGTTTGCATCGATTACGGCGACCGCGATTCCCTTGGTGGACTTGCAGCTTCCGACCAGAGCTGCCACGGCGGATTCAGGTGGATTATGGTGGTTGGTAGTGGTTTGTGACGGTGGCGCTGGTTGTTTTACGATGGTGCTCCAGCATGATGATGGTTGTGGTGGTGGGTTTGGGGATTCCATTGTGTAAGGGTTTTGGATTGTTGAAACCCTAGTAATATGTGAAAGATAGAATTGGGTAATGTATGTTTTCGTACTTCGGTTATTCCAATATTACATTTTTAGTCCTTGTTTAGATTAACAAGTTTTTGTTTAAAGCTTATATATATGTTATACATATTGTTGTTGTCTTTTACTCATCTTGAACTTATAATGACATGGGTCGATTAGGTATACTTAACGATAGTCAGGATGGTTAGTCTGTTAGTAAGTTGGTTGAATGAGTGTGTAGTATAGATAGAAGTGTTAGTATTCATTAAGTCGTCTTTTGATCATTTTGTATGAATTGGATAGCTTAGAAGGTTGCTCTCAAGTTTTATTGATCATCACCAAGTTGTTATTGGTTGAGGTGCATTGGCTAGCTGCTTTAGTCGTATGGTTGTGTTATCCATTCCATTACGTTTGTATCATGTACTTATTTGTGTAACAGTTAATTTGATTATTTAATCTTGTTTTTCGGATTCAGTTAAAGTAAATCCGTATAATAATGCTAAGAAGGCTTTCTTTTAACATATAGGTTTGGGCCAATCTATGGGCTTTCATATAACTATAACCGTAACCATAACAAGTATATAATTGGGCTTGATGAATGTGTAGATTCATTCATAGTTGGGAATCGTTTTCTTACTTTTTGATTCGTAATTCGAATTATGCATTTCCGAGTTATAGTATAAAGTCGTATAAGTCATGACACGAGTCAAGATACAACTCAAATGTATTTCCGAGTTGTGGTATGAGTCGATAATTTTTTAGTTACAAATTAACTTGCATCGTACGATTTACAAGTATCATTCATTATTTATTATTTTTGAAATTTAGCTATTATCTTACTATTAATTTTGTGATATATTGGTGTACTTCATGATTCTATTTTTAAAGCAAAGCAATTTGATGTATTATTATTGGTTAAATTAAGGACCACAAATCAAAAGAATTAAAAAAAAAATCATTAAATAATTTAGTGAATTGTAATTTTTATGGGATCTTTTAAAATTTAATCAACATTCTCCTCTTTAGCCTTTTTCTAAAAAGAGAAAACGAATATAATTATTATTTTGTTGTTCGCGTTTTTAAGAATATTTTCAACTTCTTAATAGAATGGAAAGGTTCTACATATTATTATACTCCATAATAAAGAAAATACAATGTAATGTAACTTTATCGTAATTTATCTAAAGAAAGAAAAAACTAATCGTTACATCAGAGTCAGAAAAACGTTATGTATCTCATCATGTTGTCGCGATGTAATTATGAGATTAAAAACTTTGACAACCGTTTCTTAAACAAAGCTAAATTATGATAATATACTGTGATTATTGATTAAATTATTAGTGTATAAAACGGACAAGTTTTTCATTATAACAAGAACAAATATATTATGATGAAGTTTGTTTAACAAAAAACATGTACTAAAAAGAATAATAGTGTCTCATAAAGAAAGTTTTACACAAATTTGAAAGGTTTCTAGAAAAAGGATCATGATTCATGAGGTAAGTGTGTGTGTTGTGTGACACCGCAATTTGATAAATCCTATCACAATTTTGATTTTGGAACCGCCTGTTTATAAATAACTACCTTTAAGGTTTATTTTCGATGCAGTGTATCGAAGACAAACTCGGGAGGTGTTTAGAAGACAAATCACTGCGTCGTAGTAGAGGGGGAGTCGGGTGAGCATGGACCGGGTTGGGCCGGTTTTTACCTAAACCCGAACCCAAACCGAAAAACCGGTTCTTGAAACCATAGAACCCGTTCGGTTCGGTTTTTCAACCAATTTAGTTTTTTCGGTTTCTGTTTTTTCTGGTTTTTTTCATAATAAAAAATGATTTAAAATCAAAACTAGGTCTCGTACGATTTTAGTCCAATAGCATTGTAAAAAGGTTGTAAATAACCTAAAAGATGCATACTAAAATCTATAAATATATAAAATTTACACATATATGTATATTTGCAATGATTTTTTAACATCTTTCACATATACTGATATGAGAACACATATTTATATATTGAACAGTTTGATTTCATACACATAATAGTAAAAAATTAATAATATGATTTCAAAGACATAATATCATAAAAATACGCATGTATGCATTTCACCATATTTTGAAGTATTTATAAGACTTACAATAAGAAAATTTTCTAATTTTTGAGAGGAAATTCAAAATGGATAACTATAATGATAATTATATATATATTGTTATAATATAGTAATAAGATATTTAAATTTAATTTTAATAAGGTAAATGGTTCGGTTCGGGTCCAAATGGTTCGGTTCCTACATAAAACCCGAACCGAACCGAAAAATCCAGTTTTTCAAATATTAAAACCCAAACCGCCGGTTTTTAGTATTGGTTCGGTTTTTCGGTTTGGTTTTTTTCGGTTTTTTCGGTTTTTGGTTTGGGTCCTGCTCACCCCTAAGGGAGTGCGACGCAGTGGGAACACATAGGTGGCTGCTTCTTGAGAAGCCATGACTGCAACGCAATCGGGATTGGATGCACCGCAGTGGGAAGTCAGAATGGTTTGCTTTTGGAATAAAGTCACGACTGCAACCGCAGTCGAAGCCCATTGCGCCGCAGTTGCTGAACGTTTGGAAGGACTATTTTTGTTACTTTTCATAGTTCAAGGGTTTTCTGTTTATGTTTTTTAGGTTTCCTTTAAGTGTTTGTGTAAGCCTCATATGGCGGTTGGTGAATTTTTGTTAAGAAATCTATTGATAAAAACCTTTTGATACATTTTATCAATTTGTTTGATTTCTAATCAATATACGGTATTCATTATTGAATCAACGAATATTGATTGTTGTGATTTATTCCGATTATTCTTTGTTGAATAAACGAAGTATTCATGTTCCTTTATCCTTCCGACCGCGCTACATCAATTTTGTTGAATAAACGCCTTTCAACTTATCTTATTTGTGAAAGATTTACCCTTGAATACATGAACAAATAACTTTGTTGAGTTGTCGACAATTCAATACTTATGACCAAGCTCTAATTTACGTTAACATATGTGAAATTTGAAAAGCTTTGGGTTTAAGCTTACATGGAACGAAAAAGAAGAAAATTTAATAGGATATAACCCTCGTTATCTTTTCCTATTCGAATATACACCGTAATATCATTATCCACATACATAAAAGAAAATGATAAAACGGGTAGGTTTTGTCGTTGAGCTCTTAATTTTTCTATGCAATATTAAACACATACTTTATATGTTTTCATGCTCTTTGAAGTTATCAATGATTTTGATACATACAATCATTTATTCATCAGAATAATTTTTACATTTTATATCAGTTTACTTTATGAGTGAAAAACTAGATAAAACACCAGTTTTTCAACAAAAATGAAAACCCAACAAACCTAAAGGGGTCATTATATGTAAGGGGTGTTTGTTTGGGCTTATATAGGCGACTTATGGCTTATTAATATTTCGGCTTATGTTTCATAAACTCATATTATGTAACAATTTATGAGCTTATTATTGTTTATTACGTCATAATAAACATTAATAAGTCCATAAACAATTACATAAACCAAAAAATTTAAATTTATAAAATATAAACCAAAATATCAATAAATCATAAAACGCTTAGATAAGCCCAAAAAATCTCACCAAAATACCATCTACACTTTGCATTCACACAACACATCAATTCCAACCGTCAGATCATCCAAACACGTCATCGCACACGAATCTGACACGTATGAATCCTAGTATCCACACAAGAAAAAAACAAAAGAATCAAAATAACTCGTTTTTAATCTTTAATTGATTCCGACAGTAAGATTATAGTACAAGCATTTATATAAATACACAGATCCTAAATGTTCTGTTCATCAGTTCGTGTATTCAACCCTCTAATAATTTCTCAAAAAATTATAACTTTTCCATCAAAAACCCTTTCGAATTCCCTAAAAATATCATCAATAGGTTCGAAAAAATCTTGGTTTTCCACAAGATTTTGTAATAACAGTAAAACCCAGGTTTTAGGATTAAGATCAATGGCTACTCAATCCAAGCAATCAGTTTATGATTTCTCTGTTAAGGTTTGTAAATTTCATTTCTTTTTTTAGAATTTCATCTTGATTTGTGGGTTGATTTAAAAATTTGATCTTGAT
Organism: Senecio squalidus; assembly: GCA_910822075.1. Classification (NCBI taxonomy): domain Eukaryota; kingdom Viridiplantae; phylum Streptophyta; class Magnoliopsida; order Asterales; family Asteraceae; genus Senecio; species Senecio squalidus. The sequence continues at coordinate 46,232,077 of CAJVGC010000592.1, read as the reverse complement.
TGTCTTTTTGTTTACTTTTTTATGATTTCTTGAATTTTTAGGGCTTATGGCTTATTCAAGCTCATAAGCTCATACGCCAATAAAACTGAGCTTATTGGATTTTTCAATTTTCAATAAGCCCTTTGTGGCTTATGAGCTTATCAACTTGACCTTATAGATTAAATAAGCCATAAGCTTAAGTTGATAAGATCGCAAGGGTTATTAGCTTATTGGCTTTTCAAAAGCTCAATAAGCTAGTAAAGCCTATGAAATAAGCTAATCCAAACAAACCCTGAAGTGTAGTTGATGTTATCTTGATTTTAGGGTTTTAAGTGCTTATTATGTGGATCCATTTTAATTGTTAATCCTTGTACATAAAGTTAGTGGTTTGTTTTCTTTTAGGATGCAAAGGGCCAAGAAGTCGATCTTAGCAAGTTCAGGGGTAAAGTCTTGTTGATTGTTAATGTTGCATCACAGTGGTAAGCAGTCGGTTTCATTAATATGTTTACACATCATGTTATTGAGCTCCTTTATATCTATTGTTTTTGTGTTATAGTGGTTTTACGAATTCTAATTACCCCGAGCTGACAACTTTGTACCAGAGGTACAAGGATCAAGGTTCGTTCTTTTCAGGCATTCTCGATATGTTTATATTTACAACGTTTTCTGTATAACTTGTTTCAACTAAAATCCGTGTTTGAAATTACTTAGGTCTTGAAATTCTTGCGTTCCCTAGCAATCAGTTTAATGGACAAGAACCTGGAAGTAATGAAGAAATTCAGGAATTCGTTTGCACTCGCTTTAAAGCTGAATATCCCGTCTTTGGCAAGGTAAACGACCAAAAAGGACATTCTTGTGAAAAACACGAATTCAAACTCCCCCTTTGGTTGTGCTCATTTACTTATGTTTGTTTCGATTAATGTATAGGTTGATGTAAACGGGAAAGCTGCCGACCCTTTGTACACTTTCTTGAGATCGAGCAAAGGAGGTCTTCTCGGTGACAGCATCAAGTGGAATTTTACAAAATTTCTAGTCAATAAAGAAGGAAAGGTCGTCGATCGTTATGCTCCCACCACCACTCCTCTAAGCATCGAGGTACATCTCATTTTTTATTACAGAAACTTTTTTCTCCAAAAATCTAGTTTAACTCGGTTTTTTATTTTTGTTTTGGTCCTATTGCAGAAGGATATAAAGAAGCAGCTTGGTGTTGCTTAAGTACCTTTCCCCATGATGCGTGTTTTCTCCATGTCAACTATAAATAAGCATCGGTTTCGTTATGCATAATAGTTTCTGAATGTTTTCGTGTGATGTAATTTTGAGGTTTGTATGCTATATATAGCGAAGTTTTTATTAATAAACAGGCTATTTCAAGAACTATTTTTTATTGTAAATGAAAAACATACATCAGTTTACTGAACACAATCCTTTATTATCTTGCGTTTTAATGGTATGCAACCGCGGTTAATCAGACCAGGTAACTTTCATCCAACCCCAGTTTTTACTCGAGCTGGTTACACCAAGAGCCTCCCAAACCGCATTTGAAGCATCCACAATATCATTCCGGCAAGGTGGTTGATAAGCATGCATATCGTCACACCCCATAGTCGAATCACACTGGTCAACTACCTTCGCTTTCACGCTTCTCCCGTTACCATAAATCGTTATAAACTTCAAACATCTTTTCCCATTATTATACCAACCAGTCGATAACGCCACCACTGGTGTTCTATCAGAGTGAAATCTTTCATCACACTGTGACGCCCAACCACCTTCACCGCCCTTTTCAAAGCTGTTTAGTGTTAAGATGGCTTCCGTTCTTCGTGACACAGGTGGTGAGCAGCGATAAGTGTTGTAAAACTGGCCTTCTTTACAGCATTCCGCCATGTTATGGTGGTTGCAGTGGTTACCTGGTGGCTTCTTCCCCCTGAGGCTGCCACTTGGGTTGCATACTTGCGCGTCAATTGTTGTACCAAGAAAAACGACCATAAGGATCATATAAGTCACTAGAAGATGAATTTGATTCGGTTTCTCCATGATTCGATTTATTATAAACCATCAACATGACATATTTATAGAGGCGATAGTGTACTAAACATGTAGTTCTTGTTTGACACAAATTAGATACAGTATAAGTTAAATCGAGGAATATGATATCGACATTGATGTTTTTTGAAATAAGGTAAAAAGTTTGATTATGGAATATGATATCGATCTTGTTGTATATACTGAATGTTGTTCAACACGATATGTAATATATTACTACGTTGCTCAAAAATTATATTTAGTAAAATGAGTATATCGGGATAGTTTCGATCAACTTGCTATACATAATTACTATTCAAACTCGCACTCAATAAAGTTCGAATCGCTCTAATACTCTAGGTTTTATCTAAATTCATATGTTTCATAAGAATCTACGCTCTAAAGTACAATAAAATGGACAGTTTAGTCTATATGTTATAGTTTGACCTTTTACAAGGTCGAAAATGGATTTATACTGTGATCTGTGTTTTTTTTTATATACGTCTAAATATTTATTAATTTGAACTAATTATCGACTTAAAATCGACTAATCCTATGAGCACGAAGTACCGTTTCCATCGCTTCAAGATCAGACCCGAGTTCTTGAACATTGGATTGTGCTTGAAAATTGTCGTAATTCTTTGATACATCATCAAGAAGCAACACATTAACCTTGATAAGCCATAAAAAAAAGGATGAACTTATCAGTTACCCGTATCAACCTCTTCAATATTAAATTTCCGCCATATAGTTTTATTTTCTTGTTCTTGTTACATCATTTTCAATCGGTTCTTGAATAGTTCTACTTCTTTTGAGGAAAACACGCGTGAAGGAAAAACCTGTCACTTGTAATGTCCCAAATGATGAACTATCATGAGAATGGATGTTCCAAGATATAAGACGTTCGGATTTCTTTTTTCTCAACCATATTGTATCGTTTGTGGAAAAACAAAAGTTTAGAAAGACCATTTCTAAGTACCCAGTGTTGTAAAGATAACAACATCATTACCTCCGACACACCTCAAATTGATTGTATGCTAATTCAAGTAGTTTTCGGTTACAGCAAATCAATATTCATGGCGATGTCATTTAAAATTCTTTTTCACAAAATATCGCGAGTCAGGTAGCTACCAGTTATATAGTATAATGATTAACACGATTCTAATAATGTTTTTAATATCATTTTTTAACCGTTGTATCTTGTTCTTGAAATGTTTTTGCCCCTATTTAACTTTTAAGAAATGTATCTTAGCATTGTCGCATTATTGATGACTTGAGATCGTTTGTTTCTCGTCTTAATGTTTCTTAGCAAGTGTTGTTTCCCTTGATGGAAATACCCACGACGTGCTTAAACTCGATCCAAACGATTCCATTCATTCTTCTTTAAACCCTTTTGAAATTGAATTTAAATGGTTTATATTCCAATCATATTCGAAAGTAATCAAATGTTGCATAATATAACTATAGAACATTAGAAAGTAACTTTTTATTATCCCAATTATCTTGATTCGGGTTTCCCATGTAGGGATAGGTAAATCTATAACCTTTTTATGATAAAAAAAAAAGTGGCCCCAATTACCTAATACACCACAAAATAATATATTCAACAACTTTTCCTACAGAAATTTTTTCTTATAGCGGCTCACCACACCGAAAAGTTGTTACGAAAATGTCAACATAACTCAACGCATAATATAATACCAAAAATATCCATCAGTAATAATCAGGATTTTAGGACATACCATTTATTTTTCATTTGTTTCTTTTTATCATATTATTTTTAATACATTATTAATAATAAAAATACATTATTAATAAAAATAAACTTAAATTAATATTAAAAATAAAAAGACGATACAATAATACTTAAAAATAGAAGATGTTTACAATAATTAAAAACAAACTACTTATTTGACCTAAACCTAAATCTTACGTCCGACCGCAAATTCGGTGCGTATATCGACCATAATCCTCTCGACTTCGGCCCGATCCTCCGGTTCCATATCATGTGTAGGTATACGGAGAAATTACATTTTCCGAAAACGGCGTTTGTCTTGGATCTCCAATGTTTTAGCGATCCTAAGCTCGCGAAGTTCTTTGACAACGACGTCGTTAAACTCGTCACGCTTTGAAGATACATCAGAGGACGAGGAGGACCGTGCGACATTAGGTGCTCGTGGCTTCCCTAAAGGTCCTGGGATTTTATTATGACCAAATAGCTCCGGTTCTTCTTCGTTACCGTCTTCGTCGAGGTCTACCGCTTCGTCAACGGCTTTAGGATTTAGAAACTTTGGTGATTTATGCAAAACCTCCCACGCACAATGATGACGAAATGGGCGTCCGACCTCGGCTTCGTACATTGCTAACATCCTTGTGTAAACCGCTTTGTCATCCTCACCACTTGACCGATCTCGTTTGGCACGGTCACGACATGCTATGAAAGACCGCAAAGCTTGGGTCATAGCCCTCAATTACCCCGTTAGTTGGTTTTTTGTTAACGGTTCTGCCCAACCTTCGTTGAAATGACCAAGTACACGATACCAAAAAGTTGGTTCGCTTTGTGAGTTTCCTTTTTTCTTACACTCAGATACATGGACCCAATTCTCCGACAAACATCGTTCTTGCGCTTGTGACCATTGAATCTTCGATGGTGGGGCTTCGACTTGCACGACCTGTTTTTTTCTTACCTTTATATTTTTTTCTTACGAGAGCTGTTAGGTTATGCTTATTGTGGTTGGAACGATTGAGACGGTTGGAATGATTGTATTTGTGGTTGTTGGAATGATTGTGTTTGTGATGATTGTTGTTGTTGCCATTACCAAAACTGAAATTGTTGTTATTCGTTCATGGCTTGTTGATGGGGTGGAGATTGCATGTTGGGGTTTCCAGAGAGTGGTGAAGTGAAGCCACCGAGTTGTGTTTGGAAATTTGCGAAGCCCGGGAAGGAATGCGAGTTGGAATTGGATGACGGATAATCGTTGCGTTGCGACATTTTTGTGGTGTTTATTTGAATTCTAGAGAGAAATAAGATAATTTGGTGTATGCGTTTGTAGTTAGAGTTGAGTATTTATAGAATTGGTTGAAGAGTTCGAAAAATAAAAATAAAAAAATTCCAACGACTATAAACGGACAGTTTATAAAAAATTAAAATTTTCTTTTAATTAACTTTAATGTTACAAAGAAAAGAAAGAAAAAAAAATTACTTCACAACACGCGTTGCGTATGTAACGCGGTTGTTATGGCGCCGCCTATAATACGACCGACCAACTATGACGCTATTTGTAACGTGACCAGTCAATCATGACGACTTTATAGAAGAGGATAACCTAAAATGTTGACACCCCTGGTGCATGCCCTCTTATGATAACATGAACCCTTTTAAATTCATTAAAAAATACACACGACAACCATGTTCAAATTATTATATATCATTTATTTGGATTTCACGACGTCAAGATAAATAGATATTCTACTTTAAAAATATATCACACACTTCAAAAAAAAAGTATTAACAAATTATGTATGTGACAAATTTATTTTATTTAAATAAATATGTGTATATTAATTTAGTTTTTCGTTTGTATTACATTTAATTCGTTTTTGGGGTGCGGATTTCAATAAAATATTCATTACACCTCAAACTTATTTTAAAATATGAATACTTATTTAAATATATTTAGGTGAGTAAAGATTAACTTTAATAAATTAAACTTTAAGCTAATCGGCTGTGTTGCACCACTCTACGAGTAAGTGTATCGGTACAAAATATGACACTGTCGCGACCAGTGCATCGAGAACTCGAGGAGTCCCCAAAATGTATAATAGTCAACTCAACTATTTCACTAAGGCAGACAAAATCCGAAAATGGTATTAAAAGTTAGAAACCGTCTGAATATCAATTTATTTTCGGTCATACTTATTTTGTTAAAAAACGAAGAAAAAAAAACATATCAAACATACTCAAAAAATGAACTCTATACCGATAGAATCTCACGATCCCCATCCTTAATACAAAAAACGATCCACATTAAAATCTTGATTTTAACGACTTTGGTTAAAAGACTTTCTATTTTTACAACAAAAGTTAGGACAAGAATATTAAATATATGGATCCCATCAATTATGTCACATTTGGAGTTTAGCCACCAAATGCGAATATAACCATCCGTTAGTAATTCAAGTTTCAATTCGTCAAACAAATTCATTTTCTTTTGTGACGATCATCAATGGCAGCAGAACCCACTTCAGTCGAAAAATCGCTTTACGATTTCACCGTCAAGGTTCGATCTTTTTAAATTTTACGTTACTAATTTTGTCACAAAAGTTGGTAATTTGTAGTATCTTTTATAGCCTGTTATGTTGTAAATAGTAATAGAAAAATGAAAGATTATTTATTTTTCTGGCTAATGATTCGAACTTGGTAACTTTCAACGTGAAAGTATTGTGTTATTGATTCGTCGTTTTGATGTAGGACGCCAAGGGTAACGATGTAGATCTTAGCGTTTACAAGGGAAAAGTTTTACTTATTGTTAATGTTGCCTCCCAATGGTACACATACATATTCTTCACTTTTTTTTTTTGTTAACATCTTTTGTTACGTTCTAAAGTAGCTTATAATCGGCTGAATGTTTGTGTGCGTTGTTGTTTCGTTGTTGCAGTGGGCTTACAGATGACAACTATAAAGAACTGAACGAGGTTTACTTGAAGTACAAGGAGAAAGGTTTGTATGTTTCGGCTTTCAAGTTTCATGAAAACGATCATATTTGCTAAAAAAGAGTAGTGTTTTATATTTGTAACGAGAATCTAGTTACTCGTTTGATAGTTTGACCTTCGTGAATTTAGGTCTTGAGATCTTGGCATTTCCTTGCAATCAGTTTTTAGCTCAGGAGCCAGGAACTAATGAAGAAATCGTTGATTTTGTTTGCACGAAATTTAAATCAGAATTCCCAATCTTTTCTAAGGTAAAATTTAAACAATCAAACATAAGAAATTAAGTTTATTTTCAGACGTTATCAATAACGATTGAAACTTTATTGCTATCTTGACTTAGATTGACGTTAATGGTGAATCCGCTGCACCAGTGTATGAGTTCTTGAAGTCAGGTTTCTATGGAATTCTTGGAGGTGACATTCAATGGAACTTTTCCAAGTTCTTGGTTGATAAAAACGGGCAACCTGTTGACCGCTACTACCCCACAACTTCCCCTCTTACAATTGAGGTAAAGAGAACAAATCTTTCTAAATAACCCACTTTTATCGCTTCATTTTGGACAAACTTGTTTGATGTATGGTACCCGTGTTTTTGTTTTTGCAGAGAGACATTCAGAAACTCTTGGGTCTTCTGTAGGTTTCTTAAAAGATTCGCTTTTGTGTCTATGTATGCCGAATCTTGTGTCGAATAATGGCATACCAATCCTTCTTTATCTGTTGTTATATGTTGTATCGTCTGTTTGGAACTTTAAGACCTTGTAATTCAGAAAACATGAAATAAATATGAACGTTAATCCAGATAGGCAATGGTTCAATTCAAGATCTACCGAATTAATAAAAAGAAAAGTTTCTACTGCTAAACACACAGAAAGATCTCTAACTTTTTCTTTGTTGATACAAATACATTAAACACAGCTCATCGATAATTTACAAGATAAGGATGATGATGACGTCTAGTTAAGTAGAACTCCAGGATTCTTTTCGTTTCCTGAGTGTTGCTCGGTTATGGTTTTTGCCTTGGGATTATCTCAACGCCAAACACAAAACTAGTGAAGTTATCTATTTGAACCTTTCTGTGGATCGCTTGTTTAACTTAAGTAGTATTTTGTGGTTGCTGTAATCGTTTTTATTGTGAAAATAATAGACCTGCTTGTATCATCATCAATGTGAAAACCTATGTTTTCGACTGCAATTTGAACCACGAGTATGATCAAATGACCAATGAAAATGTCATACAAACAAACAATAGATGCATGAATTAGTTCTAGTCTGTAAGCTGTTACTACTACCCAAGTGACCCAAGCAGTGTAAACTGATCAACAAACTTGCCATCAGTGTGAATCTCTAATGACCCGTATATTATACATTAGTCCGTCCGCTGACCTTTTGCAAACGTTTGCAAGTTTTCATATTCGACGTAATTTCCACCACCAATTATAAACACAATAGTTTCTTTGAATGCTCGAGTGTCTACCTCAGCTTCGCTACCGATTCAACTTCAACCAAAGGAACAGTTTCACTTAAAAGAGGGAACTTTTCGCTTCGCCAACTCGGGAAAGGACCGATCGCTTCATATAAATTTGGTGTAAAATTTAGTACCTTTATTGTCATGTCTAATGTAAGTATGTAACCACTAAAATCACAAAAATAGTGTAAAAGCTATTTATATCCTCGTTATAATTAGAAACACCAACATTTATCGAGATTCTTTTGACTATTCGTTATTTGTTGTTAAGTTTATATAAACAATTTGCTCACCAAACGCAGACCAGCCTTGAACAACCTTGGAGCCTGCCATTCGTATTGTCATCGGGACACAAATCATCAAGGATGATTGCATCCCTCATATCACGTTTTTTTTCCCCGTCTCATTGGGATGGTACCGTTGATAAGTGGCATCATTTTCAAGATATGTTTAAATTGGTACACACACGCAATGTGGTAGCTCAATTGTTTCTCTTGATATCTAAACAGGAGTTTCTAGGATAACACCCGCTTTTCTGTCTGTGGATGCCGCATCTCGTGTCGAATAATGGCATACCGATCCTTGTTTATCTGTTATATCGTCTGTTTGAAACTTCAAGGCATTGTAATGCAAGAAACATGAAATAATTTGAAAATTTTGCATTAACAAATCCTAAAATGAACATTAATCCAGCTTCTGAAGAACATAATTTTCGGATACCAATTCATGAAACAATACTAGCTACAGATGGGCAATGGTTCAATTCAAGATTTACCGAACTAATAAATAGAAAAAGGTTCTACAGCTAAACAAACATAAGATCTCAACTTTTTTGGTACAGATACTTTAAACGCATAGCCCATTGATAATCTACAAGTTGATGATGATGATGTCTAGTTGAGTTGAACTCCAGGACTTTTTTCGTCTCCTGAGGGTGGCTCGGTTATGGGTTTTGCCTTGGGAATATCTCCACCACCATACACAAAACTACTAACCACCACCTGTCGCCAGAAAAAATGTGTGATTCGGGGGAAATTGGAAGTAAAGAGGAAAAGGGTGTGGAATGGAAATGATACCTGAACTAGAGTGGCGGCAATAAGTTTTCCACCGATTGCGCCACCAATCACTTGACCGTCGGGACTACAAACAGAAATACTAAGACCACCCGTTCGGTTTCGGGGACCGCCGGTTTCAGCAAGCAGATAAGACCCCGATAAGCATAGTATCTCAAAACGACCCTAAAAAACAGTTGATAGAACTTTTTAAGAATAAACATTGGAAGAATCTTTGGTGTATTCATAGAAGTGTTAAATCTCTTGATACCGTTTTATTCATAAAAAAGTGAACTATTAATTTGGAGTTTCAGTTGAAAAAATACAAAGTTTTTAATTACATTCGAGTCTTGACACACTAATTGTTTATAATAAAACCACCCACTTTGACCTGTTACTCAAACTATCAAACCCGCCCATCTTTCTACCTCTACATTTTAAGCAAGAAAACCATCGCAATAAAGGTTTTTAGTGTACATCAAGAGAGAACTAACCTCATAAGTAATGGTGCCACCAGCAGCTGTAAATTGACGTAACGTCACCGCAGAAACAGAACCGTTGCCTGACAAGATGCATAACGCCCTTTGCTTCTGCTGCGCAAACGATAATACCTTTTCTGCAACATCCTAAAATACGCATGTTTCACAATAAGCCCTTTTAAAAGATTAACAGTATGTTTAATTTAATATAGTGAGAGCTACTAGTTACAAAGACAATTGCATACCTCTCCTTCCGATATGTGAATGATGTGAGGAGTAAAAGCCGATCCTGCTGAATTATGCATCCACTCACCTAAAGAAACGAAGAACATCAGTTGGGTAACAGAAAGTTTGAAATACCATAAACGATAAGAAATTCAATTAATTTTGTGAAATATGTAATATAGTTACACGAAAAGCTTATTTCAAAAAGGATAAGGCGAAAAAAATCTCTCTTAACTATCAAGAATAATCTTTGTAGTTTGTACAGTCTTAACAAGGCTCCATATACAACAAATGTTTGTTGGTTTAAAGTTTTAAAACATAAGAGGAAAATGAAATTGAATTATAACTAACAAAATGCATCCCAACTAGAACTACAGAAAATCGTAAATGTTATTCATTAACTCTTGCAACAATATGTCTTTTGGTTTATTAGGTTACACCAAAAACCCAAGGCGGTAGACTGGCCTTAATGATCTCTGACTGAGCTAAAGTCACGGAAGACGGTTTATGGTCACACCTAAAAGGGCTCTTAAAAGACTCAAAATTTCATAATCCGGAAGAGACGCTATAAACATTGAGGTGACATCTTCGACTCATTATACTTATAAATGGTTGATTTGGGTTATGTTTAACGGGTCAAAAAGGTTAGATAAAAACAAATTTAGTTGATAAGAAAATCGAAAGTCACACAAATTGTTTTTCGATGCTATGAAGAACCTCTTCCGGTTTAATAAAGAAATAGATTATTGTTGTAACAATATAGCATTTTGAAACCACATTTATCGCGTTACATATTTATAGGAAATATAAAATGGATAGAAAAAGGTTTGCCGCTACTACCAAGTTCCCAACCTTTTTAGACCTGCACTGACAATAATCGTTTTTGAACCGAACCCATTTAAAACTTGTTACATGCCCGCACCATTTTTCCGCCTCTCAATAAATCCTAAAAACTCCTAAAACAGATTTACGAGTCCTATCTAATTATTTATTGCTCCAATAGCTATTCTAACACAGCAAACACATTAAGCATATAAGAAGCCTCAAAATCAACTAAAATCACTATAAATAATCAAAATCTTCAAGTCAAAATCAACTAATACCGTAATGGTCACTTACAACAACTTGTAAAGGCCGTCATTTTTGCCCGAAACTTTACATTTTATACACAAATTACCGTCCAAATCAACTAAAACCAGGACAGGAAGTTAAAGGTAGCATGCTAGATACCAATGGCTCAAAAACGTTTAGAATTTATTAAAACCGCTGCAGAACAAGAAGCTATAGTTATTAAAACAAATACCTTAACAAGCATATGCATATATCTATCTATTAATGTAAAAAAATGAACATAAAACCAATTCAAAAATGCTGAACAATAAATAATATTATGTAAAAGAGCGTTACCACAATTTGCAAGTTGTTGCTTCCTTCCAGTACCACGAGGCCGTCCCCTCTTCTTTTGCGGCGTAGATGAGTTTGGATCAGGCGATGCAACCGAAGGTGTAGTCGTTAATGCCAACGCCATATGAGACCCCTCAGGTGCATACTTTCTCGGTCTCCCTCTTTTTTTCTTTACAACAGAATCATTCCTACTTCCAGGTGTAGGAATTGAAATCGTCCCACCACCACCACCATCATCACTCACACCACCACGTCCACCGCCATCACCACCACTACCGCCACCGTCCATATTAAACCCATGAGGAAAACTCGACTGTGGCGGTGGTGGTGGTGGTGATGGGTTATGATCCAAATGAAATGAAGAACCCATAGAAGGTGCTAATCTCATATTAGTATGCTCATGGTGGGACAAATTCTGGTTAGACTGAATCTTGAAACCCGGTGGCGGTACTTGAAACCCTCCACCCCCACCACCATGATTACCCGACCCGGGATTAGGATCCGACCCACGAAAACCTCTATTTAGATAAAAAGATGGAATTCCTTCCCTTCCATCCATGCATTTACTCACTAATTCAATAATTTAACACTAATTAACACTAAACTCAACCTAAAAATCCAAAATTGAGCAAAACCCACAAAAAAAATTCAACTTTTTCAAAAATTTCACATGGGTTTTCTAAAAAACTAAAAAAGATTGAATCTTTAGCTAAAAAGATTCAAACTTTATAACCTAAAACACCAAGAAACTAAAGAAAACAGGAAACAAGTAGCTATATTTAGAAAAAGATAAGCAATTAGGGCACACAAACCTGCATACAAAGATGAAAAGGGTATTTTGGGAAAGTGATTTTTAAGTGAAATTATAAATAAAAAAAACCCTAGATTTGAAATTGAAGATAGAAATTGAGAAAAAGAGTTTTGGGAAAGAGAAAGAGGGAGGTAAAGACAAAAGTGAAACTGGTTTGAGGTCTTTTGAATTATATACTTAAATAAAATATAAAATAAATTATATAAAAGATTTTAAAAAATTAATATTAAATTTAATTTTAAAGCAAAAAGTGCTGGTATAGTCAAACCCTATAGAATGTTTTCTATTAAAAAATAAAAATTCATTGAATTTTATTTATATATCTTTTTTGAAAACAATTTTTTTTTCTTTCTGTTATTTGATTTGTTTTTTTGTGTCTTAAACTTTTTAGTATTTTGTAAATTATGAGTTTAAGGAATCTATGATTTTTTTTTGTTAATATGTTTGAGTGATAAAGACAATTTTATCGTATTTAGTAAGAGTTGGAGAATATTAATACTTAAAAAAGTTTAAATATAATATTATTCGATTTATCGGCTTCAACTGTTATTTTTTATGTGGGATTTCTTTTATATTATTAAAACGTATGTAAATTAAATCTTTCTGTTGTCTTGAACACAAAAAAATTATAATTCAACTTATCTTTTGGAATCACTTTTTCGAATAAAAAGTTGAAATTGAAGAGTTTTGTTTATATTTTACATTTTTCTTGAATTATTTGTTTTGAAAACTATAATGTTTAGCCTAAAGTGTCAAGATTATAATCAAGAATATATAGAAAGAAAACAAAAAAGACATGGTGTTCAATTTTGATCTCATAAAGTAAAAAAGATTTCAATATAACAATTTCTTTTCGGAACTATGGTGTTCGATTTTTAATCAACCATCTACAATACATTCCGAATCGAAACTCTTCCCTTTACAAACATAAATAGATGAGAAATGGAAAACAAAAATGACATAAAAACAATAAAACTGGCACAAAGTTAAGATATAAAAATGGGTTGTTGAAGGTTTTTAAGAGTAAAAAACATGGTGGGGGTTCTTATGTTAGTATTGGGCAAAAAAGAGCAAGTAAGTACATTTGTAGGCCTAGATGAATTAAATTAAATTATGTTATTTAATATTTATCCATTCATATTTTTATAAAGTAATATAAAAACCATTAAAGTGCATGAAATATTCTTATATTAATTAAAAACTTATACTATATAATTAAATAAATAAATAAAAATAAGGGTAAAGTGGGTAAACTTTATAAACCTTTCAAAGGACCACATATACCTAATACAATGGCTATCTTTGTTTTGAGTTTGGTACACAAAAGTTGCATTTCCATGTGATGGGGGGTTAGAATTAGATGATGCTGATTTTAAGGTCCCCTTGATCTGCATTTTTGCTGGTCAAGTAGTTCACCAACTGGACCCACTATCATGCCCTTTTATCAACCTCTATATCTATCTATATCTATATTTCATGTATAAGACAGGATTAAGAGAGAGGGTAATATGGTCATTAGCTAGCCCTTGTTGCTTTCGAGCCTCGTGTGGGTCGTGTTGGTTTTCTTTTGAGTGAAAGTTTCAACGGTTTGGGGGTTTGGTTGTGGATTCGGACCTTATGGGATGTAGACGTATAGTTGGCCGAAAGAAAGGAAAAAATCATAATGTAATTATGAGCTAGGAAAGAATACATTCACCTTCACCTAAGGTGACCAGGCGTCAGGATGTCCTCGTGGAGGACTTAAATTTGAAAATATTTAGATAAACATCTTGGGGTGGCCATAGAAAGGGATCGAAAACGTTCACCCCATATAGATAAATTACATACATAAGTCAAAGACCAGCCCTCCTTGGATAACTTGAATATGGAAAAACTTTTTTGTTAAACCGTTTAAATGACACATTCCCCACAATGAATTGAAAAGTAACGAAAAATAAGATGGGTTAAGATTGGTGTTCATAAGGAAACATATGAAAGAGTTACTAAAAAGACTTATTGAAATGGGAACCAACTAAAACAGAAAAGGATCATACTATACTCTCGATCAACAAATAAAACAAAGTTTTGACGACTGCTTTTTAAGGTAGGATAACTTATCCTTAGAACGATTCTTTACGGCGGGATAATTTATCCTTGGAACGATTCATCCTATCGTTGGTTTCTTTCCGACGCCTCTCCCAATCATCTATGAGCACCTGAGCCTCGGTCATTTTTGTCACATCCCACTCAAAGCAGAAACACGAGTTGTAGAAGTAAAAGGCATCAGAAACAAGGTTACAAACACCAACCATAACAAAAATACATCGAATATATTGGATCACGCCAAAAGTTTATAAATACAAACCAAAAGTCTCAAATACATAACAAACTCAAAATACACAGATCACAAAGGAACTACATCAAAAGGCAAACACTTGAGCTTCCCTCTCCGTTCTAAAAGAAAAGAAAAAAAAAAGGCAAAAAGTTTCTGCAGCTCTAGCAAGTTCCATAAAACAAAAATAAACGATCCACATACAAGCATGCCATTATCACAAAGCTAATCCTCAAACTCCTGAAAAAGTGTTAAAACGACATCAACAACACGTTGGTGAATTAGTCGCATTTAGTTAAAAAGTGATATTTGACCCTGTTTAAATAAGTATAACAATAACAATAGTAAGTCCAAAGTATCTTGTTTTACAACACTCGTGCGGCGTATATTACCTAGATAAATATTTACCTGATCCTAACCAGAATAAGTAACCCCAATCCTAAGGGGTTACTTATTAGAAAAACTTCTCTAAGAACTCGAGACATGCTTCGAGGAACAACCACTACAATCCGAGAGAAACAAACGACAAAAACACAACACCAATTAAATCAACCAAAGGTCTTTCGTCATGGTCACATTCTTCGAGCACTTCCAAGAGAGACTTGATAACTTTAATCTAACCTCTTTCTTGATTTTATCGTTAAACTAGATAAAAGATCAGACCGTTTTTAAAAAATTCTAGCATTTCTCGCTTTCAACAATTCAAACGGTTAATCCAGTTGGGTAAATCATATGACATCTTTTAAATTGATAGTATTAATATTTATTAGAAAAAAGTTTACACTAAATATATAATAACTTTTATTAGAGTACTATAACAATTATTACAAAAAAAAAAGATTGAACCTTTTCAACATCTTTGGTGGGCCAGACTTTTTCAACATCTTTGGGACGGTTGGTTCAAAGTGAGGAATGGGAAAAGCAATGAAAGAGGGGTTAATCATTACCCACTTTCATTACCCTCGTTTTGTTGATTAATGGTTTATTATCTATTAATGGATGTAGTGGACAATGATTGATTACCAAATAACAAACCAACCACTATCAATGATTATCATTACCATTGATTAACCCCCATTACGTCTAACCAAGCACCCCTAAATTGATATTGGGAAAGAGGATTTATTATATTGTTTATTAATTTTAATAATTTTAATATCTAAATTTTTAAATTGACTGATTAACTATTTTAATTTTAAACCAAATATTTTATTATTACTAGTATAGTACCCGCGCGATGCAGCGCCGATCATAGACAGTCAATAATATTTCGTTTTCATAGATTCAAGTTATTATAAAGAAAAAATGTTGTTTTTAAGGGGTAGGAGAAAAATATTCTTACCATTACACAAAATGACTACTTATGTTATTCTATTCAACTAATCTTTATTAATAGTGTATTTGTAAAAATAAAAAAAAATCGTATTTTGCTTGCCTTTTAGCCTTATTCATTCTACCACCTCTATTACTTGCCTTTTAGCCAATAATGCTTCATCTCATATGATTATTTTTTATGACCTAAGTACATAGTTCAACAATATCGCTTTATTTATTTTATGTTACACACTGAATTATCATTAAGATTGAGGAAAATCTTTAATGTTCAAGTGAGGCGTTCTCTATTGGACATGTTATTAGCCTCGACACCTAATGAATCTATTGCAAGGACAACAAGATCACGTTCTATTAGAAACATAATGTTATATTATCACATATTATTACCATTCAAAATTTAAAATAACATGAAACATAATTTTTGGATCTTGAGATGGACATGTATTGTTCTAAAATTTATCACTTTTATCTTTTAGCTTGAAGACTTTATTTTTTATTAATACTGGGATTTGATTTAATTTTTATTCCTCTTCACATTTTTCATGAATAAAAGGTCATCATTTTAGCTTTAAGTATGACAATTTCATTTGGTATATTTTCATGGGGGTGAGAACAAAACCAATTTAACCGAATCATAACCGAAATAACCCACTTAACCGACCCGATCACATAACTGACGGTCATTAACCGAATATTTCGGTTAAGTTATGGGCTTGTCTAAAAAACCGAACAAAATTAACCGAACCGCTCAATATATATTTCAACAAGAATTTTTTTTTATTATAGTTAAATATATTTAATTAAACTCCACTTATCTTTTTTCATTTAATCCATTGAAAAAGATATGCTAGCAAAAATGTAAAT
The DNA here is from genome assembly GCA_910822075.1 of Senecio squalidus. NCBI lineage: Eukaryota > Viridiplantae > Streptophyta > Magnoliopsida > Asterales > Asteraceae > Senecio > Senecio squalidus. The sequence continues at coordinate 46,215,421 of CAJVGC010000592.1, read as the reverse complement.
CAAATCCATTGAATGAAGTTACGATCTTATTAATGATGTTATTCATTTAAACAACAATCACATATTTAAATAGTATATTACATCTCTATACACAATCAAAATATTATTAGGATTTCTATCGTTTTTTGTTTAACAATATGTCCTACTTGTTCATAAAAAAAAGTTGAAACTAAATTGTCGTATTATATTTTTTGCAAGTAATTCATATAGTATTTCATATTTAAAGTATTGAATTCGTTATCAAACCTTCACGATTTAAGACGTATCTTCAAAGAGAAACTATTATAATAACTTTTTGTTATTTCATTTTATAACTAATGATGACCTATTAATTTTATTTTTAGCTTATAACTTTATTTAGTATTTGTAGTTATCAATCATTGGTTAACCGATGACCGACTCAATAGATAACACATAACCGATTAGCTGAAACCGAATTAGTCGAAACCGAACGTTTAACATTTTCAATTAACAGAAAGTTCAGTTATGGGTGCGGTTTTGGTCCATAACCAAACCAAACCGGCTCATGCTCATCCCTATTTTTCCACCGTAGTTTGAGAATTATTGTTTCAGTTTCAGTTTCAGTTTCATTATTATTTTTAAAGAAATACTTTATATAATTTTTTGGGTTGTCAAGCCGACCCATTCAATCAAATGACCAACCTGAATCTAACTCGAAAATAATTCGGATTAGCAGGTTGTCAGGTCAGCGGTTTAAAATTATACAACCTAACCCGATAATTTCATGTCGGTTTCAGGTCGAGTTACGTGTCTTGTGGAGTTTTGTCACCCCTAAATACCAACACTGGTTGCAGTAGTAAACAGAAGGATTGCTAATGTTATTTTTGGTGTTCATGTCGCTTACATAATTAGTCACTTAAGTTTTCGATATCCGAACTTACTTTCTTGTATTTGATTATATCATCATCTAAAAGAGAAATTAATAAAAGAATACATTACTATAATATAAAAACAAATAAAATATATATGTTACAAACGCACATGTTCTTAATCTCAATATTATTATTACCTATAACAAATAAGACTAAATAATTTGACAAAATTTTATATCATTTATTCTTTTATCATTAATTAAAAATATGTACTTAGATCGATGGTATAACACAAAGACTTACCATTTTTTTTTTACATTAAAATAATATTTGGTAAAATATTGGAATGCTTGTGGATGTTTAAAAGTTCATTCAAAATTAGTTTAAATTTCATATTATTTAATAGTTATTATGGTAATTAAGGAAACATCAATGTAAATGTTTAAATTACTTAAATTGTTTTAAATGATGATTTTTGTGAGAGATATAAAAAGGGTAAATAAGTAATTTCAATTACTTAAATTTTAAGATATTAAGACTATGAGGGAGATGCTTTATAATATAGTATAGATTATTATTTTAATTCTTTTTAACCTTTTCAAACATGTGAGAATCTCTTGCATAACGATTTGGCACTTTGGCTGACTAAGTTGATTGGCAAACAAGAAATATAATGATTGAGGTCGAAATGTTTTTTGATCGGAAGTTCTTATCATTTAAGTTTAAATCTTCGGTGTTGAAAATTGAAACTGCTTTATTTTTCCTTATTATTTTACTACCCGCTCGACATTGTCTATGATTTAAGGGACACCCAAGAGATTGTGGGTTTAATTTGAATCTTTGATTTTTATTTCTTTTCATATCAAACCTTTTATTTTTACGATATGTGAGTGATCTATCTATCTAAAGTTTGTGACTTCGTGACCCATAAAGGACAAAGAAAGTGAAGTGTTGAGTGTGTTATAATTGTTGTGTTCTATGCAAAACAAAAAGGGGCATCTAAGAGAGTAGAAGTAGCCAAATAAACCAAAGAAAAATGTTTACTACATAAAAATGAACATATTGAAAAGTAGCTTATACTCTTACGACTTTAAGTAAAAAGAAAGCGGGTAAACATAAGTAAATGGATTACGTACACTTGAATAATCGATTAGAAACAGGTAGCCGGTAAAAATGGTGATCAAAATTAATATTTCAATAAGTTTGTTGGTGGCGCTCATCCGGATTCAAATTCCGGTGGCTCGAATTCAACTGTTTGTTCATCTTAGTGGTTGCCAACATGTCGCCGTGAATCAGAAGTTTTGATTGGTAATGTACTTACGTTCAAAAAATTAGTATTAGCTAGCTAACGGAGGAATACTAATTCGAAAGTGTTAGTACGTAACTATGTATTGTTCTTCAACTTTTATACATTTCAATGTTTTGTTAGTTAAAGTGTGAACAAATAAGACTAACCAGTTAACAAACTTCTACGACTGGACTAGACCTTAGTAGTCTCCCAACTTACTTTCTTTCTATTTTTGCAGCCCCTATTAGCGTTGTGGAAGATCTTGAGCGAATAAGGAGAAAATTCTTGTGGAGAGGAGCTAATAACAAACATCATATTTGTTGGGTATCCTGGGAGCGGATTTTAAGTCCAAAAGAGGTGGGCGGACTGGGCCTTGGTTCCATTAGGGCTCTTAACATTGCACTTATTGTAACACCCCGTTCAGGCGGAAGCCGGAGATGTACAATATTAGTATATTCAGAGTCATAAGGTTACAACAAATTAAATAACAAAAGGAGAAAAATCAAATTAAATATAAGTTATCGAGTTACAAATGGTACAAAGTACGTAAGTTCGGGAAATAAAATAATACATAATCGACATACGGATCCTAATAGAACTAATCATAGCAAAACAAGTTCCCAAGCAAGATCCACATAGTCATATAAAAGTCATCAATATATAACCTCAAATCCCTGAAATAGCGTTAAAAACGACGTCAACACATTGTTGGTGAATTATTCGTAAAGTTAATAAAACATAAGTATAAAGCTTTTGACCCAAAGTTTAGAAAAGGTTTAATAAATCATTAGTAATAAACATATATCTTGATTTAAAATAGCAAATAGCAATATGAACATTCCTTAGCCTAGAATAATACACTTGAACCTAAACATAAAAAGGCAACAACCCCTTAGTGTGTTAAGCTAAGTTTAGTCAATGTAATAATACGGTAATAAAATCAGTCCGCAAGGACCGCACACCGGCAAGTCATCCCAATACGGCGATGAGGGTTTGTTAGACCCAAATAGATCTATATATATATATATATATATATCCGTAGGCTCAATAAGAGTTGACAAGTGTGTAAACGGGGCCTTATACTACCACCAAGGTCATATAAGTAAGTAAGGCAACACGATAATACTAAGGCATCATAATCTAATTTGCATAAACAAGATATATAAATTTAGTTAACGCTAATCATGCCCGAAGTAAAAGTTATAAAGCGGTAAAAGGGCATCGAATAACTCACAGGTAGCGTAAAAGCGTAAATAAAAGCGTAAGAGTGTCGGAACTCAAAGATACGCGGTATCAGAACCACCGCCTAAGTGCCCTAGCATAAGACATAAAAGGTCTAAGTATCTCTAATGTAATAGGTTTAGCCTCGTATATAATTAACGTTATATTAAATATTAGAATTTAGTAGAGTTTAGATGAATAATGAATATTTAGAATGAAAGTCGTCGAATCCACCGACGATAAGTCGTAGCGATGTGACGAATAAAGAGTATTTAGTATTTTGAGTCGATAATGACATCGATGAGTTAAGTTTATAAATATGATTAGACAGGAATGATATCCGAGCCTAAAGTGACTACCAGGAGTATCGTTGAAAGGAGTATTAGATTCAGTCAAAGTCAACCAAAGTCAAAGTCAACCGAAGTCAAAGTCAACTATGGTCAAAGTCAACTAAGTCAAAGTCAACTTAAGTCAAAGTCAACCAAAGTCAATACTAAGGATAGTTGACTTGGTCAAAGTCAACGAAAGTTAACCAATTTAAAGAGAAGTCAAAGTCAACGAAAGTCAACCTTTGACCAAATTGAATATTTTAAAGATGTGAGTTTGAATATTTGAGTAAAGTATTATTAGAAATCAGTTGTAAAAGTTATATAAAAGTTTAAGTTTGAAAATCGAAGATTTAATCGTTTTCGGAGAGATAACCGTTTAAACGATAAAAAGACGTTTTAATGTTTATAATGGTAAATAATATATAGTTTGAGATTGCGTTTATGTTTTGAGTCCAAAAAATATGTTTATCAGTTTATAATACTTTACGTATATTAATATAGGTTTACGTATACTTCATTAATATAGATTTTAGTTATACTTTGTTAAGTTCGTTTATAATATAATATATATTTTGTTAATAAAGTTATTTAGTCAAATAACTCATAAAACTCATAAAGTTATTAGTCAAATAAAGTCATTAATAAAGTTATTTAGTCAAATAACTCATAAGTAATTTATATAAAATATACATATTCATACATATACTTATTTTACAAGATTTTACAAGTTTTAGTTAAATTTTGTTAAGTTTGTTTATATTACATATTATGTATAAAATACTTATATTTACAAGTCCACTAAGTGTAAGAAGGTGTTGGAACATTTTCGGAAGAATTTACTAGTAAACCTATATGTGATTATCCGGTTTTAAAGTTTACATAACATTTTCGGTTAAATGTTCTAATAACTTATTAACATGGCAAGTTATTAAGTTTTAAAGTGACTTTTTAGATATTTAGTTATTTTAACCACTTTAGTCATATAATCAAGTTTTTAATATAGTTTTTAGATGATAAAAAGGAGAATTAAAGGAAAACGTAAAAATGAGAAAAGAATGAAGGTTTACCGAAAAGTCTTGAATTGGTAGTAGAACTAGAGACTTTTGCCGGAAAATCTTCAAGGAGGAATATGGAGGTGTAAGAGCTCCAAATAAGAAGAAAAATGATATGTTAGATTATGGACTTTTATGAAGAATAAAGTGAAAGAAGGTGTTTGAGAGTTACTTACCGATTTCTCCATATGGGAAATCTTCTACTTCAAAGTGAGCCGGAAGTTCCCAAAGAGGTATATGGAGGAAGAGCTCCAACCAAGAAAAGAAAATAATGTGTTAGAATAGATTTTGAGAAGAAAGTTTTGAAGGAAAAGTTTGTTATAAAGCTTTCTTACCGAATTTTCCAAGGTTTAGAAATCTTCCAACTCAAAGATGGATTGAAGATAGAACCTTGATGAATAAACTCCTTACAAAACATAAGAGTTTGGTTAGTAAACTCTTAGAGTTCAAGGAAGAAGATTAGTGTAAGAAAAAGTAGAATTTTCGAAGTAAAACACTTACCAAAAGTTGTATGCTCACTTAGATGTCCTCCAATGATCTTTCCTAACACAATTACCACCTTTGAATGGGGTTTTGGTCTTTCAAAGTTTCTGGAAATGAGGAGAAACTAGAGAGAATGTGTGTTAGAGAAAGATACAAAAGTGAAGTATGTGATAGAAAGTTGTTTAAGGTTTAGTTTTGGAATGAGAGATGGTGAAATATGGTCAACGATCCACATTTTACTCATCCTACACCATTTGGGGAAAGATTTAGGCAGGTTTCACATGCTAGCATGTGGTTTGGCATCTCAAGAAAAGCAAGAAAAACGTTTTTGTAATTTTGTGATCAGCGCGTCAGTGTTGCGCACTAGTAATTCAGTGCTGCGCACTGAACCAGTGCTACACACTGAAAAACTAGTGCTAAGCAGTAAGCACTGAACGCTCCGTTAGCCCAGTTAGTTTGTCCGTTAAAAGGACTGAATTTGTAACAGATTCCGTTAGTTTCCGTTAAAGGACTAACCTTGTAATAGATTTTTAGTTTGAGGGTAAATTTTGTAATATTTTACACGTTAATTTTTTTTCTCGAAAAGACGAAGGCTTAAAAATATTAATATTAACCTATGAGAATACTTAATATCGCTAGGCACTTAGTTAAATATACTTTTTAGTCACAAAGGACATAAAACAAAGGTTATAAACGTGATCCGACACAAACGCAAATGAAATAAATCGAAATATCGAAATAATAACTCGTCTCAAAATGAAATAATGATAATTAAAGAAAGTTAAACTCGGAATTAGTACCTCGAAATTTGCGGTTGTCACACTTATGGCTAAATGGTGGTTCCGATTCAGAACCGAAGCATCTTCTTTCTGGGTTTCGGTGATTAAAGGATTACACGATTATGTTAATGTTAGAAATGGTGGGATGCCAACAGGTAATAGGAGTGGTGTATGGAGGTCGATATGTCGTTTAGATGGCATTTTAAACAAGCTCGGAATATCCAGTGATAACATTATAAGGCGGAACAGAGAGCGTAACGGTTGGAACTCGGAATTTGCGGTCAATGGAAATTTCTGCACCAGCGCCTTAAGAACCAGAGTCGATAGATCCAACCACTGGATTTGTGATGGGAGCTTTATTTGGACCAAAGCTGTCCCAATTAAAGTCTCTTGCTTTGTTTGGAGAGCTAAACTTAGACGAATCCCTTATGCTGCTGCTTTGGAATACCGAGGTGTTTCAGTCGATTCGACGGTTTGTAGCTCGTGCATAAACATTGTAGAAACAGGTGACCATTTGTTAATTACCTGTCCATTTGCTAATTATATTTGGAATACGATTTTTAAGTGGCTGAATTTGGAGGTTACTACTTTCAATACGATCAATGATGTCTTAAGTTGGATAGCTACTTGGGGGAGAGGTTCTAAAATCAAAACCATGTTTATGACGGCGATTTGTTACGGTGCGTTGTGGTGTATTTGGAAGGCGATGAATGACCGAATATTCAACGGGATTATGTTATCCCCCGTTAAGGTGTTTCACAATATAGTGTCTATAGTCTTTAGTTGGGTTAAGCATAGAATTGGTGTTGTTAATATTGTTTGGTCCCTTTGGTTGTCGGACCCTCTTTCCTGTATGTAATCGTTTTGGATGTTTGGTGGCCCGTTTTCCTAGTTGTTGCTAGGCGGGTTTGGTTGTTTATATATATTTGCCGTTTCCAAAAAAAAAAAAAATTATAGATTCAAACTACCAGCCCATGACATTGAATTCCGAAGCCCTCTATGAAAGAATACGCACTCCAAGGGAGATTTATATGAATTAAACTTGGCGGATTCTCGTGCTTGTCACCTGCAATTGCTTCAACATTTTTCTTTGACCACCAAAACGTTTGATTAACTGTGTGTAAACTAATTGGTTAGTCTTGATTGTTCTCACTTTAAATCCTAAACGAGGTAAATCAGCAGCAGATATATAATTCTTAACTTAGGTAATATTGATTATTTGTTTGATTCTAAATTGTTTCCGCTGCATGTTGTTTGACAATCTGATTAGACCTTATCATAATTAACTTGGTCAGCTAGTGCAGCAATAACTCTCTCTTTGATTTTTAGCATCGTCTCATTTCCCTTCTTTAGTTTTTCTTCTGCACGGTGATATTTAAACTTATCAGAAGTGTCATCAGCTTTGGCATCTTGGACTTTTTTGTCACCTCTAGACTTTGTTTCTTTAATATTAGAGAAACCAGACATAATTTGCTCATGCTCGACTTTTGTAATAAAAGCAGGATGTGGTTTTCGTTGGTGGAAAGCTTCTTTGTCACACTGTTCACGGATACACGAATAAACCCTTTCATACAATGCAAGGTAATCAACGCTAAAAGAATCCAAAAAGCGAATGTTCTAGATGCTAAATCAACCATTCGATTAGCATCTTGAGAATTTTCGACATCTTCAATCAATACTTTGGAACATTCTTGTAGTAAATTCAAATACTTTTCTTCGGTTTTAAAATGATCGGATCTTGATGGTGGATTAAGTTTCAACAATATGGGGTGCGTATGAGCAGGTACCTCGTTAGATGACAGATTCTCTTGCACTGTATTTGGTACCTCAAGTATCTCTGTCGAATCTCCCTCCAGTAATTGTTCTTGTACTGTATCTAGGACGACCTTGTTTATTCCTGTGGATGTCGACTCCTTTGACCCACTAGGTTTTATACATATCCTTAATGCCCTTTGTGTTTTAGTTGGAGGAGTTTGTAAAGTTCCTCCTTCAGAATCTATAACAAAAACAACACAAAACGATTCACATCAGTTGGTTTATTTCATGGCTACGGTGATATCAAATTACGAATCACATATTTCACAAGTTTACAAACAACAAAACAAATTAACCAGAAATGTACAATTAGCGTTTATTATGGACCGAGTGTAAACATGTGATACATGGACCAAACAAGTTTTTCTGCCATAATAGAAAATCCCTAATTCAACTTACGGAACCAAGACGTAAATGGTTGCTATGACATTTTCATATTCTTATATTTTATATGGCTTTCCATACTGAATTCTTAATTATGCCAAAATCGCTATTATATGTCTTTCAAAGTAGAATCTACCCAATTTGCTCATAACCCGTAGCAGATAAGATCTAAAACTTAACTTCGGCGATAACTTTTTCACTCTATCACAATCACTCATAGTTGAGTGACAGGGTTAAGGTCATTTATTACCAACAAACTTTTTAGGGTGTATCACTATAATCAATGGTCTTATTTTATTACCATTATAATCCATGAACTTCGAATTTATTTGTTAAAATAGGCAATCGGTAACTTGTTACCTTTTAGTCATCTTCTCCGGCTATTATTCCGACGACACCATTTTTTCCGGCAAAGAAAAAACTTCTTTTTTTCTTTTTCCCCAAAAATGAGCAATTAACCATTGTCACACTCCAATTATTATAACGGTTATAAGATAGTATAGATATAAAGTTAATTACACGGATGATCCTTATCCTATATCCAAATGACACTTTTCGTCCTAACTTTTGAAAAATTACATGGATAGTCTTTTGTTTTGAATTTCTGCACATGGATAGTCATTTGGTCCATTAGGGTTAACTCAATTTCGTTAGTTATATCATGATGACCAATTTACCCTTTTTGTGTTATTCTTAAATGACAGTTTTTCGTAAAAAAGAATTTCTTTTTTATTATTTGTTTTATAGCACTTTTTGTTTTAATCTATAAAGTATGTATACAATTGTTTTAATAAATTAAATAAATAAAAGATAAAAAATAAAATTAAATAAATTAAAATTTGTACGCTTGATATGCTACCAAATGCAGACCACAAAAAAATAAATAAATAAACAATAGTAATAAATAAATAAATTAAAATTTCTACATTAGCAAATGAATCTGAACAAACTCTCACCATTAATTCGATCGAAAACTCAACAAATTCAACAAAAACAACAAAATTAGCCAAATCGAATCGATCGAATAAGATCTGTATTCAAATATGCATCTACGCCATCTCTTTCAGCTTGTCGCCGCAATTCTGCTGCCTCCTTCATTAGGATTGCAGCGATCCTGTTTTCTGTCTCAAGATCCATCCCAAGTGCTGTAAAACATTGAGATTTTTCTAAACCCTAGCTTGTAATTCGTTTGATACGAGTAACGACGATTACCTGAAAGAGCAAACAATCTGAAACTTTAATTAGGTTACCGGTGCAGGAGGTAATCGGTGTCGCGAAATGGGAGAATTTGAGAGTGGTGACCGGTAACGTAATTCAATTTAATAGATTTGGGCTACCAAGACCCAACTTTCAACTCTCGAGAACAATTATTTAGGTGTGTTTGGATTGACTAGTACCTTACACATTACCAATTGTACATATGTCATTCATACTTGTACCATTTTTTGGATTTTCATGTCAGGGACTAGATTTTGTCTACATTTCATTTTTATATTGCAAAAAAAAAAAACTGCTGTAAAATAAATAAAAAGAAAAAAAAAATTAAAAAACGGTCCTTTGCGAATAAGACAAAAAGGGTAAATTGGTCACTATGATATAACTAACGGAATTGAGTAAACTATAACGGAACAAATGACTGTCCATGTGCAGAAATTCAAAATAAAGGACTATCCATGTAATTTTTCAAAAGTTAGGACGAAAAGTGTCATTTTGGTAATAGGATAAGGACCATCCGTGTAATTAACTGATAGATATAAAATGAAAATCCCTCCATATAAAGTTACTAAATTAATTTGATTACCATTAAACAATACTTCTGCAAATTCCGTTTTACTACTACTTTGAGTTGGATGGGATATAATCCCTTATTCAAAACACCAAAAGCAACATATACATAGTAATATTCATCAACGATGTCAAAGTATTTTCATGACTAATATTACTATGTGTACTAAAACAATATCGAGCCATTGTTATCTCCTTCCGGTCAGTTGTCTGGGTCATCTGGGATCAGATTCTCTGGGTCACTCAACACATACAACGGTAACTCGTACATCGAACCTGCAGAAAAATTTAAAACTCAGTCCAGATAGAGTCCACGAGATTATGCATTAATAAGTTTCATCTAAATAGAATACACAAACTTAATTACTCCAGGAATTAGTCTATTACCTCTCTCATCATAGCAGAGTGTCATGTCTGGATTCGTAACGATAATTCCAGCGCAACTAACGATTGTTTGTGCCAACTGTATCTCAGACTCAACTGTTGCTTTCAGTGCATCCCAAATCTCTGAAAAACAGCCATTAAACGAAATCTTTTAGCATTTACTATATAAAATCACATATAATATAGTATTAATGACATTATCCGAAAAACAACCTTGTTTGCCTCCATAGTATGGAGCAGTATCCCAGAACTCGTCACGCATTGCGTTAAGCTGATCACGAGTTAGCTCTTCAGTGTGATTCCATGGCTCAGGCTTTTTGATTCTCACAGTTCTTGGTCCTGAAACAAAACCCAATTGTAAATATAGTGGATCGAAATCGATTAGTAACAACAATTTGAAACGATTTGCTGTAAAATATAGTCCAAAATAGTGTTTGACTATCATTGATTCAACTTACAACACATGAATCATTAAGGGAAATTACGTTAGACTTAAAAAAAACCCGAAATGCCAAAATCAGATCACCATTTTCTAATCACACAATCGGGAAAAAAAAAACCCGTCCAAAAATCAAACACTTTAACAAAAACCTTTTTCTCTAAACAAATTGAAATTAGACATAAAATCTCCAAAAATCAAGATCACCGTCATTATCAAACAATTAACAAGAAACCTCACTTCATTTCGCAACAGATTTAATTAACTTACAACGCGGATCATCAAATCATGATTATCATTCAAGTACACCCAACAAATTAACATACAAAGAAACGATTAACAAGAAACAGACTAATTGGTTATTGTGGGACGAAATTGGTTATTTAAAAAAATTAAAAAAATACTTTTTAACCGGTTGTGTAGGAAAAAAGTCATTTTTTTTTGACAAAATCGGTTATTGTGGGACGAAATTTGAAAGTTCAAGGATTATAATAGTGTTAAAATCAGATCATGGGTTTAAACGATACACCCTGAAAAGTTCGTTGGCAATAAACGACCTTAACCCTTTAAGACAAGTAATAACTATCAGTTTATTCATCTAGACATAAATTAAATCAAACAATAAATCTTACCATTTCTAGTCCTTTTGTTGCTACCATTTCTAGTACTTTTGTTGCTACCACTTCCAGTCCTGATGTTGCTCGGTGATTGTTGATTAGGAATCATCTTCTTTCCTTCCATGTAATTGTGTCTGCAACAATTAGATTAAGCAAGAGATCAAAGAAATTGTTTTACAGAATTGTTATGGGTTAGTATTCGAAGAGAAAATTTATAGCAAAAAATACAAAGACGTGGACCAATGAGCGTTCAGTAGAGATGAATAATTACGTCAAAATTAAAAGAAAATGAAAAATTAGTAGCTAGATATTAGAAACATTTAAGGCTATTTAATTTCATATAATGAACAAAAGAACATTAATTGGAAACAAATTTAATCGTACGATGTACAATGAGCTTCCTCTTTATCGAGGGCTCAATGCCATAAGATATACATATCTCGGGTATTTTCAATCTTGGCCGTCAATTTATTAGAATAAAACCGAAACAAAGAGATTAGTATGCTTAAATGTTGTCAAATAAGGTTCTCTAAGGAGTCCATTGAGTTTTATCTTAACTATATTATAAAGAATCTTCTTATACTCTTAATTTCCTTAAGATTTAAGTAATTGAAATTACTTATTTACCCTTATTCAATTCAAACACATAGAAATTATAATTAAGTTGAATTACTTATTTACCATTTGCTCATTAAAATTTAATATCTTTATGATTTATTACAAAATAATGCATTTAAAGTTTTTTTGAATTCTATGTTTTAAGTAAGCTAAATATTAGAGAAATATATTTAAAATATTCATAATTAGAAAAAAATTAATATTTGAATCCAGAATTAATTTTTGGTATTTGATTTTTTTCCCCAGTATATAAACAAGTTAAATTGAACGGAGTTAACACTAAGAAGTAAGAAGATAGATTGTTTTAACATTTTAAATTTTAAGATGATTGTATTAAAATCCAAACAACTAATAATAATATTCTTGCCACATTATTTCAAAGATAAATTTCTTGCAAATTTGTAGTATCTACAAGATTTGTTATATTTATTTTGCTAGAAATTGTTATGATGGTTGTTTATGTTGCTTTTATAGACATAATATATTTAAATGTTTGTTAAGAAATATTAAACAAGTTTTCGGGTTTTTTTAAGTTTTAATTCTTTAATAAATATTAGTGTTGATTATACGGTTTAGTTAGGGGTGTAATCAGATCAAGCTTTTATCAAATAATTTGAGCTCGATTGAGTCAAGCTTTTATCAAGCTCAAGCCCAAACTCAAGCCCAAAAATAAGCTCGAAACCCTTAACAAGCCAAGCTCAAGCTTTATATAGCTTGACTCGAGTTCTTATCAAGCTTTTTCAAGCTTTAATGTATATATGTTTTCATAACAAATTCTTATAAATAATTAGGGGTTAATTTATAAGTAGTAACTTAATTATAAGGACTCAATTCTAAAATATGTTATTAAGTATTCTAGAAGGAGCTTTAAGTTTAACCTAACGATTGATATTCTCTAGTTCTTCATAGTTTTTTTCACTTTCCAATTCATCAGGCCTTTTGTCTCTTCTCCGATCATTGTTCACATCTTATCTTTTTACCCTTTTTAGAAAAATTGTAAGTTATGCGGAAAGTTATTGTTTTGTACGTTTGAACGTTAATTAGTAATTTGGCTTGTGTTTGTTTCTAATATTGAACTTTGGTACGAGAATGTTATTGTTGGTTTTATTAATGGTGTTCAGTTATAATTTTTATTTGTTTTACTTTATACATATGTTTATTGATAAGTTTGGACGTTTGGCTATTACATAAAATGATTTTGTATACATTCAAGCTTTCAAGCCAAGCTCAAGCTTTGATTGAATCCACTCAAGTCAAGCTCAAGCCTAGATGATTAAAGCTTGACAAGCTATCAAGCCAAACTCAAACTTATTATTTTTCTTTCAAGCCAAATTCAAGCCTTGTCAAGCTTGAGCTCGACTTGACTCGGTTACACCCCTAGGTTTAGTTGATAATCATTTGTGATAATTATATAGTTTTTTGTGAAAAAATTAAAAGGTAGATATTCAATATAAATATAAATATATAATAAAATGATAAAAATATGTCTATTTTTTTTATTTATGTTGTATAGTAAAGTATTTTCAAATATTTAACATTTATGTCTCAAACTAACAAGAAACTTATATTATAAAACATATTTTGTATTATGCTTGATACGTATTAAAAAAAATGCATAGATAAATAGACATCTCAATAATCTTTATAAAGCATATAACAATTCAAAACTCATCAATCTTAAATAAACATTTGAGATAGTGAACATAAAATGTGAACACTTGAATACATGCATGGTAAAATGGTCATTTGATATAACTAACGGAAATAAGTTAATCCTAATAACAGATTGCGAGTGTATAATGTTTACGAGTAAAGAGTGTGGTGTACTTCAAAATCAAGAAGATTAAAAATGTCCTATTTGTCAAATCCTAAGAAACATATTTGTAATTTTCTCTACTTTATATTTTGTTATACATATATGATTTTACCAAATGAGCTAATAGCGTAGAAATAGTCGAATTACCCGAATAGGTCGAATGACTAAAGATAAAATTTTCCGAATGGTCGAAGGATAAACTAATAGAAAGTGTAATTTTATTAATGGTCAGAATAGATAATGTTACTCCATATTGTCAAACTTAGTAGAGAAAATGATTGAACGAGAAACAATTATAGCAGCTCTTTTTATACCTCAAATTGGCAAGCTTAAAACTGTTACCTTAAAATTCATATTATTACACGAACGACCAAATAAAAAAGTATTATACTTAATATAAAGCGGGAAGTAATGAATAAGAAACTATCGAAACTCATTGTCATATCAATAATTCTTTTCCATCCCTAAAGGTGAGTCGAAAATCGTTACCGCATAATTTTTTTTGGCCCCAAAGACCGCCCCATAAACCATTACTCTCACGACATAAATCACGAGACGAATTGGAAACTACAAGAAATCATTTAAGCACTACGACTTTTCGTCGCCGCTGCATCGCGCGGGTTCTATACTAGTTACCATATAAACATCTAGAGTGAATGTCATAAATCGTCCTTCTGGTTAGTCACTTTTTCACATATCGTCCTTTTTGAAAAACCTTAGCACAAAGTGTCCTTTTGTTTTTTGAATTTATCATCTATCGTCCTTCCGTCCAAATCCGTTAGAATTGTGCCGTTAAATGGCCCCACGTGATAAACATGTGAGGGTAAATGAGTAATTAACCTCTCCAGTATCCCTCTTTTCAATATCAAACCTATCAATTTCCCTTATATCAAAATTATACCCAGAAAAAAAACAAATAAATCAAATAAAAAATTAACAAAATTGGAAAGCCACACTTTCGTTTCGATTCACCAGTAATAGAGGCGGCGGCGGCGGAACTCCGACAGGAATGGTGTTATTTTCACAATAGTATAAAGAATCTCACATGTCTATTACTAACAAGTCTATTACTAACAAGTATAGCATTACGGGTTTTCGCAGAAGACGAAGAAGAAGCAGAAACCGGAACCGACGACTGAGAAGATTCACCTCCAGATTACTGACTTGCCCTAATTAACAAAAAAAAAACCCTAAGGTTAAACAAAATAAACACAAAAAAAAACTTAATGAACGAATGAATTGAGAAATGAAGAGAATTACTTTGGAAGTGAAGATGAAACGGGTGGGGGAGCGTAAAATTCAGAGTTTTTGATTGATTGGAAAGCTTGAGTGAAAGATTGAGAAGGGTTGAAAAGAGATTGATTTGGGGTTTTTTTTCGGGGTTCAATTTTTATAAAGTGAAATTGATAGGTTTGATATTGAAAAGAGGGATAATGGAGATGTTAATTACTCATTTATCCTCACATGTTTATCACGCGGGGCCATATAACGGCACAATTCCAACGGATTTGGACAAAAGGACAATAGAAGATAAATACAAAAAACAAAAGGACAATTTGTGCTAAGTTTTTTCAAAAAGAACGATATGTGAAAAAGTGACTAACCACAAGGACGATTTATGACGTTCGCTCAAACATCTAAGTAAGGTTAAGGCCACTATCTTAAACGATAGAGTTAATTACATAATTGGTCCCTGAGCTTGTTCCAATTTAACAAGTTCAGTCCCTGGGTCGAAATCGTTCGGGTTCAGTCCTTGGGTCATCAATTTGGCTACAAGAATAGTCCCTTTTGTCACTTAAATGACTAAAAACCCTTAATAAATAAATATTAATTTATCTATTAAGGGTATGATTTTGCTTTTATCTCAGATCTGAATTTATTAACTTTCGGGTGAATATTCCGATAATTTCTCAGATCTGAATTTATTTCTCAAACTATTATCTCGATTCAGTAACGAACTAATTGTGACCTCTTCAATCTCACAATTCATTTCCTTTTTGTTCTTCAGATTTTGATAAATTATTCTGAAATTGAAATCCTACCTTCAACGATGTAAACAATGATTTACACGTTTTCGATGAACTTGTTGAATTCGATGTATTCGAAGAATCTAAATATATGATTTTGCTTTTATTCTTCACCGATTTGCAGGTTTTCTTTTGGGTCGTTGTGATTTGGATTTGCAGGTTTTCTTCTTGGCGAGTTGCGTGTTCGACGACGACGAGGTGGATTTCCGACGGCGACGAGGTGGATTTCCGATTTGCAGGTTTTGAGGTAGATTTTCGACGGCAACGACGACGACGAGGTGGATTTCCGATTTGCAGGTTTTGAGGTGGTTTTACGACGGCGACGAGGTGGATTTCCGATTTGTAGGTTTTGAGGTGGATTTCCGACGGCGACGACGACAACGGGGTGGATTTCCGATTTGCAGGTTTTCTTTTTGGGTCGTTGTGATTTGGATTTGCAGATTTGGGTCGTTGTGATCTGGATTTGTAGATTGGGACTCTTAGTTTTTTTATTTTTTTATTTATTTTTTAAATTTTTAGATAAATTAATATTTATTTATTAAGGGTATTTTAGTCATTTTAAGTGATAAATGGACTATTCTTGTAGCCAAATTGATGACCCAGGGACTGAACCCGTTAAATTGGAACAAGCTCAGGGACCAATTATGTAATTAACTTTAAACGATATAAAAATGAGTCGTTAACTTAATGTTCTAATCTGTTCGTCTTTGACTCGTCTAGTGTCAGTATATAGGTATATGTATTCAAGCTCTTAATCTCGCATGTTGCTTTGGTGATTACATACGTTCAAACTGTATGAACCTAATTACGCAATGATATGTTCGATTAATTGATAATCAAGAGTAGTTGCATATCAAACAACTAAAAACACTGCCATCATGTGAACGTCAAACATGAGTTAACAAACATAAAAAGTTAGTGGAGAAAAAACATTACATCAATAGCGTGGCTTGGTCTTCTGCAAATAAATTACGAAGTTGAAGCATTCGATCACCCATGGGAACAAGTTATAAGCCATTGTGCAAATACTGAAGCTTTGGGCATACGACTTGCGAATCTAAAGTTATCACCTCATACTCAACCTTATACCGAAGAAAAATATCTCTAAGGTACTACATTGCAACGTCAGTATTGATCTCCGAGATCAAATTAACAGAAATTTACAAGGCAAAATAGATTTATTGAGCTTTTCTTGTGAAGAAAAAAAAAGTTTATTTACCTGGTCTTCATCAAACCTATTTTTCCATGGCTTATTTGGTGGATTATGACTTGTTATCCATTGTTATGACATGATAAAGGATAATAAGCCATTAAATAAGCCGAAAAAATATAATGTAGATAAGCTCATAAGTCCACAAGCATCGTGTTTATGACGCTTTTAGTTATAGTTGTCGACATGACCTTCTACAACCTTTTTTTTTTTCCTTTTCGCAAGAAAACATATTTAAAGTGACCTTGCTTGTTTACAAAAAATCGAAAGTCAAATAAACTTTATTTTGCAAAACTCGTAGTTACAAGAGGGAGCGTCGACAACGGAAAATGTAAAAGAGCGTAGTAACTTTTATGTCATAACTAAAAAAAGTTGTAAACAAGTTCACTAGTGACTAATACTTTATGAAACTTAACCTAAAAAAAGTTGTAAACAAGTTCACAAGTTCACTAGTAATTACACGGATGGTCCTTAACCTTATACCCAAATGGCATTTTCAGTCCTAAATTTTGGATAATTACATGGCTAGGCCTTTATTTGGAATATTTGCACACGGACAGTCCTTTGGTCCGTTAGGGTTAACTCAATTCCGTTAGTTATATCATAATGACCAATTTACCCTTTCAGATTAACTTACATCCAAACTTTCATTCACCATTCGATACAACAATCCACGAGGATCATCAGTCGAAACCTCATGAACGCAGTTTCCCTGAAAATCTTGGTTCATCTAATACACCTGAACTTCCTAAGGTACATTTTTCTTTGTTTCTCTAATTCTCTGTTCGGGTTTCAATAAAATTTAATAAATATCTGTTCTTTAATTTTAGATTTATGTTCCAATGAATCCTCGTGGAGCAGAGTTGTTACCTCCAGCAATTGTAGTCTCAGAAACTGATTTTTATTTAAGAAGATTATGGGGTCGACCTTCTGAGGTTTGAGATTAAGATAATTTCTATATCGTAACGCAACGCAATTGAACTACTTGGTTTCTAATTTTCAGGATTTAAAGAAGAAACCAAAGTATTTAGTAACTTTCACTGTTGGTTGGGAACAGAGGAAAAATATCGACGCGGCTGTAAAAAAGGTTCCATATGAAGTTTTTTATTTGTGTTATTTAAGTTTGAAGCTAATTTGAAAATGCTGAGATTTGGGTTCTTATGTTTCATAGTTTTCGGATGATTTCCAAATCGTGCTTTTTCACTATGATGGTCGAACAACAGAATGGGATCAGTATGAATGGTCAAAGCAGGCAATTCATATCAGTATAAGAAAGCAAACTAAATGGTATACTTCAGATTCCATCGTCAGTAATAAGTAATTATTTCATTAATTCAACTTTTTGTTTTTTTATCCATATTTTAGTTCTTAATAAATAATTATTTCATTAATTCTGATTACATAAACAACGTTGTTACCTCAATAATATATTTTTCTATAAAAAACAATTCAGGAGGCTATATGCTAAAAAATTGACTTGCTCGATTTCAACCCACTTAAACCATTTGACCCGCTCCCCTGTAGATAATGGTTAATTTGACCCATTTAACTCGTTTAGATAAAATGCATCCCAAACTGACCCATTCATAGGTAAACGGGGCTAAATTGCCACTACTACCTTATTAAGCTGTAAATTTGTTTCCAGATATATGCAGTTGGTGAAGAAACATCGTTTGGAGATTTCTCAGCCTGGTCTTGAACCCAACCAGGGATTAACATGGGAAATGACTAAGAGAAGAGGTGATAAAGAAGTTCACAAGTGGAAGAATATGATCTAAAATGAAAATGGAAGTAAAGTGATTGATATAAAACAAATAAAAAGAAATAATAATTTTTTTTTTTTTTACAAAAACGGTCCTTTGCGAATAAGACAAAAAGGGTAAATTGGTCATTATGATATAACTAACGGAATTGAGTTAACCCTAACGGACCAAAGGACTGTCCATGTGCAAAGATTCCAAATAAAGGCCTAGCCATGTAATTATCCAAAATTTAGGACGGAAAGTGCCATTTGGGTATTAGGTTAAGGACCATCCGTGTAATTAACTCTAACTTTTATGTCATAATAGAAGCTAAAATCTTTATATAAACAATGTGAATACATTGAACAAAAAAGAAATGGAACAAATCTATGTTGGTTAACGATAAAAATATATTATAATTAATGAACTTCAACTTAGTCGGAAAATTTACATTGATTCTTGATCAAACTATGATAAACTTACTTGATTATGGACTCATATACAAGAACAAAGTGGAGCTAAAATTGCCGATAATATGTGTCACTAAAATGATACTTACTCATAAATGTATGACTAATTTGAGTTTTGGGGGTAAAAAAGTTTAGTTTAGGTGTTACTTTTTAAAAGTCAAATTTGTGTCACAACGGTAAAAAAAGAATTTACAGTCTCTCATTTGGACATGCTAGTCGTTAGAAGAAAATGATCATTACAAGGTAATGTGGAATCAAATTATGTATGTGAATTTATGGCTTTAGACGGTTGTAGAATAAACTAAAAGGTTAATTTAACCGGTTTTAGGCGGCTCTAGAAAAAAAACCAAATGAAAAGGGTTTTTTTTTTTCTTTTTCTTTTTAGGGTTTGGAAGGTGGGTCATCCCACGCCGCCGATCAGGGTTTGAAAGGTGACATAGAAGTTAGATCTTAGGATCAGACTCGCTCTGATACCATATTAAAATGATAAAACCTTTTCGTTATTATTATTATTCATACTTAATATATATATAGATTACAATGTTAACGTAATATTAAACCTTAATGGATCCAAACCCACATATCGGACTTGAGCTTGTTATCTAATACTAAATAATCTCATGAGTAAGTTACTAAATATGGTAAACCTACTCGAGTGATATTGTTTATAGAAGTAAAGAGATTATTTGAGTTTTATCGATTAAAAGTGATCAAAATCACAACAAATGATCAGGGTGCAGTTTGCTTAAAGTCACTAAGGGATAGACGGTTTGGATAATAGGTCAAAATGGTTTTGGATTCAATTAAGGTTTGGTTAGTAGAGATTAGGTTAGATTGATTTTTTTTATTGCAACATTTGGAATTATTATACTAATATATTTATGATGAAATTACATTTTTGTACTAACGTATAATCTAAAGGGGTCTTCGGGTTAGCTTATGCAAAAGAGTTTATGCATTTAAACTTAATATCTTAAAATCTTATAATCACTTTCGAAAAGATATTGGCTTTTTAAAATGGTTTATTGAGCTCAAATAATGTGTTAAGCTATAAGAAAAGTGGCTTATTGCATTCATATGATTCAGTAAGCTATTAAGCTTATTAAAAAATCTAACCCAAACACCCCATAAATCTTTAAATTAGTTACAACAATTTAAAATGTTGTATGTATATATACTTTGGACAGGTTCCGAACGATCATGTGAGTTCTATTTATACAGATGATGTAAATGAAGTCTTAGGATTATGTTGTTGTTCGTTTTGTAGGCAAATAAGTGGTCGGTGGCCATTTGTAAACCCTTAAAGGGCATGTTAAATAGTTATATCCTGACATTTTCATTTGTTTCCTTAGTGTTTTATATTTGCTTGAAATTGTGCATTTGATTCGTCATGTGGAGGTTGAGGACGAATCCAATAAGGTACTTAAGAGTTTGTGACATTACGCTTGGTGTATGGGTCACATTTTGCCTACATCGCAACTTTAATGTAATTCGGTTAGGTTATTGGCATGAATATTTATGTTCATATCTCGGTCAAATATCTTAAATAAAACTTAAATATATGTTTCCATATTTATTTAGTTTTTACCTTTTATCTAAGATATTTAGTTAAACACTTTGAAAAAACAAATGGTTTCATTCCTCGGACCATCACAAAATCAGTTGTTGTTAAAAGAAAATTAAAGTTTACCTCAATAAGTTATTAATCTCGAATTTAAAAAAAAAACACCTATATGGGATACAAGTGGTTATCATTACCTATATGTAACTGATATTAGGATATTTTTAAAAGGTTGTTACAAGTCAACCAATCAAAGTTAAACAATACATATACATATACATATACGTGAATATATATAATAAAGATAAAATAACAGAATCATCAAAAAAAAAACAAAAAAAAAATGGTGGTGTGTACTTCTTGTGGGTTCGAACGTTGTTCACCGGAATGCAATGAACGCCGGGGCAATTCCGGTGAACCACCTAACAATGCGATTCAAGACTACAACGTTAGAAATGTGGGTGAATCTTCCGGCAGTGGTGCGTCACAAAGAGAACCCGTAGTTGTGGTTGGGAGTGTAAGGCGGGAAAGTTATTCAAGATTCCACTCAAATGCAACTAATTACGTTGCAAGTCTAGAGGAGGCCTTAAGGAAGGCGAATGCAACAATTCGTGCTTTACTTATCCACTACGCTTCCATACCCAGTCGATATCGGGTGGAAATAGAAAACGATGCTACGTATGACGATTTAATTGCTAGAATTCCCGCAAGAGAAGAAGGAGATGGGTTTTATAACATGGTCATTGAAGAGTGTAATAGATTAAACCAGTTAGAGGCCACTGCATTAGTGGATCAAGAAGAAGAAGATGAGTTTCATCAAATGGTGTTCGATGAGTGTGATCGTCTACAGGCTGCTGCATTAGTGGATCAAGAAGAAGAAGACGAGTTTCATCAAATGGTGTTCGATGAGTGTGATCGTCTAGTGGCCGCTGCATTAGTGGATCAAGAAGAAGACGAGTTTCATCAAATGGTGTTCGATGAGAGTGATCGTCTACAGGCCGCTGCATTAGTGGATCAAGAAGAAGACGAGTTTCATCAAATGGTGTTCGATGAGAGTGATCGTCTACAGGCCGCTGCATTAGTGGATCAAGAGGATGGAGTACAACAAGAGGATGTAGACGAAGATGAAAATGTGAATATCGACGAAGTAGAAGAAGATGAAAACGGAGGTGGTGATCATGAATAGGGCGAAGTCGGTAACAATGAGAGTGACGGTGATGAAAATCCTATCATTGATCCGGGTTATCATTCCGATGGTTCGAGCTAAACTGTATGTTCGTCTTAGTGGGTGCCAACAATTAGTCGTCAATCAAAAGTTTTGTTGGTATTTTACGTTCCTTTAGTTAGTTTTGGAATACTAATTCAAATCTGTTAGTACGTATTGTTAATAGACTTTTAGTCGTTTCAATGTTTTGTATGTACTATGTGTTAAACGGGCAGCTATTGTAATGACACTATTTTCAGTTTCCTTAAAGTGATTAAGAGTGAAAATCGATGTTTAGGTCGGTTTTTTTTAACTGTTTTGAGTGACGTTATCATCCTCGTCGTTTAGTTACAAAAAACGTTCCCGTAAAAAGTCTAACCATAAGCAATTTGGGTATCAAAGGCGCGAAATGAACAAAATGGCTCTCTAACCGTTATATTCAAACAGACTAACAAACTCTTATTGATAATTTAGTCCCTATATACTTACTATACAAGTGAGATAAAACAAGCCTAGTCCCTGAATATATAAATCTTGACATAATAAGTCTTTATGCTATACAAGTTTTTGAGACCGTTGTAACTTCTACAACTGGACTGGACTTTATTAATAGATTCAAACTAACCGGCCCATTACATTGGATTCGCAAGCCCAGCCCACTATAAATGAATTTGAACTTAAAAAACTAAGCTTGATCATCGATTTGATATATCATCCGCGCCACATTTTTTACCTTGAGGGTTCTTTGTCCATTGTCTTCATTCCTATTATTCCGAACCAACACTCGACCACTTTTTCCTTTGTGCACCAAGCGTTTGATTAAATGTTCGTTATTGGTGGTTAAAACATGTGTGCCTTATAAGTAGCATACTTAATTGGTGGTCAATTATAGAATTTGTACCAAATGGAGTTTATTAATATGATTATAAATCAACACTTTGTGTACGAACATTCTGGATCACACCCCAAATTAGCCTGTTTTACGCAAGGGAAACTTGTGTGTGGTCTCTTGGCATGATGTTTCGGGGAACTATTGCTTCCTTCTTCTTGCTTGATTAATACCAAAATTTGGCCCAAATTACGTTAAACGTTTCAGGGGAGTCCAAGATCACACTTGGATTCTTTGAGATGAGCCGCGTTATGGAAATGATGCAAACCAAGGACAAACACATGGAATGAATAGATAACCTCAATTTTTTTGAATCTTTGAACTATTCAAACAGAGTCGGGTCTTAGGGTGTGTAATATGGGTAACCATATATAATCCGAAATCTATAAGCGTACCCAATTATTTAGTGCGTGTATGCACTGTTTTATAACCGGTTTGAATCGGCATGTTATATCGGTTGAACCACGTACCGATCGGTCGACCGGTTTAACTATAAGCGGATTTTTAATGAAACCGGACAATCATCAAATCGGACGGTTTTTATGGTTTAACCGGTTCAACTGGCCCGTTAAGTTTTTCTTTTAGAAAAAAATAAAAATTGAAAAATTATAATAACAGTGTAAAACATTTAATAAATGTAACTATCAATTGTTAATTTTGTCTTCTTATTCTTTGTATCATTACGATTGAATAATATTATTGTTCAGTTGTTTAATATGATTATTTTATCGATAAATTAGATGTTTTTTTTTTTCTTTTTTTATTATGATAGTGTCATGAGTTGGATTATTCGATGATATGTTTGGGTTTTTCATGAAGTTTATAACTTTAATTTTCGTTGGATCGTAACTATTTGGTATTATTTTGGACAAGTCTATTTTTATCATACTATCTATAAAGCATTTGGGTGTTTTTTTCTAAAATTGAAATTTAAGAAGGAAGTTACTATTTTGCCCTTATCATCCATATTAATATCATAGATAGTATTGTTTCCATATTTTGTGATTTAATATTCAAATATATATCATATTAAATTAACCATTTTTTATATTACATAAATTGTTTAAATCAAGGGATTTATGTAATTGGTTACTTTCCTAATTAGTAATTGGTTTAAATCAATTAGTTAAATTCAAAACCTTTATAATGAAAACCTTGGTGAGTAAATGGTTTTGAATCAATTAGTTAAATTAGTAAATGGTTTTGTTTCCATGTTCCCGTTTAGTGAGTAATTGTTTACTTTTATCTTATGATAAAGGTTTTGAATTTAACTAATTGAATGTTGTTATATTTTATGATAGACAAAGAAAATGTCAATATCTCTATAATCGAGGGTACATGTGACAAGAGTTTACTCAAAGTCGGCTCGACTACAAGACCAACAAAACAAACGTTTTAAGCTCCACAACTTTTTTAAAGTTCAAATTTTGAAAAAAAAAATATATATTTAAGTAGTTTTTTTTTCCTCTCATACCTTAATAAACTAGAAATCGTTTAAATCAATTAGTTTATACTAAAGTTTATGATTACTGGAAAATTATAAAACATTACGGAACCATTTACTAATTAAAAAGATAATAAACTAGAAATCGTTTAAATCTATCTATACTATCTATAAAACATTTGACTATAAAATCTTAAAGTTGAAATTTAAGAAGGAAAATACTAAAATGCTCCTTATTTACTATCTAAATACAATTTAATTTTTAACTTACTTTTCTTTGTTTTCAAATCCCTTTCCTTACTTCTCATTATTTACCCTCTACTAAAATTAAATTACAATTAATTTGACTAATAATTTTTTCATAAAAAATTTCAATACAAATAATTTCTTACATCTAATTGCTATATCTAAAATGTGAATTGATTTTTTTTATTAAGCTTCACATATAATAACTTGTTATGTTCAAATATCTGAATTTGAAACAACAACCGAATAATTGTTTTTATAGGTCGGAGAGGATGGATGACCTAAAGCTTTTACTACGCAGATGATATATGAGTCAAAAGGCTACTAAAAACTATTACACTTAAAATATAGTCGCAACACTAGAGTCGGAATCTATTAAATACAATATGATTATGGTCATTCAACTATATATTACCACTCATTTTAACAGGAAGTTCGAGTTTGGACCGAAATCAATGCTTTCTTTAATAGAACACGGTTCAAACCAAAAACTATTAGACCCAACATATAAATAGTATTTTATAGTTCGAACGATCGAATGAGAACAATTTTCTAGAACAATCAAATGAGCTTACTACATCACCACATGTATGTGAAATATATAGAGAGAATGAGTTGAAGATCGATGAACCAAATCATAAACTATTACACTCAAAATATTAATCGTTAAACAAGACACTAACAAAAATAGTTACCGCATATAAATAAATAAAATGATGGCCCGAAGGGGCGCACCACCATAAACGGTCACCGTATAATTCATTTTCTGGTTCGAAAAACTGAATAAAAAACTCTTACCACATAATTATTTATATGCTCCGAGTGCCCGAACGACTCGAACCATAACTATTATTTATCTTGAAACTAATGAGAAACTACCATAAATCGTTACCAAAATTTTCCCGAATATAATTTTTCTTTTCCGCTACATCGCGCGGGTTTCATACTAGTTTATATATAACACTTTCGTAGTATTGTTTTGAATCTCAAAATTAATAGGTCTTTTAATTTAAACATTGTTTCCTTAATTTAAAAGGTATCGTTACTGGGCCCATAAAGTCCATTAGGGTACAAAGTTTAGTATATATAGGGAAATCTTTATTCGTGTATTTTATTTATTTATTTACAGAATGGATTGTAAGTTTTGTATCGTTTCAAAGATCGATTGTGGACAGGACTGCCCTGCACGCACGGAACCGACACTTGTGGACGAGACAACGGCAAAACAAATCCTTTCATTCAAAAACATCAATTACGTTATGAGGTTGCTGTCGGCCAAACCGAACCATAAACAAACGGTTGTGAAGATGTTGAGACAGGAATCTGGTCGGATTTGCGAATTGAAAGAGGCTCTTCGGATAGCCCATGCTAAGATTGCTTGTTTTATATACCTTTACGGCCCAGAGTGCTTATCGGTAATCGCACTAGAGTCATCAAGTGAATCAACCCGACCTGAAACCGGGAAATCTGTTACTCGACTTCACTCGTGCCTTTGAAACCGAGACAACGTAGTAGTAGGAATATGTTTTTGAAAAATAAGGATGCAATTTTTTTTCTCTATTATCTGTTTAGTTGTTACTTTTAATTAATTCCAAGTATTGCAACTTTTCTGTTATCTGCTTAATAAAAGTTGTAACATTAGTTACTTTTTCAATGCAAATATATTGGTATATTGGTCTTCAATATATCGATTATGTTAGTTATTTTTCTAATGTAAATATATTGGTCTTCGGTGTTTATCCTTCCTAATCGCATTACTAGTTATATTGAAAAGCTAATGAGCGGTTTCTTATGGTACCAAGTGTTGTGGAAAGTTCTCAAGGTGGTTTGGGTATTAGGAAGATACGTTTGGATGGAAAAAACTGGTAAATTTACGAGATTGGGAATGGTAACAAGGCCTTCATCTTGTTTAATAATTGATGTGATTTTGTATCAATAGATGGCTTAATTCGTTTGCACCATATTTTTCAAGTAGGTTTTGATTCAAATAATAAAGTGGTGGATTTAATCGACGAGAATGGTTGTAACTTGTAAATGGTGTACATGAAGTGCTTTTTTTTTTTTTTATATCAGTTCCTATCCCGATTATGAGAATCGGTGATTTTAAGGGTGATAAACTGTTATGTTTATCGAAGAGCAATGAATAAATGGAATTTACTGTCCGAAATTTATGAGAATCGGTCAGGCCGGAAAATGCTTATCAGCCATGGACCAAACTCGTTTGGTCTTCATATTGTATCCCTAAGCTAAGCATTAACTTTTTCTTTGAGTGAGAATTTAAGGATGCAAGATAATATGAAACCATCAAGATTCCACAAATTCAAAACCGAACAAATCTATTTGAAGTTACTATATGAGGCAACATTAATATTGATCGTCGCGGCGCTAACTAGTCGATTCATAATCTAAAACATTCGCGTTATTGGATTCTGTAGTTGTTGTTACCTTCGATTATGCTAAACAATGTATATCTTTAAACAACAAATTCAACAGCAAACTTAACTTATCGCACAAAATCCAAAACTGCTTGTTTTTTCTTATGATAAATCAATCATTTGATTAACATGTTCAGGCTTTTTTTAGGCCATCAATACTGACGATTTACTCTTGTAGTAACTTCATATATGCTTTTTCGGTTTTGTATTTGTTGGGATAGGGTAGTTACCATGTCAGGACGAACCATGCCTTCGTCCAGCCAACCACCGGAAGGGAAAGAACATAGAAAGTCAGAGGTCACGGAAGGATGAAGGGCAGCATTAATTGCGGACAAGACAACTGATGGCAGCATTTAATGAAGAAGAGCGTGGGAGACAAGACGCCGCCCACGCGCCTCTGCATTTAATAACCATCACAGTCAGTTGACTGAAGTGGAGGAAAGGTAACCACGTCGTTGACACGTATGAGGCGACAGATCGGGGCGGACCGGTCCTAAGATATTATCCGGAGGGTAATGACCGAAGACTTACTATATAAGGGCAAGTCCAAGGAATTGAAGAGGGTCGGCGGATTCTCGTAATACACTTATTGCTAATCATTTAACTGGTTGTAGTGAGAACATTCTTTGTATTCAATGTTCAATCATTTACATCATTGAATGTTTGGTCAATCTATTCAACATTATATGGGATTCTTAGTATTATTCCCACCCTTCGTCTAGAACCGGACGAAGGGTCCAGAGTGACAAAATTTACTTTAACATTGGCGCCATCCGTGGGACCCTGTCGTTTATCAACGAGAGATTCTGGAAAAATACGGGGAAAACGCCTTTAGATCAGCAGAAGGAAAACCCCACCTGGACGGTTATCCAAGAATCTGTTGGAGACACAGGGTCACCCCCGACATTCACCTCAGAAGCGGACGAACTAACCAGCCTGGGTACGCTTAAACCTCATCATCTTTACATACCCAGGAGAGGTGTCAATCATGATAAGGAAAGACTTACTACCCCTAAAAAGAAAAGAACCCGATCCTGCATGGATGAACCAAGAAATAGCCTTTCCTCCCAAGAGCGAATGCTGCCCTACCTTGGATCCCATCATAGTGGAGGGACAAGTAGGTGACATCATCGTCCAAAAAGTATACGTAGATACAGGGAGCTCCACGGAGGTTATTTATGAGCACTTCTTTCGACAGCTGAAAAAGTCTGTCCAGGCACGCATGAGAAGATCTGAATCAGCACTTCAAGGGTTCAGTAACGAGACGACGTGGCCGCTGGGAGAGATAACACTCCCTCTAACCCTAGGAAAGTATCCACGGGTGAGGACCGAATGGATGAATTTTGCGGTGATCCAGGCACCGGCCCCCTTTGATATCATCCTAGGAAGACCAGGATTATACCAGTTAGGAGCTGTTCCTTCCCCCTTTCATGGGCTGGTGAAATTCCCCACTCCCCATGGGGTCGCAACAGTTCGTACCAAAAGACAGGGAAAAAGGTGGTGCGCCTCGGCTGAAAGAACGGATAAATCGCCATCGATACACCATGATCCGGAGGATAAACTCGTCATCAACCCGAAGTACCCGGAACAGACCGTATCCATAGGATCACACCTGTCTAGGCCTTGTAAGGAAAAATTATTCACATTGCTCTACAACAACATGGATGTATTTGCGTGGACACCTTCTGATATGACGGGAGTACCCAGGAGCATTGCCGAACATCGGTTAAAAACTTATCCCAGCGTGGAGCCGGTAAAACAGAAAAAGAGGGGAATGGCCCCGGAGCGTAGCCAAGTCATAAAAGAAGAGGTGAATAAGTTAACAGAGGCGGGAATCTTACGAGAAGCGAGATATCAGACTTGGGTGGCAAACCCCGTTCTTGTGGAGAAAAGTGACCACTCCTGGAGAATGTGTATTGATTTCAAGAATATCAACAAAGCCTGCCCAAAAGACAACTACCCATTGCCGGAGATAGATTGGAAGATCGATTCTCTAATGGGATACAAATACAAATGCTTCCTGGATGCCTACAAAGGCTATCACCAGATACAAATGGCACCTGAAGATGAGGATAAGACGGCCTTTTATACGGATTTTGGTATATTCTGTTACAGGAAAATGCCCTTTGGATTGAAAAATGCCGGAGCCACCTATCAAAGGTTGATCGACAAAACCTTTGAAACCCAAATTGGTAGAAATCTGGAGGCATATGTTGATGATCTCGTCATTAAGAGCCATAAGGAGGAAGACATGATTGGTGACATTGATGAAACCTTTCAAAAGCTGAGAAGTATCAACATGAAACTAAACCCTAGGAAATGTACGTTCGGCGTGGTGGAAGGGAAGTTTCTAGGACATGTAATAACCGAAAGGGGGATCAAGGCCTGTCCTGACAAGGTAAAAGCAATTACTGAAATGAAATCCCCTGCGACATTGGGAGAGGTCCAATGTCTCAACGGCAGGCTGGTGGGTTTAAGCCGATACCTCTCAAAATCAGCCGAACGGTCACTCCCCTTTTTCAAAGCGCTAAAAAAAAGCATTAATGTGACTGATTTTATTTGGACGGCTGAGGCCGAAGACGCCTTTCAAGAATTAAAAAGATATTTAGCTCGGCTACCGGCCCTGGTAGCCCCAATGGAAGGAAAGGAACTATTTGTGTACCTGGCAGCCTCCGATAACACTGTCAGCGCCGTCCTGATCACAGAGGAAAAAGGAAAGCAGACCCCCGTTTATTTTGTGAGTAAAGCCCTGAGGGCTGCCGAGCTAAATTACCCACCCATGGAAAAATTGGCTTTAGCCCTAATATATACGGCTCGGCGCTTACCCCGATACTTCCAGGCATACCCAATAATAGTGATGACCGAGTTACCTATTAAAAATATATTGGCGACACCGGAGAGGTCAGGAAGGTTGGCAAAGTGGGCCATAGAATTAGGAGCCTATGCAATCGAATATAGACCGAGGCAGGCCATGAAAGGACAGGTGCTAGCAGATTTTATTGCTGAGGTACCGATACCGCCGCCCCCACCCATGAAGGTTAAGGATGGGAAGTTAACTATACCACCTTGCCCGGCACCAAAAGGTGAAGTATGGTTCTTATACACCGATGGGGCATCTAGCAGTTTAGGATCAGGAGCAGGTATGATCTTGGTTAGCCCTACGGGAGAAGAATTCACTTACGCGCTGAAGCTCTCCTTCGACAGCACCAACAATGAGGCAGAGTATGAGGCTTTGTTAGCAGGATTACGAATAGCAATCAGAATGAAGATATTGAACCTCGAGGCAAGGGTAGACTCAGCACTCGTGGCTAATCAAGTAAAGGGTGATTTCGAGGCCAAGGACGAAAACATGGCAAAATACAAAGCTTTAGTGGTGGCCCTTGTACAGAGCTTCAGGTACTTTAACATTCGGCAAATTCCAAGGGAAGAAAACACAAAGGCTGATGCCGCTAGTAAAATGGCATCAGTAGCCCATACGGAGAAGCAGAAGAAGATCCTGGTGGAAGTTTTAAATCGCAGAAGCACGGAAGTAGAGGTAGTGGGAGCGATAGTAGAAGACACTGATCCAAATTGGATGACCCCCATCGTCCATTGTCTAAGGACAGGAGAAGAGCCCGCTGACAAGAAGGAGGCAAGAAAGCTAAGAATAAAGCTCCCCATGTATGTGTTAGTCGAGGGGACACTATACAAAAAGGCTTTCCTTATGCCCTTACTTAGATGTGTAGGTCCGAAGGAGGCAAACTATGTGATCAGAGAAGTCCACGAAGGGGCCTGCGGCATGCATTCGGGTCCTCGAGCCGTAGTATCTAAAATAATCAACCTAGGATACTATTGGCCTTCCATGCATAGAGATGCCACCGAGGAAATACAGAAATGCCAAAGTTGCCAAAGATATGCTTCGGTCCCCAGGCATCCAAAAAACGACCTGATTTCAGTCACATCAGCTTGGCCTTTCCACCAGTGGGGCATAGACATTGTAGGACCTTTCCCACTCTCCCCAGGAGGAGTTAAATTCCTGCTGGTGGCCATAGATTACTTCACCAAGTGGGTAGAAGCCAAGCCATTAGCCACCATTTCCGGGGCCCAGGTGAAGAAGTTTGTTTGGGACAACATTGTATGCCGATTTGGCTTGCCAGGGATTATTATCTCAGATAACGGAAAGCAATTCGCGGATAACCCATTCAAAGAATGGTGCAAAGAGATGAGGATCCAACAGAACTTCACTTCAGTCGCTCACCCACAGGCCAATGGCCAAGTGGAGAGGGCCAATCGAAGTTTGGTCGAAGGGATAAAAACCAGGTTGGATAGAGAGGGGGGCAAATGGCTAGATCAGTTGTCACACGTGCTATGGGCACATCGCACCATGACAAAAACAAGCAATGGTGAGACACCTTTCAGCCTTGCATACGGAACAGAAGCCATTATCCCAGCGGAAATCGGGATGCCAACGGCCAGAACAGGCATGCATTCTGTTGAGGAGAATGATAGGGAGCTCCGCCTTAATCTCGACTTAGTTGAAGAAAGAAGGGAAATTGCAGCAATACGCGAAGAAAAATACAAAAGACAGGTGGAAGGATATTACAACAAGCGGGTAAACCCCAAGGCTTTCAGGACGGGAGAATTGGTTCTTCGGAACAATGAAGCAAGTAGGCAGGAAGACACTGGGAAGCTAGGCCCAACATGGGAAGGACCTTACAAGATCAAAAAGATCCTTGGAAATGGATCCTATGAATTGGAGGGGACAGAAGGAAAGGCCATCCCACGAACGTGGCATGGAGGCTTACTGAGAAAATGTTACGTCTAAGTATTGTAAAAGGAAATTTCCTTTATTATGATGTAATGATTGTAACCCCAGATATTATATAAAATATATACCGACTCTCGAAAAGAGACGGAGATTTTCACATCCACTAGTCTGAACGTATATCCTAGTGAAGATACAAAAAAAAAAAAAGGGTCTAAGTGCTCTTCTGGGAGGGACGCTTCCCAGCTTAATAAACAAACACACGGTATTCTTTAGTAAAAGGCGAAAGAATAGTTCGCTATGTGCTCACCATATAAAAGAAAAAGTATAAAGGAGGAAAGAAGTAATCAACAGAAAAATTAAGAGGAAAATGCATACATTGACGCCACTACGATTAAAAGTCACGATTATACAAACAGAAGTCCAAGGGATCAAATGTCCCACATAACAAAATAAGTTCAAACACCATACCAACTAACAGAAGGCTATTCAGCAAGGGGAGCCGCTGGCTCGATCTTCAATAAGTCTTCAGCCGAAAGCTTGACATCCTGACCAAGGGCTTCAAGATAGGGAAAGGAGAGCTGCTTCAAACGATCAAGGGCCTCATCTAATTTGGCATCGGCCGCCTGATCAAAGTTGGGGGTACCTGACATGGGAAGACTCCTCTGCGCTTGCCGAAAACCACTACGTACTCCAGAAGCATACCCAGCATTGGTATACAGAGTAGCAATTTCTCCGTACGGAGCATTAAACTCGTGGCTCTGATGGAGCTTCCCGACAAAGGCCTTCACCCCGTCCTTAAGTAACCATGCCACCTTCCCGTCCAGCTCATCCTTCTCAACTGAAAGCTGCTCACATTTAGCCCCTAGGGCAGAATTTTCGGCCACAAGCCTTTGGTTTTCACGCTCAAAAGTAGCCTTCTCAACAGTCAAGTTTTCAACTACGGCCTCCGCCGCGGCCTTTTCACCATCAATAGCCGCCCTATCGGCCGCCAACCTTTCCCTAACCAAACTTACCTCAATCTTCTCAGACAGCAGTTCCTCATTCTGGATTTCCAAACTTTTCACTTTTTCAATTAGTCCCTCCCATTCAGCAAGAGGCAACGACTTCATCCCAGGATCTACACATGGTAAAGGCTGAACCCTCACAAGATCACTGTTGGTACGCTCCAGGTCACGAAGGTGCCTCCTAAGACCTCTAACTTTCCTCTGAGCCTTGACAGACTTTTTCAGCCAGAAACTGGCCCTTCGGAATTGAGCCCTAACACGTCTCCGGAGTTTGACACTCTCTTCCTCCGACTTTTTAACTTTAGCCTTCGCAGCTGACAAACGCCCGTCTTTCTTAACAAACGACCTCTCAAACTTGGCAACGGTACCACTGGAAGCCTGGTAACGTCCACGGACTTCCGTACCAGCCACTGCCAATTGAGCAAGCAACACGTTATAATGATTGATCAACGTCTCCTCCGGGAGACTCCTCCAGCGATGAGCCTCGACTGGGGTAGCAAAATGGTCCAGCATATCTTGACAAACCTCGGGATCACTCATCCCGCTACCACACTTGGCTTTCCACCCGGCCACATAAATATTTGATAAGGGATCATCCCTGTCATCTGTTGAGTGAGAAGTAAATGAACCTCCGGCCTCGGTCAAGGTAGCCCCCATAGGAACGCTTTCTCCCTCATCTACGTTCTTCCCACGGTCACTGAGAGGGGCAGGTTCCTGGGCTCTAGGCCCGCCGGAAGAAGAGACAACAGGGGGATGAGAACCCGAAGCATGGAGAATGGGAGGAGCATCCAGAGAAGGCGTAGCACTGTGAGAAGGAGCCTCTGCCACAAAAGATAGAAAGGTTAGATTCAATCTAAAAAAAAAAAAAAAAAAAAAAAATCTTTAGAAATACCATCGGCAGGAACAAGTTTCCCTCGTTTAATCTTCAGAAGGCCGGTACCTTGAACCCGCTGTCTCTTGCGTGTTGATGGCGGAGCTGACGCACCTTGAGAACCAACCACCAAAGGAACTACGCCAGGAATCAACGTTTGGATCTTTACAGAGGGGGGCACAAAATCTCCAATCCCTCGCTCCAGGATACCCTTTGCATTCTCCCCTAAAGCAATTAAAGGGAAAGATACCCCAGCCAAGGTCTCCAGCTTCAAATACTCCAACAAAGAAATGGCTATACACATCGAAAGGAAAATCGTTTTAAAAAAAAAATAATAATAATGAAAAAGAGAAGAGTAATATAAAGAGGCGTGCAGGAAGGAAGACTCACGGCGACCACTTAGGTGAATGGAAGGGTCCATATTCAGGGAAGGCCAGTTCCGGCTCAAACCACCCAGCACTAGCACTGACTCGTCATGACTTCGAGCGTGGATCTTGTTCAGAGAAATCAATCGGCAGCGTTCTACCTCCACATCAGTAAGAGGAGGAGGGGGATCGGAAATAGAACCAGACGAAGCAAGCCGCCAGGGAAGAAATATAGGGGCCACATATCTATCAAGCCAAATGAACCTATCCTTCCACTGCTTTAAACTAGTGGGAACGAAACGAAAACATTCCCATTCCTCATCACCCACCTTCTGACGGCGTTCCACAGTAAACCAATCCCCCGACCGAAGCAGTTTGAAAAAACTCCTCCACAAATTTAGGGTTGCAGGAAACCCTAGGGCATGACACAGTAACTCAAAATTAGTCACCCTCAAAGCCGCCAAGGGATTAAATTGTGCAAGGCTCAACTGATAATATTCGATGACGGACAAAAAGAAGCGAGTGAAAGGGATACGAACGTTGGCCGCGTCGAAAAAAACGGGTATACATTGCTATGGAATCCTCAGGACAATCAGCAACGTTGGTTTCCGCCGCGGGATTACGAGCCCGCCACTCCACTTTCAACCCGTAATCCTTTATGAGAGCGATGAATGGGGCGTGTTTTAGGCTGCAGCGTGAAGTAAGCATATCACCTTTAGTCATATCGAAAGGATTGGAAAAAACTAAACAGCGCGCAATGGTGTTTAAAGAAGAAGAAAGGAGGAAATGGCAATTGATGTTAAGAAGAAAAAGGAGAATAATGTTTGATTTCAGAAAATGTGAAGGAAAAATAAAATAAAGTTACCAAGGAATATTTATAGGAAGATGGATAATCAAGTCACTTCCCCCATCAAATCAGAAGAATTAATAACCAACATGCAATAATTACTATCTAAGTGCAAGTGGAAGAGTCAGACAATTATAGTCTAGGGAAGGCTCGATCAGAAATAGACCTTAACTTTCCCACTCACTTCCCTAGGCTAGGGGGGGAGATGTTGGGATAGGGTAGTTACCATGTCAGGACGAACCATGCCTTCGTCCAGCCAACCACCGGAAGGGAAAGAACATAGAAAGTCAGAGGTCACGGAAGGATGAAGGGCAGCATTAATTGCGGACAAGACAACTGATGGCAGCATTTAATGAAGAAGAGCGTGGGAGACAAGACGCCGCCCACGCGCCTCTGCATTTAATAACCATCACAGTCAGTTGACTGAAGTGGAGGAAAGGTAACCACGTCGTTGACACGTATGAGGCGACAGATTGGGGCGGACCGGTCCTAAGATATTATCCGGAGGGTAATGACCGAAGACTTACTATATAAGGGCAAGTCCAAGGAATTGAAGAGGGTCGGCGGATTCTCGTAATACACTTATTGCTAATCATTTAACTGGTTGTAGTGAGAACATTCTTTGTATTCAATGTTCAATCATTTACATCATTGAATGTTTGGTCAATCTATTCAACATTGTATGGGATTCTTAGTATTATTCCCACCCTTCGTCTAGAACCGGACGAAGGGTCCAGAGTGACAAAATTTACTTTAACAGTATTGGTCAGATCTTGATAGGGGCTTGAGTTTGAATAACATCGAGTGTTTATGAGTAGTTACGTCTTAGTTGGTGGTTTTTGACATTGTATTTTAAATGATAGATTAATCATTCGATTAACACCTGATCATAGTTCTTCTAACCTTTTTCCATAATCTGGTCTTCTTAGTTTACGTTGTTTTTGGAAGGTTGATGTCAGAGAGAATTCTCTTTAACCACCAAGGGTTGATGTCAAAGAGACTTCTTACTCAACACTTTCGGAGCAAAAAACCAGTATATAGCAGTAGAAGTAAGCATAATAGTAAAGGTTGTACCAAAATTGAGTCACACTCGTATAGGTATACGTCTTATCAGATTGTCAAACAACATGAAGCGGAAACAAGTTAGAATCAAACACATAATCAATGTTAACTAAGTTAAGAATTATACCTTTGTTGCTGATTTGTCTCGTTTAGGATTTATAGTGAAATTTCTCTACAGGTTTGTACACGACACCTTCTTTAGCAACAAACTTGTATGCTAGTACGCATTATAATCACCACAACTCTTGTCGAACTTGCTTGCTTAAACCGTATGCTCGAACTACACCTCCTAGGTATTCGAAACCCTTATTGTTCAAACTCCAAAACATACCGAAACCCTTGTTTGGGTGCTTGGCCGATCGACCACGGAAAGAAGCAGAAAATTCGATTTAGGTGAAAGTCTAATCGATTTGGTGTAGAAAAAATAAAGGACTTGATGTTCCTTACATAGTTAACCAATGTCTTGGAGAATAAGTTGTATTATAATCAGGAAACCTCCATAATTATATAATAATCATCCCATTTATTAATTATTACAATTAACTTATTTAATTAATAATTAGTAAATAATAAACACATAGTCATGTCTAAATGTCAATATGTACAACCCTATAGAATCATATATTTACGAACACACATTTACTAAAACTATAAATATCAACACTCCTAATTTTGTATCACGTGTTATAGAAAGGAGAAATGCTACATCCTCCTAATTTGTATTTACTTAGCATTTATCTAAGGGTTATGTTATGCAAACCCCCCTATATGCAAAACCCCCTATTAGTGTCCCATCTATGACACAAATGTGTCATAGATGTGACCTTTTTTGTTTTTTTTTGTTTTTTTTTTTTGTCTTTTTGTGGTCATTTTAAAAAAAAAAAATTCAATATCGTAAAAAAACAATAATTATACATAATTTAACGAAAAAATAAATTGTGATATGATTAAATTTGTTTATTATTATTAAATAGCATAGTTGTGTATTTGTTTCAAGTTGTATTTAAATTAAAATTTGGTTGGCAAATTAGTTACCCTACTGTTTTTTATTATAGAGTATTATTCACATATTCGGTATAATAAAAAACAGTATTATTCACATATTCGGTATAATTCGTATTCTATTATTCACATATTTGGTAAAATCGAATTGACGGTAAAACATGATTTTTCTGTTTTAGCAACCTTCGTTTTTACCAGAAATGATATAAATAAATTTATGAGTTTTTCGTTATTGTTATATGTTTATTAACAAAAAAGTGACAATAAAAATAATAATTAAAAGCTTGTATGTGTAAAAATAAAATACATGTTCTGTGTCAAACGGAAATTTATTCATATTGTTGAATAATATTAAAAATCCGACAGTATTTGTTTATAAAACCTAATAATTTCACCTTTTTTTATAAAAAAAACGAGAAAAATATTTGTATAAAGTAATGTGTTTTTATAAAAAAAATTCGTCGGATTTTATAGACTTTTGAAAAAAAACATAACGAATCAGAATTCTGTAAAGGCTCAGAAATTTATTTTTTGTCGAATGTTAATTTTTTGTAGACTTTTGAAAAAATTCGTCGGATGTTAATTTTTTGTTAATAAACATATAACAATAACGAAAGCCTCATAAATTTATTTATATCATTTATGGTAAAAACGAATAATTTATTTGTTCGTTACATCATTATACTGTTTTTTATTACACCGAATATGTGAATAATAGAATACGAATGTTGTATTTTAATACAAAATTTATTTTTTCGTTAAATTTTGTATAATGTTTGATATTTTACGGAATTTGAAAAATTAAAAAAAACGACAACAAAACGATAAAAAAGACACAAAAAACAAAAAAAGTCACATCTATGACACATATGTGTCATAGATGTGATATAAAGTGGATAGGAGGGGTTTGTATAACCAAGTAGGGAGGGTGAATATTATCAAGGATATAAGGTCCAATACCAATTCACAACAGCCCATGTCATCTATACAGCAGCCCAATTAATCAATTATGTACCATGTTTGAATAAGTCTTCAACTGTATAGTCAATACCTCTCTGATGTATACTCCTGTAGAATCGTTCTTTCATGTTGTAATCAGTCTATAAATACATTTGTATCTCATTGAATAATGTAAGCAATTCAATCATAAATACCAGCTCTTATATGGTATCAGAGCTGCAATAGCTCATACGAGTTCTTTCTTCCAGTCAATTAACGATCCTCTTAACTTTCACCAAAATTCCCAAATCGAAAATCACGATGGCAACCATCATTGAAGTCACCACTCATACTCACTTTCCAATCAAGCTCAACTCCCATAACTTTCCTGTCTGGCGCAAGCAGGTAGTCGCTACCCTCACTGGCTTAGGGCTCGAAGGCTACATCATTGGAGCTACAGAAATTCCGTCCAAACAACTCGCCACTGACATCACGAAAACAAATCCAGCGTACCTTCTCTGGTTCCGTCAAGACCAAATCATCTTTGGGGCGTTACTTGGAAGCTGTTCAGAAACCATTCAACCTGTTGTTTCCTCTGCTGAAACAGCACGTGAAGCATTCACAAGACTCACATAGAGCTATGCAAGTGTCTCTCGCTCTCGTATTATCTCTCTGAAATCTCGCCTTGCAAATAACCCTAAAGGTACCCGCTCCATTATCGAATTCCTCCATGATATGAAACAAATAGCCGATGACTTAGCCTTAGCCCAAAGCCCAGTTGACGAAGAGGACCTCATTGTCCATATCTTGGGCCAGTTAGGCGCTGACTATACCCACATCGCTTCAGCTCTCAAAATCCGAGACACGCCAATTAAATTTCCCGATCTTTTTGACAAACTCATTGATCATGAAAGAACCTTGAAAGAAACACAACCATCCTCGCTCATCGCTACAGTCAATACCACCCAGAAATACACCACTCGCTATCAGCAAAAACCCAACTATGACAATCGCCCTTTCAACAGGTTTCCCAATAACAATCCGATTAATCGCCAATCTCGCTCATTCGGTCAACCCAATGGTCCACACTCTACTCAGAACACCGGACACAACTATCATCAAAGAGGAAATCGGAACACCAGCTACTGTCAATTCTGTAATATTCCAGGTCATGACACTAGGGAGTGTAGGAAGCTTGCACGGTTCCTTAAAGACAACAATATCACTATAAACCCCTCGGCAAATCCGATGGTCAACACAACCTCAGCAAATTCGACTTCATCAACACCTCCCTGGATGTTTGATACTGCTGCCACTCATCATGTTGCATCGAACCAAGCGCCATTTCACACCCTATCAGAATATGGAGGACCCGATGAGATCGTGTTAGGCAATGGTAAATCTCTCTCTATTTCTCATACTGGTCACTCCACACTTCCTACTTCCTCACGTCCTTTAAATCTTCATAATGTTCTATTTGTTCCTCAATTACGCAACAACCTCATTTATGTTGCCAAACTCTGCAAATCTAACAAAGTTTCTGTTGAATTTTTTCCATACTTCTTTCTTGTTAAGGATCTGCAGACGGGCAAGGTTCTCATGCGGGGGGTGAACATAAATGACATCTACTATGCTGCCATTTGTTCTCTTCAAAGTCTTCCAAGAATAAATTCAACAGTCATTTCCAATTCGTCTGTTCGTTCATGGCATCACAAGCTTGGTCATCCGTCCACCAAAGTCTTCAATTTACTTTTAGGTCGTTTAGGTTTATCTTGTAATAAAACGTCACTTGTTTCTTTTCATTGTGCCTCTTGTTTAATCAATAAAAGTCACAAATTGCCGTTTGGCCCCAATTCCTTTCAAGTATCTAAACCATTACAACTTGTTTACTCCGATGTATGGGGTCCAGTTCAAGTCTCAAATGATGACTTCACTTATTATGTTACATTTGTTGACTTCTACACCAGATACATCTGGTTGTATCCTATCAAAAGAAAATCTGATGTGTCCACGTTGTTTCCCCAGTTTAAACAACTTGTTGAAAAATTTTATAACACCCCTTTAGTGTCTCTCTTCACTGATAATGGTGGAGAATACATCAAACTCTCATCATATCTCCTACAAAATGGTATCTCTCATTTTACCACCCCTCCTCACACTCCCGAACAAAATGGGATTGCTGAACGACGCCACAGACACATCGTGGAGACGGGGCTGTCTTTGCTTCATCATGCTAATCTTCCTCTCACCTTCTGGTCTCATGCCTTCCAAACTGCTGTTCACCTTATCAATCGCCTTCCCACACCTATTCTTCAGGTTCAATCCCCGTATGCCAAACTCCACCATACCGAACCCACATATCAAAAACTCAAACCCTTTGGTTGTCTTTGCTATCCATGGTTACGACCCTATTCATCCTCCAAACTCCATCCCAGATCTGCCAAATGTATTTTTCTGGGTTATTCTTCCTCCAAGTCCGCCTACAAATGTTATGAACCCACTTCCCATAAGCTTTACCACTCCCGCCATGTTGAATTTATTGAGCATATTTTTCCGTACCAAACTGAACATCTCACCACTCTACCCACCGCAGACTCATTTTGTCCCACTCCACGAGCCATCAGTGAT
This sequence comes from Senecio squalidus, assembly GCA_910822075.1. NCBI lineage: Eukaryota > Viridiplantae > Streptophyta > Magnoliopsida > Asterales > Asteraceae > Senecio > Senecio squalidus. The sequence continues at coordinate 46,174,885 of CAJVGC010000592.1, read as the reverse complement.
GAATCTCCACCCACTTCATCAGATCCTTGCTGTCCCCTCTCTACAAGCACTCGCAATATTCCCCTCTTCCCGCCTCAAAACTCAGATCTTCCTCCTCATAATCTCCTGTCACCGCCACCTTCCCCTCCTCCACCATCTCCTCCGCACCTTCCAGCCTCTCCACCTCCTCCATCTCCTCCATCTCCTCCACCAACAGTCCGAGCCAACCAACCTCCACGCCACCGGAAACCGAACCCCAAATATTATAATGCCAATCTCATTAACACCACCACTTTACATCCCATACCCTCCACACTTGAACCTTCCACTCATCATCAAGACCTTAAAGATCCTCGATGGAGGCAGGCTATGGAATCTGAATTCAATGCTCTCCTGCAAAATCACACCTGGGATTTAGTTCCTTCATCTTCTCATACACCCATCGGCTGCAAATGGGTCTTCCGCATTAAACGCAACCCCGATGGCTCCATCTCCAAATATAAAGCCCGCCTTGTAGCCAAGGGTTACCTCCAACAATACGGGAAAGATTATTTTGATACTTTCAGTCCCGTCACCAAACCTGTCACCATTCGTACTATACTCTCCATAGCTCTCTCAAACAACTGGTGCCTTCGACAATTAGATGTCAACAACGCATTTCTTCATGGTACCCTTCATGAAGAAGTGTTTATGTCGCAACCACCTGGCTATGTACACCCTCAATTCCCAGATCACATATGTAAACTAAAAAATTCCATTTACGGCCTCAAACAAGCTCCACGGGCTTGGTACATCGAACTCACCACCTTTCTTATTCACTCCGGATTCAAAAAATCCCTAGTTGATGCTTCCTTGTTTATCTACAATCATCAAAACATTATCTGTTACTTCATGGTCTATGTAGATGACATCGTGCTTACTGGTAACAACCCCACCTTTCTTAACAGTTTTATCACAGCCTTGGGGACCAAATTTTCTCTCAAAGACCTTGGCATGCTTCACCATTTCCTTGGAGTTGAGGTCATTCCCACACCTACAAGTCTTTTTCTCTCCCAACATCGTCACATTCAAGACGTTCTCAATCAATTTCACATGGAAGGGGCCAAGGATGTTACTACCCCTCTGAGTGCAACTGAACCGTTATCTCTTTCTGATCAAACTCCCACAGTCGATGCCACTCCCTACCGTAAACTTGTTGGCTCACTCCAATATCTTGCCTTCACTCGTCCAGACATTTCATTTGCCATTAACAAACTCTCTCAGTTCATGCATAATCCTCGCCAAACTCATTGGCAAGCTCTAAAACGTGTTCTTCGCTATCTCAAAGGTACCATTCATCATGGCCTTGTTCTTAATCGTAACTCCTCTCTAACACTCTCGGCTTTCTCTGATTCTGATTGGGGTGGTGTTCATAGCGTGGGACGATCAACAACAGCTTATTTACTATATCTTGGCACCAACATAGTCTCCTGGAAATCCACACGCCAAAAGTCAGTGTCTCGGTCATCTACTGAAGCGGAATATAAAGCCATTGCAAATGCCTCAGCTGAACTCATTTGGCTCAAGAATCTTCTACAAGAATTAGGTGTTTCATTACCCACTACACCCACATTGTTCTGTGACAATACTGGTGCTACATATCTCTGCGCAAATCCGGTCTACCACTCTCGCATGAAACACATAGCTCTTGATTATCATTTTGTCAGGGAACAACTTGCCTCTGGTCAGCTCAAAGTTTACCATGTTCACTCTCATGATCAGCTCGCGGACATGCTTACTAAGCCTCTCACTCGAGCACCATTTTTGAGAAATCGTTCCAAGATTGGAGTCTCCGATGGATCCTCCATCTTGCGGGGGCGTATCAAGGATATAAGGTCCAATACCAATTCACAACAGCCCATGTCATCTATACAGCAGCCCAATTAATCAATTATGTACCATGTTTGAATAAGTCTTCAACTGTATAGTCAATACCTCTCTGATGTATACTCCTATAGAATCGTTCTTTCCTATTGTAATCAGTCTATAAATACATTTATATCTCATTGAATAATGTAAGCAATTCAATCATAAATACCGGCTCTTATAAAGATAACTTGAGCCTTTATCTAAATGTAATATCAACAATATTTATGCATATAAAGCAATACGCGGTGACATTATTTCACGAGAGTGGACTATTTAATAATGTTTTTGGCTTTACTTTAACTATTACTGTAACACCTTCTTCGTTTTTTATAAAACGTATTTCTTAATATTTATAATGTAACAATCATATAAGTTTCACGTCATGACAAACCGGATTCATGTCACATGTTACGAGTATTAAGAGGACCAATTGATACAATATTAATAAACTGATTTTTCGATGTATATGATATATAAATTTTAAAACATAAGTACTAACGAATAAGGTTATTCGTGTGTAGTAACGGACTCTTCTTTGCAATAAATAGATAAAAAAAACTCATCCAAACTCTGACCGAATAAAAACATATAACTATCATGACATTATATTTATGTGTACTTCATCAATTATTCGGTATGATTTTCATATCCGAAATTCCAAGGTGAAAACATAATACAATAGTAATTTGGGTATTTGCTAAGTAATTTACATATGTATTTTTGTATAACCTTTTTTTTCCTGTTTAAGAGTCTTAAAAATTATTGTAAAATTATTGAATGTCAAAGTAGTACATATTCAAAATCCAGTTATTATGGTTGCTAGTAGTTCAAATAATAAAAGTAGTTGATTTTGACCCAATATTATGTGACTGATGTTGGTTGTTTTTGGAATTTTGCATTTGAAACTTTCTTTATTTACATATTCACTTTTATTAATCCATATTTGATTTTTATTTATTCTCTTTCAAAGTAATTTTCAAAAGCTGTATTCAAAAAGTAGTGCTCATCTTTGAATTGAAAATAAGTACAACATATACAATTGATAATCAAACATAAAATTTAGTATGGAGAACCAAGAGATTACCTTATTTTCTAGATAAAATAAATCGATCTTTTAATTTAGAATAAAAACGCGTCTATAGAAATATATAAGTTATTTGTTATAAATATATTTTTTAAGGTATCAACATTTATATTTCTATATACCTTTTTACCTGCTAATAATATATATGTTGATAACAATACTTAACGTAGTAGGTGCGAAGCTAGAAAATTTTATACATGGAGCTAAAGTAAAAAATAATTCTTGGGTAGAGTTTAGCGTGTTTTGTTCAATGATTTAGGCTTATCGGATTAACTTTTGTAAAGCCAAATTTGTCGAAATGGACTTAGTGTAATATTATTTATATTTTAAAAAGATAATAAGAAGAAAAACTGTCTACTTTATACCCATCTATAATCGTGTCTTTGTCATGAATATAAATGTGTAACAATATAAATATAAAGTAATTAAGGTAACAGTGATTGGCTAATGGAGTGGTCAAACAAGACAATTAACAATAAAAAATAATATAAAAATAAAAAAATAACTTTTTTTTTTCTTTATTGTCGGTGGAAAGTTATTACCCAGAAGAGTAATTGTGTGCACACTTGGAATATCAAAAGAGATCTTTACACTTATCATAAATTTATCATAAAAAATAAAAAAATAAAAAAATAAAAAAAATTATTTTTTATATTATTTTTCAAGATTTCCCATTTCATTATTTCAACCCATTTTCTTTTTCTTCTTAATATCTCTCTGTGATTTATTCAATCATTCAAGAAAGAGAAAAAAGATTGAATCTTTAAAGACCCTTTTAACCTTTTGAGTCTTTGACCCAACTGGGTCCATGAATCTGCAGCTAAAGATTTCAACTTTGTAAGTTTTTTTCTTGATTTTTAAGGTTTTTGTTCTTGATTTGATTTGGGTTTTTTTTGAATTTGTGTTTTTTAGCTTAAAGTTTGAATTTTTAGCTGATTTGGGTTTAAAGTTTTGAGCCCTAATTAGATTCTTGAACTTATTGTTTGTTAATTAGTGTTGATTATAAGTTTTTTGTTGATGGGCATGCTGCATTTAATGCTATTAATGAAATTTATAGATCAATCTGTTGATTTGGAAGATTTAATTGGTAAAAAGTTTGGATTTTTAGTCTTTTTGATCACTTTGTTGTTTAATTTGTATGTTTTTTTGAATCTTTTTAGGATTTGGGAGCATTTTAAAAACCGAGTTATCGAAACTTTGAAACCCTAAAAAGTTCTTGTGATTGCAACTTGTTGATTACTGTATTATTGATGGGTGTGCTACATTTAGTGTGATTAATGAAACTTCGTGTTTTATGTATTTTGATCGTATCATGAACCGGGATCTTTAAAGTTTGAAGCCCTAATAAAGTACCTCTAATTGCTTTATATAAGCTATTTTGTGTGCTTTATAATGGGCATATGCTGGATTTATAGAAATTAATGAACTCGTTACATTTGATGAGATTTTACCATAGGAAGTGTCTATTGATATCACTTTGGGAGGTTTTAAGTAGTATAAACCTTTCATTTTTGCGAAGAATTTTTAAATAATCGTCTTTACTGTATTGTGTTTGTTTTTTTGTTTGAGCATTCGGGCATTTCAAGTATCATATTCTGTAACCAATTGACAGTTAGTTATGACTTGTTTTTTTTTATTTCATCTACTAGGTATCTTGAAATGGTTGCGGGAAGTGAAGTTTTGAGTGCATAAGAAGTGTAGCTTAATTATTTCATAATCTTTATTGTAATAATATTTATCAAGATATTTAAGGATTTCAAGTAGAAGTCAACTACCGACAGCTATTTTGAAACCATGGGGTGTGAATTCTCTAAACTGTGCGGCTGTTGCGATACTGTACAAGATGGAGCTGTAACTCAACCTGGCAATAATGGTATGTGAATCACTTATTGGCAAATTAAAAATGTCATATGTAATGTAGTTCGAAGTAGCAAAATGTGCCCATCAGGCGGTTTGAGTGATAAAAATGGGTTTGACAAAGATTGTTTTCTTTTTTGTCCTTGTTTTATAATAAGTTGTGTGATAAAAGGATTACATTAAAATAGTTTTCCCAATTAATAATCTAATTTTTATATAAGACAGATGTCGTAGATTATAATATTATATGCGTTCACTTTGGTCAACTCTTGACCCGCTTGACCCATTCATAAGTAAAATGGGTTGATATGATATGTTTTATTTTCCGCAACTCTTTAAATATGGGTAATATAATTTGTTTTTGTTTTTCTTATACAGAAAATGAGTTGGGTGAGGCAAGTGATTTGCCTTCATTTCGTGAATTCTCCGTTGAACAGCTTAGGAACGCTACATCTGGATTTGCGGTTGAAAACATTGTCTCTGAACATGGGGAAAAGGCTCCTAATGTTGTCTACAAAGGGAAGTTGGCAAACCAAAGGCGAATTGCTGTCAAACGGTTTAATCGATCAGCCTGGCCAGATTCAAGGCAGTTTATGGTAAATATATTTATAAAAAGTTTTACTTTGTTGTTCTTCATGATTTTGAAATATTCAACTTGGTTTATGAAATATGACAGGAAGAAGCAAGAGCGGTTGGTCAGCTTCGAAACCCTAGATTAGCCAATCTGCTTGGTTGTTGTTGTGAAGGCGATGAAAGATTACTTGTTGCTGAATTTATGCCACACGAGACACTCGCAAAACATTTATTTCATTGTAAGTTAGTAATAAGAAATTATTGATTTTAAATTATTTTTTGAGAACATTTAAAAGTGAACCTTTTAATCTTTTTATGTATATCGAAACAGGGGAAACACAACCTATGCAATGGGCAATGCGTTTACGCGTCGCTTTATATCTTGCTGAAGCTCTAGAATATTGTACTAGCAAGGGACGCGCCCTTTACCATGATCTTAACGCCTATAGAATTGTTTTTGATGAGGTTTGTAATTTTGTATCTACCTTTTTATTTGAATATTTTTAAAGGTGACAACTTTGACATATTTACTTTATAATGGGTCGATTTTGGTTACGGTTTTTCCTAACGGATCAAATACATTGTAGGATGCAAATCCAAGGCTTTCTTGTTTTGGGTTGATGAAGAACAGTCGGGACGGAAAAAGTTACAGCACAAATTTGGCATTTACCCCTCCTGAATATCTTAGGACCGGTATGAACTTTCTTTTTCATGACACTTGTTATTTTATTCAACTATTCAAGTCAAATTATTATTATTATTATCAATTTTTTTTAAGTTTATGGAAGCCATGTTGTAAGTTATGGCTAACAAGCCAAAAATGGGTTCGGATTGAAATTGTTTTATTTAGTACTGGTCAAATCGAGCTGACTCGAGTATTTTGTTGTTTTCTTCGTTCTTCTTATGTCATATTGTGATTCTGAATATTTTGTTATATAATTGTTTTATTTAGTACGGGTCAAATCGAGTTGACTCGAGTATTTTGTTGTTTTCTTCGTTCTTATTATGTCATATTGTGATTCTGAATATTATGTTATATAACTGTTTTATTTTTCTTTATATATAGGGAGGGTTACGCCAGAAAGCGTGATGTACAGTTTTGGAACCTTACTGCTTGACCTTCTAAGTGGCAAACATATTCCACCGAGCCATGTATGCACCGTACTCTCTTTCATGACTTATTTGTCTAAATTTATTATTGCGATTTATTTATTAAACTCTTTTTGTTTGACAATACTCCTTTGTTTGGTCATCACTGAAAGGCATTTTTGTCGTTAATGAATATTTATGCAAACCAAACGACTGTCTGTCTAATAATCAAAATATTATTTGAATATATCAGGCCCTTGATCTGATAAGAGACAGAAATCTTCAAATGCTCACCGACTCTTGCTTGGAAGGCCAATTCTCTAATGATGATGGAACTGAATTAGTTCGTTTAGCCTCAAGATGTTTGCAGTACGAGCCACGTGAGCGACCAAATCCAAAGTCATTGGTTTCTGCTTTGGTTCCCGTACAAAAGGAAACCGAGGTAATAAATATTCTTTATGATTACATCACGTAACTCGTGTAACAAAATGTTAATATATAACTTTTTATTCAGGTGCCATCTCATGTATTAATGGGCATACCACAAGGTGGGTCCGATATGCCTCTATCACCACTTGGTGAAGCTTGCGTAAGAATGGATTTAACTTTCATACATGGAGTTTTGGAAAAATTAGGCTACAAAGATGATGAGGGCGCTGCAACCGAGGTTCGCTATATTTTTCGGGGTCGAAATTCGACTTTGTTTAACCAAGACTTTATTTAACTTTGACTTTTGATGCCTTGTAGCTCTCATTCGGGATGTGGACTAATCAGATACATGATACGTTAAACTCCAAAAAGAAAGGAGACTCTGCTTTTCGTCATAAAGAGTTCAAAGCTGCTATTGACTATTATACACAGGTTTGTTATCTCGTTTAATATGTTATATAATCGTAAAAGAAATAATTACTTTAATAATATTTTATTTTGTGGCGCAGTTTATTGAAGTTGGAACTATGGTCTCGCCAACAGTATTTGCTCGCCGGAGTTTGTCACATTTAATGAACGAAACGCCACAAGAAGCACTCAACGATGCAGTACAAGCACAAGTAATATCTCCTATTTGGCATATTGCATCCTACTTGCAAGCTGCTGCTTTATTTGCGTTAAAGAGGGAAAACGAAGCACAAATTGCACTCAGAGAAGGATCAGTTCTAGAAGAAAAATATAATGCCAACTGATCGGTTTTAAGCCTCGTGTATTCGCCCTTCACAACGCACAGAAAGAAACGTTTTATGGGGATTGGTACTAAGCCGAATCTTTAATTATTTGAAAGCAGAAAAATTTACAGTTTATGGCGAAAGGGTTTGATTTGTTTGTTTTTATGAAGCATTCTTCGCAATATTTTTTTTTTTGGTAAAATTGGTTGGTTGATTTGTTTCAAGTTTTACTTAGGGGGTGGTGTAATGACATGTTTACCCTTGTTAAGAGGGGAAGTAGCGACTTTTTCGAGTTTTTTTTCTTCTTCTATTAATGTTAATACAAAAACTTTGGTGGATTGGATTGGAATGGATTTATTTATTTTGTTGTTTAAGTGTTTCTGTCATCTTTTTTTGCTTCGAAACGTTAAATGAAATTTCAAATACTTAAAACATATAGAGGCTGAAGGCTGACGAGTGCTGGAAGGTCAAGGAAATTTGCGACCTGATGACAAGTGAGTTGGCAACCGAAGCCCCAGTGAACGGCACCTCTAACTATATGGGTCCTAACTCCTAAGGTAGTGAAATTCCTTGTCGGGTAATTTTTGACTCACATGAAAGGCGTCACGATCTGGGCACTGTCTCGGGAGAGAGACTTGGTGAAATAGATATTACTGGGAACATGCGGACTACATTACTTGAGACTTGGTAAATCTCAATTACAATGTTAGAGAAGGGTAGAGTCCTCGTGACTCGTCCTTTGTGTCACTAACTGACTATCGAAATTATGTGTATTGTCTGTCAGTCAGATTACAAAAAGCTTTAGCAAAAACCTACAAATATAATGAAGTAAATAAATCATAAGGAAAAAACTAACAGTAAAGATAAAGGTCAAAAAACAAAAGAATAAATAAGAGAGGGCCCAACCGGGTTCGAACCGGTGACCTATTGATCTGCAGTCAATTGCTCTACCACTGAGCTATGGACCCTTTGTTGCTTTTAGACGGAGTTAAATATATTATATAAACATTGCTTTAATATTTTTTTTTAAAACCAAAATAACAATTTTATTAATATGATCTTTTTTAATTGATTTTGTACTTATAAATTATTTAACTTAACTTAAGTAAAACAGATTTCCGCTAAATAAACCTAACAAAATAAATTAACATAATTAAAAACACGCTAAAACAAATACGTCGTAAACAGATAAATAACTGGAATAAATAAATATAAAGTTGTTTGCTAATAATAGTCATTCGGGATTGTGGGTATGTTTGATAAACATTGTAGTTGGAGATGAATGTTAGAATATATATTTAGAGCTAGAGGTTAAAAATGTAATATATTAAAAAGTATATAATATATGATTAAAAAAATTTGTATGAAAGGTATTTATATAATTTTTTATAATATAAGTTAAAAATATAAGTTAAAAATATAATATATTAAAAATAATATAATATATGATTAAAAAAGTTTGTATAAAAGGTATTTATATTATTTTTTATAATATAAGTCACAATTATTTTTTTTAAACTATTCGAAGTTGCTTATTTTTATAGAGTTTATTTTCTAGATAAGATTAACAATAAATTCTAATCAAACAAGTGTTTTTTCAGGAAAGAATTCAAGTCTTGTTTAAGCCTTTGTCATATATAGCAAATATATAAAAAATCTAGACACGGATAATAGTGTTTTATTAAAAACGTCTATCAATAACAAAGTTTCGAAACAATATTTAACAAATTTTAAATATAAATAAATAAGCTCTCAAATTGAAAATAAACAATCAAAGTTGTGTATTTTACGTGTTAAGCCGTCCACTAGTAGCGTGTACAAATTCGGGTCGGGTATCTTTTTACAGTTTCCGATCGCCGTCAATCACCGCCGCCGTGTCTATCATTTTCCGGTTAGTTTTATATATAAGTTATACTCTATATCTCACCTTATTCAACCTCAATTCTTATATATATATCTATAACTACAGATACAATTCTTCCTAATACTTCACCAGAAGGCAGAACCTATCCTTATTTAATCTCAAATGGTGAGTTTTGAATTCAATTTTTTTTTTTTTAATGAATTATATGCTTTGAAAGTAATTGATTTCATAATACTGTAGCGTATTACTTTTAATTTCACATAATTGTATTAAAATGATCTTAATTTTAGGGTTTAAGCTTTGGTTATGGTTTCGAACTAATGTTTCCATTCTAAGTATCATAATCTGATGATAAGATGATATGTTGTTGTTAAAGTCGGTTAGCGATCTTTTTCGCCTTTGTATCGTTAGTGTAACGTCTTCTTATTAAACGTCATAGCTGGATACAGTTGTTTGTTATTAAACGTGATAGCTGGATACAGTTGTTTCTTTAGGCTTGGTTCTTAGTGATGCAGAACAGATGCACGTTAGACGTATAATAGCAAACGTTGTAGAAAATCTATCTTGCTCAAAATATTGAAATCAAACCCTATGATATAAAGAAAATCCCCAATGCCACAATATTTTTACACCATGGACATAAAAAAGCGAGTGAAATCTGAAATTATAGCGCTTGGATTTAGTGCGTTTCACATTTTCATTCACTGATCATAGGCCATGTGATTCCAGCCAGTTCAAAAGTCGGGGGCATTTGAAGTTTGTCACTTTATTATGTGATATATGAATCATTGAATCTAACTACTCTATATCTTCTGTATCAATTCATGAAATAAAAAATCAAATAATTATATAAACAATTCAGTAATACGAGTTTTTCTCTTCTTCAAATTTGTAGGGTACGCAACAGGTGGAAGGTAATGTATTAGCACTCATAGAGAATGTGGTGATGCCTCTTCATGAAGTACTAAACGCTGTAAGAATGGTGAAGAAGGAAGCAGCTGAAAAGATAAATCCTCTCATCATCACTCAAGCTTCATCACTAAGTACCATTCTCTCATAGCGTTCCTATGTATCGTTTATATCCTTTTAACCCTTTAAAATGTCTTATAATTTATGTGAATGACTAACAGGTTCTTTGCCAATGGACACATCGTCTGTGGATTTCATCATATCTATGGGCAAATCACAAGATTTTCCAAGTGACAAGCTGTTTGAGGAATTTTCGCGTGTGTTGAAGCCTGGTGGAGAAATATTTGTTCATCGAACTCTCGATGCTGCCCAAGAAAATGTAAAGTCATCTTATTTCTTAAAGTGAAACTACACCCGGGTTTGAATATTAATCAATAATCTTTTTTAACCGTTTTGCAGGCATCAACATCCCTTGAGCGCAAGTTATTAGTAGCAGGATTTTCAAATATTGAGGTTGTTCGGATGGCAGAGGTATTGCCGGAAGGTCTGCAGTCTTTTGGGGTAAGTAAATTGTACCCAGAATTAAGTGGTCTTGAATGGATAGCGTCTAAATGAGTTTGGTGGTAACAGGTTAAGGGAAAGAAACCTTCTTGGAAAATCGGTTCATCTTTTTCTCTTAAGAAGCCAGTGAAAACCTTTCAAAAAGTCCAGATTCTCGATGACATGGATCTTATTGATGAAGATAGTCTCTTATCTGAAGAGGATTTAAAGAAACCTGTGCTCCCACCTGGTAAGGAATTAAAGTTTGTGTATTTCCGTATGATTTAGAATTTCTTTAATGCTTACTACGACAGATAGGTAATCGGTGATTGAAGTTTTACCAAAATGGGAATGTTTGCAAACTGAATAATTTGAATGTGGAACTTTGCCTTTACCTGTAATATTGAATTAAACGAAACAACTTATGTCCGTAACTTTCTTTGTTATCTGAACATATAAATGGGAGGATTTTGGAAAAACCTTGTAATGGTTTTTTTACATAGTTGAGTCTGCAAGGTTATAGACCAGTTTGCAGTCCTTCTTGAAGTCTATATCCGAAGCAAGATGGCCTCTACATGGTCATAGATGTAATCTGATGCTCCACTTATTGTCTTGTTTCTTATTGCACAATATATGATCGTCTTGCAGTTGGAGATTGTGAAGTCGGAAGCACAAAGAAAGCATGCAAGAACTGCGTTTGTGGACGAGCCGAAGAAGAGGAGAAAGTAGAAAAGTTGGGACTCACCATGGACCAACTTGAAAATCCAAAGTCATCCTGTGGCAGTGTATGTTTCCCCTGACCCGATATAACTTTTGTTCTATATCTTGAGAAAATTAACATTTATTTATATCTGAGAACGATTTTTTTATTTTCGTATCAAAATGTAGTGTGGATTAGGTGATGCATTCCGTTGCGGTACATGCCCTTACAAGGGTCTCCCTCCTTTCAAGTTGGGCCAAAAGGTAACGAATTTAGGTGGATATACATAATTACTTTCATGACGTTCATAAACCAATCTGAAAGTTTTATGTTTATTTGCAGGTGACGTTATCTGATAATTTTCTTGCTGCTGACATTTAAGACCCAAAAAAGAAGCTTCATACTTGAGAGATCATATATGGGTTTTCAAACTTTTCATAAATATACAATGTACGCTTGTACTGTAGTTTGTTTCTCCCGTCTTATGTTTGATTTATTTGGTGACTATTTTTGCGTCATAAGAAAGTGAGTGGTAAACTCGAACCCCAGTGTTTCTGCATTTCAAACATTATCTTTTTTGAAAGCAAGACAATACATGCATTTAAATTAGTAAGACTAAACATTATCAAATTTTACTTGAAAGTTGAAACCAAAACTTCATACCAAACGTTCATTTTTCCGGTGTTATCCATAGAGGCTACGAGTTAACGAGTAAGATGATGCATATGCCCATTACCATCATTACAAAAAGTGCAAATGATACTCTTATGCAATTTCTATTTCTATTCGAGTAAAATATACGACCTACAGCTTTCTTAGTTCATTATCTGATCTATTATCGCCAATTGAGGAATCTGGGCAATTGTTTTCTGAAGAAGAAAATTAATTTCATGTCGTTTACGATCTTCATAACCTGAATCTGTTAGCTCATTCAGTTCCTTATATTTGGAGTCATAAACCTTCTGAACTACGAAACCTGGATACTCTTTTGCACTTGGGATCTCCTTGTTTGGTGGAACATAGTGAACCCGACACTTGTGCATAACCGCCTCAGCTGGGAACTCGGTTTTATCAAAACTAAAGAAAAGCTCTCTCGATTCACCCGTTTTCCAGTTTTCTCCATTTTGGTTTTCTGCTATCTCAGGTCGATAAAACATTTGTCCAGTCACAGTAACCTTCCCTTGTGTTGCAGATATATCCTGTTTACATATACATAATACATGTATCAACAAGTCAGATTTTAGTATCGTTCAAACAAGCCAGATCAATTTGTTTCGGCCCATAAATACCTTGATTGTAACCACAGATGGCTTCGTGGTAAAATTAAATTCTTCGGTATCAAGCTCTTTAGGAACTACAAGCACAGTATCCTCCTGCAAACATAGAAACAAATATCAACTTATTTTATCAAAAGAACAATAACAAAATACACTAAAACTATTTGTACAAAACTCTTTTTTGCTAAAAATGAGAAAGAAAATAAGACTTCTGCTAGTGGAAATTTATGATCAACAAGACGTCCCGGTATTCTTACAAAAGATGTCACGTTCAAACCTCTCTGGATAACATTTAAGTGTGGTAAGAGAGATGATTCAGAAACGGTCATTAAATTACAATCATGATGCAATGGTCATGTGAATACTTTAATTAGACCATGTATATCCGAGTAAAAAAACCAACATTTACCTTTTTTCGGGTTACATTAAAATGTTTTCTTAGGTGAGGCAAGTTACAATAACCCAAATTTTATTTATTTATTTTTATATTACACCTTAAATCTTTAAAAAATTAATACAAATAAAAAATACACCATATATATTAATGGAAATTAATCTAACAAATAATAATAAAAAATAAATATCGCTATGGTTAACGTGAATTAAAAACTTGTATTTTAAATTATGGAGGGATAATTTTTTAAATAGATAGAGCGGTTATTAATTAAAATACAAGTAAATATAACGTGTCTGAAACGTTTATCTAACGGTGACTTACAAGCCGATAAGAAAAACCGTTAGCTTCAAATCCAATGAAATGGAACTTTCTAGAATCTTCGGTACCGGAAACCCTAACTACATTTCCGATTGTTTTCACATTCACTTCAGCTTCATCATCATCGTCTTCGTTGTCATCTTCGTCTTCTCCGGACGGAACAATTTCGCCTTCTTCGAGTTCTTCGAAAACGAACAATTTTCTTTTCTTCATTTCACCGGCCACCGGAAGTGGCAGTGGTAGTAGTGGTGGTGGAGAATCACCACCGTGGTTCTTTTCTTCCATCGTGTGATATGATTGGACAGGTGAATTGAGTGTTGTTTGTATGGTTCTTTTATCCAAAATAGAGATGACCAAAAGGACTTTATATAATCGGTATCAACCTAATATAAGCGTTATGGTATTTAGTAGAGTATTATATTTTTTTAAAATTTGGTATGGTATTTGTGTTATACCGGTTATTTCAATATTTGATATTGTATCGACGATAAAGAAACGGTTTATTTTGCTACAAGCTCACCTCTAACCTAAAAGCGACTAAAATCGTTGGGTCGTCAAGTGTGTTGAGTTGATGATATGTAATGGGTTCATCTTTGATCTTACAGGTTTGAGTAAAAAGGTTGAAAGTTACCATTAAGAAAGGTTATTTAGTTTGTACAAATCTAAATAAAGGTTGAAAAGGTATAAATGATTACGTACAATTATTTATCATATGGGTCCAACGACCCATATATGATTTGACAAGCGTATGAAGAGTTACTTTCATACGTGATGTTGAAAAAAATGTAACTAGATAAATGTCTTTATCCGTTTATTTACTATATAGAGTTTGAACACCGAAAGTATTGTGATAACTTTTTTTTGCCATAGGTTTGTAGAGTTGTATGTTTTTTTTCTTGTCACATAAATAAAAAATGACAAAATGAATTTCAATTTCATAGAATCAAAACTTTTAATTTTAATAATGTAGGGGACCAATTGAATCTCATTTGATTTGAACTTTCCTCATGTCACATCACCCATCGTTCCATGAACAGGATTTTGGTCACGAGCTAAAAGCTTTTAGCCCGGTGTCATGTGAACCGATCAATTAATCTAAAAGTTGTGTGATCAAATTCCGTTAAGAACAAAAGTATAAATTTATTATGTGTTATATTGGAAAATAATTATCTTTTTAAAAAAAAGTTATAAAACATCTTATTTTAATATCATATTGTTTTTTTTTTTTTCCGATTATATACAAGAGATTTAGTTGTTATGCTTTGGATTAGATGGGTGATATTGAATTACCACGAGCATAGTAAAAAATTTTTAACGGTTTTCTAGATGGTTCATAAATCAAAAGATTGTGAGTTCAACTTTCGAGAGAAAAAAAGTTGAATATATTTGTAGTGCGTAATATGTGTGTATTTCTTTACCTTTAAAAGGCAGGTCGCCGATGATAGTTGTTTGAAACGTGTTGATATATTGGCTCCAATAGTCTATATATTCGATCAATACCTAATTTGATGTGCAATGCCCCTATATGGTTATATATTGCTTTATATTAGGAAGGGGCTTAACGCTGGTTTTAAAGATGTCGGATTTCGTTGCTATATATATATTAAAGAGGTTTAAAATTACTATGTTACCTATGAAACCGTCTCACTCTCAAACCCGTTTCTGACTCATAAACGTTGGACAAGCGAACCCAATTACAAAAACGGGTTACTTGGTATTTGAGTTGAATTGGTTAAGCGGGTGTGGCTTTGGTCTTTGACCCAATTAGGTATATTGGAAAATGCATCGACCTCTTACGCTAATATCCAAAATCCTTTCAAGATTTTTTAGTCGACCCTAGCAATTGAGTCACCGCCCTTAAGTTCAAATCCTCTGGGTTTTATTGCAAGTGGCAAATTCTGATAATTATTTGTTGTTGCTGACATCTAAGAGCAATAAGAAAAGCTTCATACTTGAGAGATCGCATACAATATAGGTCTATAATGTACTCTGTTTCTCCCGTCTATGTTTGATTAATTTGGTGACTATTTTTGCGTTATAAGAAAGTGAGAGGTAAACTCGAAACCTCAGTGTTTTTTCATCTCAAACATAACATTTTTTAACACAAGACAAAGACAAATATTTAAATTCGTAATACTAAGCAATTTTACTTCAAATTTGAAACCAAAACTTCATACCAAACGTTCCTTTTTCCATTATTATGAATAGAGACGACGATCTAACATGTAAGATGGTGCATACGCCCATTACCATCAGCTTTCTTAGTTCTTGATCTTCTCTGTTATTCCCAATTGTGGAATCTGGGCAATTGTTTTCTCAACAAGAAAATTAATTTCGTGTCGCTTACAATCTTGATAACTTGAATCTGTCAGCTCGTTGAGTTTCTTATATCTGGAATCATATACCTTTTGTACAATAAAACCTGGATGCTCTTTAGCACTCGGGATCCCCTTGTTTGGTGGAATAAAGTGAACCCGACACTTGTGCATAACCAATTCAGCTGGAAACTCAATCTTATCAAAACTATAGAATAGTTCTCGTGCTTCACAGCCTTCAATTGTTTTCCACTTTCCCCCACTTTTGTTTTCTGCTATCTCGGGTCGATAAAATATCTGTCCATTCATAGTAACCTTCCCTTCTTGTGTTGCAGTTATATCCTGTTTGCATAAACACGAAGAAAAGAGTTAGTTTTTTAGTATTATTCAAACAAGACAGATCAAGTTAATGTCGACCCGTAAATACCTTGATTATTGCCACAGAAGGCTTTATGGTAATATCAAAATCTTCGGTATCATGTTCCTTAGGAAGTACAAGCACAGTATCCTCCTGCATGTTCATCATAAAACCGAAAATCATACTTTATTTTGAACAATAAAGCAATAATAACACCACATAATTGGTACAAAACTCTTCTTTGCTAAAACTGAAAAAAAAAAAAAAAATTTATGCTATAGGAACTTTATAATCAACACGGCGTCCATGTTTGAACCTCTCTAAGTAACATTTTCTAGGTAACATTTTTGGATGGTCAGGAAAAAGATTCAAAAACGGTCATGTGAGTACTTCAATTAGGCAGTCTAACCTCTCTACTATCTCGGTAACATCTTGAAGTGGTCAGGGAAAAGGTTCGAAAAGGGTCATGCGAATATATATTTGACTTTGAATCAAAAATACTACTAGCATATAGTACAACACCTCATGTCAATTTATGACCAATCATTTATATTATTTTCAATCTCGCAACGACAAAAATGGCGCGAATCAGATGATTATTTTGGTATTTTTGAATTCTCAAGTGATTATATATGTGATTTTCTCATAATTTTGGTTACCACAAGTGTACAAATAAACTTCCATTAAAACCCAATTACTCCATCCATCCATTTTAAATGTCCACAAGCAAAAATAATCATCAAATTCCTAAAAAAGCTTTTGCAACCGAAATTGGGCGAATACATGGTGTGAGAACGTGACAAAATTTAAACCTCAAATTTTGACATAAATACATGGCGCGAGAACGAACAATATGTCACGAATACAATATCATAATTCACACCACTTATTTCAGAAAATCAGTTAGTTTTCACGAATTTCGTAATTATTTTCGAGATATCAACTTGTCAAGCGAGTAATTTCGTGAATTTCCCTATAATTTATTTATTATATAAAAGTATTCACAATTTTTGTTTATATAATTAATAATGTGGACTTACAAGTTGATAAGAAACCCCGTTAGCTTCAAATCCAGTAAAATGGAAGTTTCTAGAATCTTCGGTACCGGAAACCCTAACTAAATTTCCGATCGTCTTCACATTCACTTCATCATCATCGTCCGACACAACATTTTTATTAACGACTGATTTTCTTTTCTTCATTCAGCCGCCCGCCGGAATTGGTCAATCGTAACCCTATACTTTTTTCCAATTTCAATTAATAAATTTATTTTTGGAACATTTATATATTTTGATTTTTTTTTTATCGACTACATGTATATCTTATTGATTTGATTTCTTTATATATTATGGGTTGTTTGTTTCGGTTATGTAACGGCCTTATGTGAATTTTGATCAACTCATAAACCTGATTTTCCGGCTTATATTTGGCTTATAAGCTTACATGTTGGCTTATAAGCTTAAATAAGTCATAAACTCAAGTACTAAGATTATAAGCCGAAAAAATTGGGTTTATTAGATTATCAAAATTTACATAAGCCGAAACAAACACCCTTATATTATATCTCATTGATTTGATTTTGAAATGATTGCCAAAATACAATTTAATACCTTTAATTTAGCTAAGTGAAATTTCTAGTCTCGATATATGAAGTTTCGATTTTAACGTTTTTGTTAGGATATCATATGAATTTATCTTATAATGTTGAGTAGAATTGAAAACAAGTTAACTCGTGAGTCCTCGTCTTCGGTCCTTGGTTCCTTGTAGTTCGGTGTAACTCACAACCTGTCAATCACCCATACGAACCGACAAATCACGTCGCATCGGCTTGACCAAATCGACTGAAAACATCTAATTCGGTCCTCGATCCTATATTGGTTTTCCTCGGGATGATTTGGTTTAAGCACGATACTTAGTCCAACGTGTAAGGTACTAAAAAATTTCAATTAGTCAAGTTTACGGTACTAAAAATTTTATTTAGCCAAGGTGAAGGTGGTCTATTAATAGTTCAAGGTATTAAAAGTTTTACTCAATCAAATTGAAGGTACTAAAATGTATTTTTGTCATATTTAAACGTTGTACATTTTTAAAGTAGACACTAATAACTTGAACTAATAACTTGAAGAAGATTCGGATTAAGAGGGTTGGAATAGCCAAAGGGCTAAAGGATCCCGAGGCTAAAGAGTTTCGCTAATAACTTAGATGATAGAGAGTTTCGCTTATAATGAGTTAAAAGACGAAATAAATTAAACATTCTATGGGTAATTAGATAGATACGTCGATATTATTCTGTAGACCTTGTATAAAAATATAGGTAAAAGCGTAATATTCTTCTAAACGATTGATTCCCATATAACTGTGTTTCATTGTTTGATGTACAATATTAGATTTCTGGTATCAAAAAACTTCAAATACTACTACTGTTTGTCCCAATATTCAATGAAATCAGTTCACAGAACCAAATAGTACGTTTTCAAACAGTTAGACGTATAATATGCCGTAGTAATTGAATATCAAAATGAGAGTTGACGATATATTATCAAATCGTTTTTACAATCATATAAAAGATTCAAATGTTATGGACTACAAAAACATTGCTCGAGAAAAATATGAAACTTCTTTTTACTGCATAGAGAATGGGATTGAAAAGTTCACCGACCTCTTATAGTTATCGCTCTCAGCAATCTCCTTTAAGCTAGTCCAAGATTTTCTTCGCTTTTTTTTAGACGTGTTATCCGATTTTTCAGCATTTGGAGTTTCAGATGACACTTTTTTCTTAACCTTTGACCGATTCTTCTTCCCCATCTTTATCTCCAGCAAAGTCAACGGTGGCCTGGTCGATGGAGTAGTCGGACACGATGCACCAGAGTCGTTTTTAACCTCCAATGTTTCGGTAATCTCCATAATACCCGTTTTTCCACTTGGGTCATCTGCGGTGGGCCCCAGTTGAGCTTTGATAGTATTTATATCAGCAAAATCGTCATAGGCCTTTAATGTTTCGTTTACCTCTAGAATACCCATTTTGCCCATATTGGAGCCGTCTGTTGTGGGCCCCAGTGGAGCTTTGATAGCATTTACATCAGCAGAATCGTCATCGACCTTCAAGGTTTTGTTTACCTCTACAATACCCATTTTGCCCATATTGGAGTCGTCTGTTGTGGGCCCCAATGGAGCTTCGATAGTATTTATATCAGCAGAATTTTCATTGACCTTCAACGTTTCGCTTAACTCTACAAAACCCATTTTGCCCATATTGGAGTAGTCTGCTGTGGTCGTCAGTGGAGCTGCTATAGTGTTTGCAACAATGTTATCTTTAGTTGTATCAGAAGAAGAAACTGTCTTACTGGTTTTTCGTTTAGTTGATTTTGGATGTGCTTTGACCTTTGGTTGACTTGTATTTCTCAGGGTGCCTCTTTTAATGTTACGGTGTGAACAGAAATGACAAGTGTACACGATATTGTTCTGAGGATAATTAGTACTTTTCTTGCGCTTTTGTCGAGCATTTGCTTTGTACTTTTCAATTCTAATGGTACAATTGTTGCCAGGATGAAGTATAGACTCACATCTGCACAAGAACACATAGTATTCGACATATTTTATTAATTTTGTCAAACTATTTAAGGTAGCAAATTTCGTCCCACTAGTTATAAGTGGGCCGATTTGGGTCTATTTTATCTCTAACGGGTCAAATAGCTTAAATTATAAATAAAATAGTTAAAAATGAAATGGGTCAAAGGGGTTAAAAGTACCCATTATGCAACCAGCGCATTTTGCCACTTATAGAAAAAAATTGTGAACTAAAATAGTACGATACATAATTACTACGCACCTTTGACAAGTAAACAAGGATGGGTCAACTGGTGTGACTAATGCCTCGGAAGAAGAGGCAAAATGGTGACCAAAAAAGGCACCCAATGAAGGTATGGCAGCATCTTGACTAGCCCAAACTGCAAGATTCTCTAAATGTTCTAACTTCAACGCAGACTTGACGTTGGTGTGTTTCTTTCCCGTTGAAGCTTCTCTTAATGTAACTGACATTTGATGCCCAGAATTTGCAGTAGGCGCTTTATTGTTTGATCCTTTCTTTCCCATGTTTCTAATGTTCTTTTTCAAGTAAATGTAGACGACTGTCCACAATACAACAGTTAGAATATCGGATCCCAAATTCAGGTCACCAATTGAATTGCTTATCGTTAGAAAACTTTAACACTCATATATGAAGTGCGTTGAAGCAAAAAGGAATACGAAGTTCCTTTCCGCGTGATTTCCTCTTCCACATAAGAGATTTATACACAAACAACAATAGATTAAATGGGGAACATGACATTATTTGTCTTATAATTTTACTAAGCTTCTCAAGGATTAAACATATATACGAACCAAAATCTTTATATCAAATGGAATTTCCAATATAATTAAGTAGATCAATTCCATATAAACTATCTATAAGGCAAACCCTAGAAAATTAAAAATTAAAAAATATAATAATAATTTGTAATTTTTAAATGTATATATTTTTACCTTACTACAACAGATTTAATTTTACTGTTGGTATGCGGGAGAAGGACAGATTTCCAATTAGTCGCCGGAGACAGAGTCGGCGAAGGATTTAGCTTATGTAAGGGTGTTTTCATAAGCACAATTTTTGTGTTGTTTGAGTTTATATAATGGGCTTATTAGCTTATTAGCTTATTAGCTTATGTAAATATATAAGTCCTTTTTAGTATTTGTTTAAGTTTATTAGCTTAAACAAATAACTTTATCCATGATGAATACATGCACAATATTACTCGGAGATCATTATATATTTTAGTAACACGCCGTCCAACATTTTCAAGAAATAGTATCTTGAGTAAAACAAGAATCCAACTAACTTGCGAATTATACCTTCCAGGCTGACTTTGATGAGGACGATTTAAGCATTTCGTAAAGCACCCCTGCAATATAATAATTCATTTCCACATCGTAAATGAGAAATGACAATAAGCTACTGATTATTACAAAGTAGCAGATTAAGCAGAAGGTTTAGTACTTTTGAAAGACACAGATCAAGACTAGCTGCAAAAGGATTTGCACAAAACATGGAAAATTTGATCGCTAACTGGATGGTATTTGTTTTTGGTTTAGAGAGAAATCAAACACTCGAGCGCTTTGATCAAACACTTGAGCTATAGTTGTCAAAATACGTAAATCACTCCATGGATTTAAAAAGTATCAAGGTTCCAGAAACCTACCACTGATGATCATTCGACAGCCAAACCCGCTACTTATGAAGCTCTTTGTATAGTTGTCACATGTATAAAGGGCAGTTTATATCAAGGGCTAAATAACTAACGAAAAATCACATAGTACAAGATACAGGCTAATCCAATATACGAAATCGATAACTTTTTTGCACAAGAACATGATACGTCATAATTTTTGCAAAAAACACATACTATCAATCAGTTTAAATCAACTATATCGAGCGAAAACAACCTGCCTAAACATCACCAGTTACATGACTAACAACCAAAATCGAGCGAAATCAACTATATCACAACAAATCCACAAAAAACTAGCCGTAAACGATTAAACACACATAACAAAAACAACAGAAATGAAATCAATCAAGCTGGTAACAACACAAAATCAAGCCTGCCTAAACATCTGTCTGTAGCTTAAAAAAAAAATTATTGAACGGATTACGCATACAGATAAAACAGATTATTAAACTGCAATTAAACACGCAATTAAAAATCAAACTCACTATATTGTTTTTGGAGGAGGAGGAGCGGCCGGAGGAGGAGCAGCGGCTGGAGGAGGATCAACGGCGGCGGTGGAGGAGCAGCGGTGGAGACTGCAGGCAGCGGCTTGGTTTTTTTTTTTTTTTTTTTTATAAGATGTAGTATGCGGTTTTTGATTGCACTACATGCGGTAACAATTATTGTTTTTTCGCTCCATTATATGTTATGCGCTAACAATTTTTGGTTTAATTTTTGGTTTGGATTTGATAGTAAAACGAAGTATACGGTTATGATATATGGTTTGGCATTTCAACCCATAAAAATAATCATTGCATGCGATAACGATTTCTTGTTACTTTTTATGTGTTCTTTCGATATAAAAAAGATATGCGATAATGGTTTCTAGTTCAACACCAGCTTTCGTAGTTTTTCAATTTTGTGATATATATGTTGAGTTTAATAGTTTCTATTTTCGTTTTTTCGACCCTCCAAAAAATTAAGCAGGAATAATCTCTACTTTGGCTCTCGGGCCATACAAAGAATTATGTAATATAGTCAATGCACAATGTAGTAGTGGAGAAAAATTATATTGTGGTAGCGATTTCTTGTTATTTGTCTCATGATATTGTAATAGTTTTCGGTTCAATTATTCAAGCCATAAAAAGAAGTATGCCATAACGAGTTTGATTCAACCATTCGGCCCATCTATAATTTAATTTTTTTAAAGGTATTATGTGGTGTCTAATTGATTTATTAAACATTTTTCATATTATATTACAAAAATTTGTGTGTACCATAGGAAACCGGGTAATACTTTTAAAACGTGTACAAATATCTTTGAGCTTGGTTATATTACGAAAAATGAATGTGCTTATTAGAAAACTCGAGCTTAAATTGAAAAATGTATATATTAAATATATTTCGAACTAAAAACTCGTTTGTTTTCTTGAACGGTCCTCTGCTATTAGGTTCTCGTTTAATGCCTTACATCTTAAATTTAAATTTAAGGTTATCGGTTAAGGTTTGTAAAAAAAGTTTTAATAAGTCAATAAACTTTAACCAAAATTATAATGTTATATGGAATGTTAATATCTACAAGAAATTGATTATAGAAAAATTGAATGTTAAAATACATCTTAATCTAAGATAATCAATTTTATTTTCTCATATGATTTTTGACATTTAAAAAATATATGTTATGTAGCTTTAATGATATTTGGAAAAAGAAGTTTGAAATAAAAATGAGTAAAGGTAGTTTGATATTTTAATTTTACTTAAATTTTTAACATTTAAGTGAAACATTAAATTATTTATAATATAGTAATGATAGGGCTTTAAAGGTTTTAATTTGTATTATGTATGTTGTATTTTAAAGTTTAATTATTATAATAAGAGTATATTATTAATTATATTTTACTTAAAATTTTAACTAATAAAGAAAATAATTTATATATCAATAAAGATATTTCAATCACAATTAAATCAAAGACAACAAATCCAACTATCTATGCAATTTTCAACTAAAAAAACAAGCAATAATGAGTTTGGTGACACTTGATATGCAATTTTAGCAATTCATAATAACAATTCATAATAACAACTTGATATGATTATTGCATTTGAAATTTGACAAAACTAACCCTAAATATATATTTGTATGCCCTACAACTACAAGGGTATTTATGTCTTTTAATATAAAATAAATAATGTTTATTGTCATAAAATGAAAAAAATAATTAAATATTACCCTCATTGAAGGGAGCAAAAAAGCAACCCTGGTATGGAAAATTTTAAATTTGCCTCCACTGCTTTTGATATTTTCAAACTTAACCCTTAAGTTAACAAAACTGTCAACTTATTTCACTTACATTTAAAATGTTATTTTCTTAAGAAGAAATTATCTTAAGTAACTTATAGTTGTATGTGAAAGTTATACAACTTTGAATATGTATGTTAATTTTCTATAATTAAACTCTACATACTTTCAAATGATATGATCACTTTTGTAACCGGGTACCTGCTGAACCATTAAAACTACTACATAAGTTATTTTATTATTATCGGATAATATTTAAAATTGATATAAAAAGTATAAAGGTACATTTATGAAAAAAGGTTGCTATTTAGTACCAAAATGAAGGTTCTTTGGTTTGATTACATATAGATTATCCAAAAAATAAAATAAACCGATGAATTATTATTAACTTTTTTAATTATTGTAAGTCTTTTAATTATAGTTTTATTTTTAATATACCGGCTATTATATACAATAGGTTCATGTCTCTTTATCCTTTTCCTTAGTTTGCTAACATGATTTTCTATTAAATTTTATAATTGTCCTTATTATAGAAAGTTAATTAGTGAAAATTATCCCAAATCTTGTTTACATGCTTCCGAAACTTGTTGTATCATATATCTCTCACATGGCTTGTGCGGTCGTGCCCCATGGAAACACGATTTCTAATTTGATGGAGGCCAGTTAACCCCGATCGCTTGTATAATTTAAAAACTTGTTTTTTCAACTATATCAATTGGAGGTACTTATACAATTTAGACTCACTACGCCAGTAAAAGTTAGCTTTGATTAAATTTTTGTACATTTTGTTAGCAAGATTTATAAAATTGTTGATGAAATCAAAATTTACTATCTACATTGCGACAATTTGAATATTTTCGTTTGAGTGAGTGGTTGATTTGTATATTTCTTAATTAATATAGGTACTAAATTGAGCATGTAGCCAAACTTATAAAGTTTTGCAAAATGATGAATTTTGAGTCAAAGAAATGAAGATGCTTTTGTTTTGGTGTGGTATCTCACTCACACTCTCACTCTTTTATTATTCATTTCAACTTATGAAAAATTGTGATATACATACACACACTTATATATATATATATATATATATATATATATATATATATATATATATATATATATATATATATATATATATATATATATATATAAAAAGAGAGGTGTGAAAAATAAACAGTACCAACTGCAATTCTCTCTCTCTCCAATTCTCTTTTTGTGCTTTTCTGTTGTTTGATTGATTTTTTTTCCCACTACCCATTTTTCTTTTAAAATCCTTTTTAAAGTTTTTAATATGGGTTTGTTAAAAAGTTTCATAATTTAAACAATAATCACATTAATAGTCATTTAATTTCTTGGGTTTTTTTTTGTATTTTGAGTTTTGGAGATGGGTTTATTAAAAAGCTTGATAATTTTCAAAAAATAATCAAACTTATATTCATTTAATTTATAGTTTTATTTCAAGATTAAGCTCAAGAAACTAAAAAAATATGATTTTTAGTTTATTCAAAGTAATTTTATGCTTTGGAATCACTTCACTGAGATCTAGTCACTGGTGGGGGGCTGCCATTTTTATCAACAATTTGTGCTTTGTTTGGCTTAAAATGCAAGAGTAAGTATAAAGATTTCTACTTTTTAATTATTTTTTTATTATTTTTGAAATTTTTATTGAATTAAAATTAGGGTTCTTGAATCTTTTTATTCCTTGTTATCACTTTCGAACTACTAAAGCCACATGCATTGCTTAAAATATATTGTTATACCAAATTTATGTTCTTTATGCTTTTTGCTTTGAGTGTAAATAGATCAAAGATTGATTAGTGTGCTACTAGATTTGAAAAAGTATCGATTTTTCGTCGAAATTAGGAAAATGGGTAAACATTTTTCATAATTTTGTAGGTTTGTTATTCTAGTTTTGATATTGAAGACCTTTCCTTACTTGTCATTGTTAGAATTGCTTGTAGTTAGTGAATATGTAGTTAGAACACGGATCTTTCATTGGTAAAAGTGGAATATCATTATGTGATAATGTGATTGTTGCAAGTAAGTACTCGTGATTTTTTAGACGATTAAGTAAGTACTCGTAATGTTTATCCATTTCTGAATGTTCTTTTGTTTGTTTGTTTTTTTTATAGATTGTGAATGTATAAATGGGTCCAGATTTAGAGCTGGATTTCGAGAAGTATTGTGTGGTAGATGGAAGTCCTAATACGGTTCTTCTTTCTCCTCGTCATTCAAAAGTCGAAAAGAAAAAAATTAGAAGAAAACCCAAATGTAGAAATGAAGTATTGTTGAATCAGAACAAGGAATTTAGGGAAATTAAGTTGCAACGTTATCGTAGTGCATCATGTCGAAATGTTCGGTCACCTTTGGGATTTAAAGAAGTTAAAAGGGGTTCTGTATATCAAAGTTCTAATGAAGTCGGTAAAATGAATAAGATTAGTGAGAAAGAAACTGAAGGAAGAAAAAAGATTGAATTTTCAAGAAGTGATGGCCTGTTTCCGTTAGAAATATTTGATTCGTTGTGTGGTTCGGATGATGATGATGATGGCTTGTTAGGCTCAATTTCAAGCTCTGTTTTGGAAATGTCTTTAAAATCGCTAAATAAACAAGAAAATCACCAGCCTTCATCTGTTCCCCTGCACAAATCTTTATCTTCAAGACTGGAACAACCTCATTCCCCTACCAAATCAGAAAAGAATATGTCGAAAACAAATAGTCCCCAGACTCGTTCTAGCCCTTTCAAAAAGATGTTTGACCCGTTCGTGAAGTCAAAATCTCAGAAAAAATCCAATACTTTAAGAAAATCATTGATACATGACTCCTCAAAATCCGACTATAATTCCACTTTTCTCAAGAAAGACTCTTGTAGCTCAATTGTGTCATCATCTTCTTCTTGTTCTTCGCCTGCTCATTTGAACGGGATTTTGAAGCTTGGGAACTCGAACCGTATGCCTTATTTTGAGTTTTCAGTAAAGAATCCAAATGATGTTTTGTTGGCAAAGACGATGAAAGTAGAAAATGGTTGCAGTTGGGTCTACACGTTTCACAGTGCTCAACCTAAACGAAAAATGAATGCTAAAGATCTTACAACCGTTGGCCAGATGCGAGTTTCATGTTATTTATGTACAGAATTAGTTAACGCGGGATCTTTAGATGACTCCATGGTCTCCGAGTTTGTATTATATGATCTTTCACATTCAAGTAAATCCGCTTCTGAAATACCAAGAACTTGCGAGTCAAATGAGTCAACGGATCCGTCAAAGGTCAATGTTGACCTCGAAACCGCAGCCATTGTTATTCAATTTCCATCCGAGAAACGAGAGAGCTTGAAATGCAATCGAGTGGATTTGAAAAATGATGTTCTAATGGATTTTTCTCGAGTAAAGCTAG
The DNA here is from genome assembly GCA_910822075.1 of Senecio squalidus. Classification (NCBI taxonomy): domain Eukaryota; kingdom Viridiplantae; phylum Streptophyta; class Magnoliopsida; order Asterales; family Asteraceae; genus Senecio; species Senecio squalidus. Next base: position 46,147,625 of record CAJVGC010000592.1, on the reverse strand, counting down.
AAAAAAATGAACCAGCAAAAGTGAGTGTTGTGATCTCTTCATCAAACCATGGTTTGCCAGATGACGAGAGTCGTGGGCCCTCACCATTACTTGATCGATGGAGATTAGGTGGCGGTTGCGAGTGTGGAGGGTGGGATATGGGGTGCCCTCTTATTGTTCTTGGCAACCATAATGTTCAGAAAGACGAAACGTGTGTTAAACTTTCTCTAAAGGTAATTTATCATAAACTTTACCTTTGACAAATTATTACCGAATGACTAATAGATAAATAGTTACGTCATAGAAGATTTTTTCAACTGGTTTAACTTGTTTGACGCGACAAAACTGTAAGGATTAAGTTTGACCTCAAAAGTTAAAATGTTAATTGTAATACTTTTCTTGACGAAAAAGTTGGTGTTCAGCTTTCTATTTTGTTTTACAGGGTACTAAAGACAATGCAACCGCATTAACCATGAAAATGATTGAAGAGGGTCAGTACGCAGTCGACTTTCACGCACAGTTAACCTCACTACAAGCGTTTTCCATTTGTGTTGCTATCTTGCACAGTACAGAAACGTCGATTACTGTAGCTCATGATAGCGATAGAGAAAGGTTACAATGTGATTCTTTGAGAGTATTTGTTGAGGATGAAGTCAAACATTTGATTGACGTTGTGGCAGAGGAGGACAAAAGATTGACAGGAAAGAACGAAAACCCGACATCTTTTATAGTCAACCCGCCATTTTCTCCAATGTCTCGAGCTTGATTTCAAATGGGTATCTTTGATTCCCTAAAAAAATCGAACCTTTTGCGATTGGGATTGGTTTATAGGTATAATTTACAGGAAAAAACATGTAGATGTTTATGTTGTTAGTTAATATTGTAGTTTTTTTTTGGGTAATTTAGAATTTATTAGGATTCAAATTTAGAATAATTTTTTGTATCTCTAGAATAATAATAATCATACATTTCAATGTACCACAATTTTTTATTTATTTTATCTTTAATCATATTCATGTATTAATATTTCTTATACAAAGAGACAAATTAGGTCCGAACGTATTTAACTAAGCGGGGTAACTGATGAAGTTATTCAAGTTCATGTTATCGGGGAGGGTGAATCGTTTTACTTAGATGAACACGGTCTAATGTATTCCACCACCCCTTAGATGTTACCTAGTAAGATTCAAACATGAGACCTCTTGTGAGGATATCAAAACGTCTTACTATTTAATGTTACCTTGGTGCTGGTTTATATTGTATTTGAGTATTATAAAAAAATCACAACTTATATGCACATTTGATGGTGAATAAGTCGATACGCTTAATTTGTTAACACCACATTGACATATTTGTTAAAGTTGCAAAATTTCTTGCTTTACATAGTATATTGAAACAACTCCAAAAAGACGCTTAAACATTGCCGGGTAAGGAATATCAAAATCCAAACACAGTGGTCAAGAATATAATTCAAATAACAAGAAAAGAATTCAGTTTTTTCGCTTCAAGATCAATTGAAGAACAACTAAAGAGCAAATTTATTACGAAAAAGAAAATAAAAATATCCTGTCTGAGCCCGGGTTCGAACCGGGGACCTCTAGTGTGTGAGACTAGCGTGATAACCGACTACACCACCCAGACTAGTTTATTTTATTTTTGAGTCCATATGATTGTATATATTTAATTCTGATAATATTTTTCATTTAGACATACCTATATTATTACTCTTATAGAAATTGATTTTTTTTAAATATATAATGTAATCGTTTACTATTTTTTTATTATTATGTTGGATGCAAACAAATAATTTTTTAATTTTTGTTTTCTTATAATCGGACAACAAATAGTTTATATATATATATATATATATATATATATATATATATATATATATTTAATTAATATACATGAATATAACCATATAAAATAAATTAATCATTTAATTTCAATCAATTATTCCTACATAATTTTAATTAAGCCATCTACAATTGAACTAATTAAAAATAAATAATTTATTAAATCAATCTAAACATTTCACATAACAAATTTTAACAATTTAACTACTTTTTGATAGTATGTAAAAAATAGTTATTAGTGAAATTTTATGAAAACGTCATACTCTTTTTCTTCTTTTGTGAGTATAAGTTTCCATATTTTTAATTCGTACTAAGTATTTTTTTTAGTTATAATTAAATGAATAACTAATTATTGTCATGGTTACAAATTGACATTTTATTAATTAAATTTATAAAAAGACACTTAAATATATAATATAACTAATATAGTTAAGAATACCAACAATTTTTATTTTTTTTATAAATAAAATTAATTTAAATTGTCTCTTTGTATACACGTATATAAAGACTGGTGTGTATAAAGTTAAATGCACATAATATAAGTCATATTTTATATTTTTTTAAAATAGTAACATATTTCTATAAGAAAATTAATATTAGATATGTCGAAATGAAAAATATTATCAGAATTAAATGTATATAACCATATTAACTCAAAAAAAAAATAAAAAAATAAAAATAAAACATATTTAAATTTATTTGTAAAACTCTTTATCTTGATATCAATTAAAAAATAAACTCGTTATTACTAATTTTTGGGATATGCAAAGTTATTCTGATTTAAAATATGTTTTGGTAATCTCTAAAAGAATATGGTTTATTCCTAATTTAATTTGATAAATAAAGTTTATTATATTAATGTTATGGAGATTTTTTAGTTAAACGGCGAAAATTATTAATTCAGAGAAAATAAAGGACTAAATCGGTTAAAGTATTAATTTATAGATATTTTTTATTATTCCTATTTTATTTGATAAATTATTATATTAATGTTATGGAGATTTTTTTAGTTAAACGGTGGAGATTATTAATTTAGAGAAAATAAATGACTAAGTCGGTTATGTTAGTTAAATGGAGAAGATTTTTATTTAGGAAAAATAAATGACTAATATGATTAAATTGTCAAAAGTAAAAGATTAAATTAAATTTATAAACTATTTAAAATCTTTGCTTCCTATTGGTCAATAGCATCTAATTTCTCAAAATTTCTTTTCCTTTATATATATTAAAATTAAAATTAAAATTGTGAATATATCATGTTTCGATTATTCAAACTTCAGATAACTTTTCTATAAAAACAAATAATACAATGTATTCTTTTTAACTGTCTAAGTCAAATCGACTTGTGAACAACAAAACAAGTTATCCGTAAGTTATATATGTTTGTTTGGGTCCAAACTATTTAGGATATTTTAAATATTTGTATGGATCTAGATTATGACAAAAATGATTTTTAAGCATCATAAATGTTTCAAATCAAAATATACGAAAATAGTCATGATTTTATTATCAATTTTAGAACATAGAATCACAATCAGTCATTAATTTGTCATAGTTTAATTTAGTAATTAAATCAAGAATCAAATTATATCATATCATATAAACTAATAAAAAATGTAATTTCTTTCTTGTAATTAAAATCAAGAAAATTATTTAATAACATTTAATGAAAACCCCTTAAAGGGTAATATATTCACTCACCTTGTTCTTGATTTCATATATAAAGTTTCTTACAAAACCCATATATTTAAAACCCTAAAAGTTAAATCTTTTCAAGAAATTGTTGTGGAAAAAAAAGATGCAAAATGGGTTTCTTGATTCTTGAATAAAGTTTTCATGTTTTTCTGATCAAGGTATGTTTAAAATTTTATAAATTGCATTGTTTATTTAACCTTTTTTAATTTGCAATTTTAGTTTGATAGATAATTAGTTTTGAGTTTTAATTAGGGTTTATGATCCGAGTAACATTGTTACAAATATGACGGTATGTGAGTTGGCCAATTAGTCCAGAGGCTAAGTTTTGTTGAATACAAAAATGTGGATAATTAAGTTGTTTGTAACATTTGCCATTCTATAAAAAGGAAAAGAAAAAAAAAAGGTTTTATTCTAATAAAGTTTCCATTTTTAGTAGAAGTTTGACTTCAAAGTAGTCAACTGTCCCAGATTTTATAGGAGGGATGATCCATATTTGACTTTTATTTTATTTTTAATCTGCAAATATATTAAAACAACCCGATTAGCAAGAAGCTTGAAAACGGGCACAAAGTACATAAAGAACACAAACCAGGATCGAGATTATAAACAGGAGAAACGAGACACTATCCAATTCGACCAAATAAAACTACCCTTTCCCCATATATGCTTAAGCCACCAGAAAACCGTCATGACAATACCATCAAACACCTTAGCCGTAGATCCCATAATACCATTGAATGACTTTTATTGATGATAGAAATTTAAGAAAAAATGTTGGTAATTACATAAATATATCAAATGATACATTTGGTGATGCAACAGAAATGTTTTTGACATAATGGGATTTTGTAGAGTAATATGTATTAATTTCCGAAATCGACAACGAGTTTGTTTTTGGGCTAAATGTTATTATTGTTTTATGTTAGGATATTTATTCATTTGAGAATGGTTAAATGTTCAAAGATTGAATCAAGCTCTAATGGAAGTTATGTAATGGTGCATGATTTGGTTTAAGAACCATTTGTTACTAAGGTAATCTATTTATAGAAAGTTAAGTTCGCAACAAGGCGATCGAGATTTTTGTTTAAGTTCTTTGATTCTGAAGTACCCGAATCAAGAAAATGAATGATAATCAGAAATTTGAACAGATTTGGGGGTTTAGAAGGAATAGTGATTCCTCGAGTGATGATTCGAAATCAAATTCTGATTTAAGGAAAGATCAAGAAAAACTTAATTTAGTTCCTAATTTGGTTTCTCCTGAAAACGACCGCGTAAGTGAAACTAATGATCGACAAGTTGAAGTTGAGAAAAAACCGAAAAGAGCACGTAATGGGCCAAAAAAGGAAAAGAATAACGTGAAAGCAGAGAAAGCGAAAGTAGTAAAGGGCAAACCAAAGAAGGATTCGTGTGCTTCTTCTAACGTAAAAAAGGTATGCAATAATAGTAGAAAGAAGAAAAAGAGTAAGATTATAAGCCAAACGACGATTTTTGATGATTTTAGAATCTTTACCGAATCAATATTGGATGATCTTCGGGTTGCAAGAGAGACCATGTTTGCGAAAATGAGAAAAGAAATGGATCAACTCGTGAATTTGAAACCATCGCCAAAATCAACAAAGAAAAAGGTAAGTGGAAGTAATCCCGCCAAGAAAACAAACCAAAAGCCTCGTGCAAAAAAACCTTCAAAACCAAAGCAGAAACCCGAGTTATCAGCCTCTAAAGGTCTTGATCATCCTCAAGAACAGGTTATTAACGAGAATGCAAATGACCCGTCTTCTAAAACTCCAATCTTGAATGGCCCGTCTTCTAAAACTCCAATCTTGATTGATTCTACTGCTAGAGAACCAATCTTGAACGATTCTTCTGCTAAAAAACCAATCTTGATTGATACTTCTCCTAATATACCGATGTTTACAAACACCCAAGATCAGTTACTTACTTCTTCTTCGTCGTATTTGACATTACCAACGGTTTTACCAAACTCAAGATCAAATGACACAAGTGTAACATTTGAAAGGAACAACTATTCTGGTCTCCAAAGCTTTGGGTATAACAACACTACTGAATCTTCGTGTGTGGGGAACGGGTATCCAGTTGGATTAAACCATCATCAAATGTACGAAAATTCCAACAATTTTGGTATCTCAAATCGAGTTTTTCAAGGTTTTTCACATGATAGTAATCCTTTCGGTATGAAGATGATGAATGGAGGAGGGATAAGATACAATGCGGGTTTGTCAGGTCATTCGTTACCTAATCATACTAGTTCAAATGGCTTTCGTAGCCTTTACCCGAATTAGCAGAGAAGATGTCGTAAAGACCGGGTTTTGATATTGAAGTTAGTTGGTTTTTCTTGCTTTTATGTCGAATGTAGAAAATAAGATTTTGTTTTGAATAGTTTTGGTCTGTTTTTGTAGGTTTGATTGTGTGTGTTTTCTTATCTTAAACTGTTTTTTGTACAAGGTGGTATGGCTCACATAAACAATTTACCGAATGGCCCATTTTAGATAAACGGGTTACAGGTCCGTGTTGGGACTTATTAAGTTATTATTTCAATAAGCAAGATTCGTTTCATATTCCGTTATGTGATTTCAACCCGTCACCCAATATCCAACATATATCGTCACTCGTAATTAGAACTGGTCGTGTTAGCTTTTAGAAAACTTTATTTTAAACATTTTCCCTACTTATTTAAGGTTGTAGAGGCCAATATGTGTGTTAGTCAATGACTATCACCTTAGTTTAGTGATGAGGTTGTATCTTGTCAAATGAAACCGAATGTACATGAAGTACGATTTCAAAGTACGATGAACATGTTTTTCTTATAGACCTAAGCTTCCCGACATATAATTACACCCTTGATATGTAGTATATGTTGCTCGAATAATTGAATTTTCCATTCCATTCTTATAAGGATGCATTTGTTGTAAACTTTGATATATGGTAGATTCAACATCTGTATTTTGAATTTGAAGTACTAACAATTATAGTGTAACTAATTATAATACGTAGTAAAATGAAAGTTATGTATTATGGATGTCTTTATTTTAACTCGTCATATTTTAAGATTGTCAATCTATATGCAAATCACTATAGATTATATAATTTGTTATTTCTAACAAATCTAATGTAACTTTCTATCTAACAACTTTAATATAACTTTTTACACAATCTCGTGTATTACACGAGTACTAAGCAATAACCCGTATACCAATGTTACACCACTACCAAACGACTAGTTAAAGAGGAATGTATATGATAACTTGAACATATTTTCTATACAGATATTATCTCCAAAATATTCGGTGAATCAATCCAGCAGTTTGTGTTTTCTTGCACGTGTAATAATAACATAAATCACAAGGATGAGGTGGAACCTAATGGCTGCGGTAATTCATGACCATATGTTTTATGGGCGGTCGGTTGGACGGTGCATTAGACCTTAAAATAGCATTTATAAATCTTGACATCATATGAATGACACGTGTCACATTTGTAGTGGTTTGGACGGTTGGAATTATGTGTTTGGAAAATGAACTTTTGTAAATTATCCTTAAAGATATTAGTTGAGAACTTTTGTGTCGTTTTAAGAGGTTTATGAGAATATGAAAAATATTTTTTGTTTTGTTCATATGTATATGTTTTTTAACTTTATATTTAAATTTGTATATGTATATGTAGAAAAGTAAATATCGAAAATAAAACAATTATAATATATGGCAAAATTGATCTTGCCTTATAGTAAAAATATAAAAGAAAATCCAAGTTAAATATGTAGTTTTTCTATAATAAAAAGTTTAATATATAAAAGATATTTTATAATTAAAATAATAGTATCAATCTATATTTGTTAAGGATTTATAAAATTTGAAGGATTAGAATTGAATTATAAAATGAAAGGGTTAAATTGAAAATATATAATGATGATGTAATATGACATAATCATATTGATCTAAAGGTTTAAAATTAATCTTTAAATCATGCAATGGTCAAAACTTTTATCAAGTGGATTTTGATGCATCTCTTTTAGTATATACTAGTATGAAACCCGCGCGATGCAGCGGAAAAGAAAAATTATATTCGGGAAAAGTTTGGTAACGATTTATTGTAGTTTCTCATTAGTTTCAAGATAAATAATAGTTATGGTTCGAGCCGTTCGGGCACTCGGAGCATATAAATAATTATGTGGTAAGAGTTTTTTATTCAGTTTTTCGAACCAGAAAATGAATTATACGGTGACCGTTTATGGTGGTGCGCCCCTTCGGGCCATCATTTTATTTATTTATATGCGGTAACTATTTTTGTTAGTGTCTTGTTTAACGATTAATATTTTGAGTGTAATAGTTTATGATTTGGTTCATCGATCTTCAAACTCATTCTCTCTATATATTTCACATACATGTGGTGATGTAGTAAGCTCATTTGATTGTTCTAGAAAATTGTTCTCATTCGATCGTTCGAACTATAAAATACTATTTATATGTTGGGTCTAATAGTTTTTGGTTTGAACCGTGTTCTATTAAAGAAAGCATTGATTTCGGTCCAAACTCGAACTTCACGTTAAAATGAGTGGTAATATATAGTTGAATGACCATAATCATATTGTATTTAATAGATTCCGACTCTAGTGTTGCGACTATATTTTAAGTGTAATAGTTTTTAGTAGCCTTTTGACTCATATATCATATGGGTAGTAAAAGCTTTAGGTCATCCATCCTCTCTGGCCTATAAAAACAATTATTCGGTTGTTGTTTCAAATTCAGATATTTGAACATAACAAGTTATTATATGTGAAGCTTAATAAAAAAAATCAATTCACATTTTAGATATAGCAATTAGATGTAAGAAATTATTTGTATTGAAATTTTTTATGAAAAAATATTAGTCAAATTAATTATAATTTAATTTTGGTAGAGGGTAAATAATGAGAAGTAAGGAAAGGGATTTGAAAACAAAGAAAAGTAAGTTAAAAATTAAATTGTATTTAGATAGTAAATAAGGGGCATTTTACTATTTTCCTTCTTAAATTTCAACTTTAAGATTTTAGGGTCAAATGCTTTATAGATAGTATAGATAGATTTAAACGATTTCTAGTTTATTATCTTTTGAATTAGTAAATGGTTCCGTAATGTTTTATAATTTTCGAGTAATCATAAACTTTAGTATAAACTAATTGATTTAAACGATTTATAGTTTATTAAGGTATGAGAGGAAAAAAAAATACTTAAATATATTTTTTTTTTCAAAATTTGAACTTTAAAAAAGTTGTGGAGCTTAAAACGTTTGTTTTGTTGGTCTTGTAGTCGAGCCGACTTTGAGTAAACTCTTGTCACATGTACCCTCGATTATAGAGATATTGACATTTTCTTTGTCTATCATAAAATATAACAACATTCAATTAGTTAAATTCAAAACCTTTATCATAAGATAAAAGTAAACAATTACTCACTAAACGGGAACATGGAAACAAAACCATTTACTAATTTAACTAATTGATTCAAACCCATTTACTCACCAAGGTTTTCATTATAAAGGTTTTGAATTTAACTAATTGATTTAAACCAATTAATAATTAGGAAAGTAACCAATTACATAAATCCCTTGATTTAAACGATTTATGTAATATTAAAAATGGTTAATTTAATATGATATATATTTGAATATTAAATCACAAAATATGGAAACAATATTATATATGATATTAATATGGATGATAAGGGCAAAATAGTAACTTCCTTCTTAAATTTCAATTTTAGAAAAAAACACCTAAATACTTTATAGATAGTATGATTACAGATATAGATAAATAGTAAGTAGATGAGTTGCTGATATAAAGTATATCAAGATATATTTAAAAAAAACAGGTGTTGAAGATATGTTTGAAAGCAAGAGTAGTATCTATAGTGACTAGATAAGAACGGTTGCAAACTATATTATGGATATGTTTGAAAGCACGAGTTATAACCGAGGTTCAAAGTTGTAACAATATGATGATTCCTTTACTAAAGAGGTTGTATCAACTCGATTTGTTTGTTGTGAAATAAAGCTAGAAATAAAATGTATGAACAAGAGTATAATATTCGAAGCGTCTTTTTTATTATATTCAAATTTCTTGTAAGTCTTCAAGTTTCAAAATCTATATTATAATGCTTATGTTTTCTACATCAAACAAAATAACCAATTTACATTCTTAAGTTAAAACTTGTTACGCTAAACACACCCGATATAACAATATATAGTAATGTAGAGATTTTGTTACAACCAAATGGACCATTCTCATGATCTACTTTTAAAAAACAAAGCTATGATTTGTAATGAGTAAAAACCTATAAATGTATAATTAAGCAACATATTTGTTTAAAAAAATAAATATAGCATAGTGATAACTTAATGTATGATTCTAAAAATGACCCTACATATATGATTGAAAAGAAGGAAGTGGCTTAAGTGGAATAGGGTGTACATAAAAAGGGACCCAACACCACAATGACATCTCATTTCATGAGTTGTCGTCCACTTCAACTCCTAAAAATTTCCACAAATGTGGTATCAAATAATACGTATACGTATATGTATGTATATGTTAATTGCAAAAAATCGTGGTATCAAATAATACATATAAGTATACTCTGAGATTTGATTTTTACTAAATTATTTCTTGTCGATGACATTTATTGGTACAAAATATCGTTATTCCAAAAAATTGAGTGTGATAAGATGAAAAACTTGTAGAAAAACGATCATAATTTAACAAAATGATTTTGTTAATTTCTAGAAAGCATAAAGTCTATATCACTTAAATAGTTAAATTACTAATATAACTTTCACTTTGTATTGACAATAATTAATTATCATTAACTTAATAAGTTGTATATTTAAAGCTCAATTAACAATGAGAATAGGGTTGTTAAGATAAGAACAGGATATACTTAAAAATAAACATAGAATATTTTTAGCATAATACTTGTACTACTGATTATCAAATCAATGATTAGGACTTATGTTTTTTAAAAGCCACTACTCTTCCATTAGAACCACTTTTTCGGTTTTCATGTACACAGATTCATTTATCTTTTAAGATACTATAAGGATATATTTGGTAAAAGTAGTTTGTAGCTGAAGCTATTTAGGCCGAAAGCTTGACCTTTTATTTTTTGTAAATATATCTGGAAAGTAGATGAAACTAGAGCTTAAAAATATAAAATGACTAAAATGTACATAATAATATAATAAGACAAATTTAATTAGGATTATTTATGTAATTTATCATAATATAAACTCAAGCTACTTTTTTAAGCTACTTCAAGTAGCTTATTTTCTAGAAGCTTATTTTTCATATAAGCTCTACACATAAGTCCAAACCAAACAAAGCTTATTTAAAAAAAAACAAACTCAAACCCTAAATAAGTCCCATTTAAAGGCCTAAATAAGTCCGCCAAATATAACCTAAAACTAAAGATTTAACCATATTAAAAGTTTGTTTATTATTTTCTTTAAAACAATTTTGAGTTAAAATTAACCTCAATCCGAAAAAACAATAGAACTATTGTATGGTAGTTTGAGATTGGCCAATGAAAGTCAAGATAGTTAATTAGTTAGTAAGTCGTAGCCTACATGGCTTGTTGTGATTGGTTAGTATCAAGTCAATTAAGCAAGACATCTTTTGAATGTAAGTGCGACTTAGAGAGTTGCTCACAAGTTGAAATTGAATTCCACAAGTTGTTCTTGTGTGAATTGTTTACATTGTTAGTTTGATTCTTATCAACCATATGATTTTATTTTTTGAGTTTGAGAACCATAAAAATAGAAAGATGCCAATTGAAACATAATCACATTTACATTAATAACGATAATAATTAAACATACTAAATATTTCAAGAAATTTATGATAAAACAAACGGTTACACTTGTATATGTTGGTATTTGAATATTTTTAGCAAATGTGTGTCCGTAAATGCGTGAGTCTACGGGGTTGCACACATTGACATTTAGACACGACTATGCGTTTATTATTTACTAATTATTAATTAAATGAGTTAATTGTAATAATTAATAAATGGGAGGATGTATTGTTGGGTATTGAAAGTTATGGATGAAACTATGAAATTCTCAAAGTGTGTTTTTGATCAGAGTGTTTAAGTCGGGTGAACAAAGTTCATCACCCGACTTAAATCATAGAAAGTCATTCAGTGAAGATTTTAACTCGGGTGAACAAGTTACTTCACCAGAGTTAACTGAAGTTCATCAGAGTTAAAGTTAAACTGAAGATTAAGTTAGTCAACACAAGTCAACATTGAAGATTATAACTCTGATGATGAAGACTCTACTTCCGAGTTAACGTGAACAGCTCCAGAGTTAAAATTAAGATGGAGACTTAGTTGTGTTTAGTGTAATCTGTATCTAATGATGTCTATAAATAGAATGATGGGTGGAAAGAGTCATTTGTTTTTTGACTAGGTCTCTCAATGAAAGGTCACCATGCCTGCATTTGTAGAGTACCATTGAGCTTATTTGTGTAATCACTTTGTAACGGCTCTTCCCGCCAAAATCCCTTCTATGAAAATTTCTTTACATTCTCTTTCAATTTACCAATCCTAAATTCAAATACTGTTAATTCAATCATATCATGAGATTTCGCATCATGATTTGATAATTCAGTTCACTCTTTAAGAGCTCTAGGGTCCTTTTTAAATAATGTCATGTATTATGTAATTATGGATGTTTCCTAATTATAATACAACTTGTTCTCCGCGACATTGCTTGGCTATATACGGAACATCAAGTCCCTTATTTTTCCTACACCAAATCGATTAGGCTTTCACCTAAATCGATTTTGCTGCTTCTTTTCCTAGTCGATCGGCCAAGCACCCAAACAAGGGTTTCAATTTGTTTTGGAGTTCGAACAACAAGGGTTTCGAATACCTAGGAGGTGTAGTTCGAGCATACGATTTAAGCAATCAAGCTAGACAAGAGTTGTGGTGATTATGACGCGTACTAACACACAAGTCTGTTGCTAAAGACGGTGTCGTGTACAAGTCTGTAGAGGGATTTCACTATAAATCCTAAACGAGGTAAATCAACAACAAATGTATAATTCTTAACTTAGTTAATATTGATTAAGTGTTTGATTCTAGAGAAAATCACAAAAATAATCACTTGAGAATTCAAAAATACCAAAATACCAAAATAATCATCTGCTTCGCGCCATTTTTCTCGCGCCATTTTTTTCGTCGCGAGATTGAAAATAATATAAATGATTGGTCATAAATTGACGCGAGAAAAATGTTGCGAGGACCAAAAAAGTCGCGAGGACGTGGTCAATTTATGACCAATCATTTATATTATTTTCAATCTCGCGACGAAAAAAAATGGCGCGAGAAAAATGGCGAGAATCAGATGATTATTTTGGTATTTTTGAATTCTCAAGTGATTATTTTTGTGATTTTCTCTTGATTCTAACTTGTTTCCGCTGTATGTTATTTGATAATCTAATTATATGTATACCTATAGTATGAATTTGCAGAATTTACTTTCAAAAGTAGATTATTTATATATAAGCACACAATATGCTTTGGTGTTATATCATCATTCAACTAAAATTATACATCATAAAATTGACGTTATGTCGTTTGATTAAATTTTATAGATGCAATTCTTACATTTTTGAAAATATAATTTATTACAGATTTTTATATATAATTGTATATTAAGAAAAATCAATAAAACTTAATAAAATAAAATAAAATAAACATAAAAATACGGATTTAATCACCTAATATCTTAAAATTTTGAAAATAATCATTAAATTCGGGATAATTTTCTCGCGTCACATTTTTTTTACCACTAGCGTGAGAACGAGATTTTTTGAAATGAGTGATGTATATTAAACATCGTCTGCGCGTCTATTAAAACTCGTTCTCGTAATATGACAATCTCGTTCTGGCACAAATACGTGTGTTAATTTACACCACTTGTTTTAAAAAGGGAAAATGCACCAGATGACCATTGTACTACACAAAAATATCCGTCTAGGTCATTGTACAAAATTTACGTCTATTTACATCACTATACCACATTTAACCGTTTAAATTATAACCTAAACTTTAAGAAACCGTTTAAATAAATCATTTTGGTGACCTGAAACCTGTTGGTAACCGCCACGTCACCCTTTTCTCTAACTTTGTAACCGCCACGTCATCGGTTTTATAACTACCAACCAACATTATCATCTTCCTCCTATCAAATCCCTGTAATTTCCAAAATATCCAGATCTCCATTTTCATTAATACTAAAAAGCAAAAGATTATTCATGTGAGAGAAGAATGAGTACATGACACGCATATCTTGGAGGTTGGCAAATGTCGATGGAATCTCACCGCCAACACCAGATACTATATTATTGTATTTACTTCATAAGAAATGTTTGGACGGTATATATTATTCATATACTGATATATTATAACAAAAACGTACATTTGCTGCATCTTAACAAGGTTTCCAAGTTCTGGGGGAAGAGTGCCTGAAAAATTATTGGAACTTACAGCCCTGCAACGAACAGATAACATAACCATGTTGCATATGTAAATAACCAACTCTAACGAAACTATTGATTACCTAAAACCAAAACCTCAATATTTCATCAATTACATAAAACTTAAACATATTAAAAACCTCAATATTTCATCAAAAGTAGAAACCACCGTGCAGTGAATTGAACCGCCGTTAGCTCCATCGCAACCACCACCGCCGTAACAATCCACCGCCGTTACAATCCATCGCACCGTCCTTAGCTCCATCGCAACCACCGTGCAGTGAATTGAACCCGATTCCTCCTCCGGCGTCACCAGTTCATCAATGGCGGAGGTCACAACGGCGACCACAACGGCGTCACCAGTTCATCAATGGCGGAACCCGATTCCTCCTCCGGCGTCACCAGTTCTGATAACGAATCTGGTGGAGGTCACAACGGCGACCACTCACTCCGTGAAGCTTCCGATAAATGTCATCAGTTTCATCACTGGTGAAGCTTCCGATAAATGTCAACGCGAAAAAAGGAAAACGATTAATGGTGATGATTTGTTATGGGCGATGATCTGTTAAATGAGAGAGATATAGATATAGAGAGATATAGATATAGATTAATGGTGATGATTTGTTAAAAAGGGGAGAAGAATTCTGCAATTTAAAGTGAAAGAGGGAGAGAGAATTAGTGGGGTGTGACGTCACCGGTTTTTGACCGGTAGTTTGAAAAAAAAATGGTTTAAATAAACGGTCAAATGTGGTATAGTGATGTAAATAGACGTAAATTTTGTACAATGACCTAGACGGATATTTTTGTGTAGTACAATGGTCATCCAGTGCATTTTCCTTTTAAAAAATTTCGTTCTCACGTCAGGATTTAAAAGATAAAAGTAACACAAAAAAATTAATCTAAATTTGATGATTATTTTAGAAATTTAAAAATATGCCACGATTAAATTTGTGATTTAGAAAAAAAAAAAATATTAATTTTTATAAAGTTGGTAAAAATGATGACAAATTGACAATTACCATTCACCATTTTCACCAAACCCTCTAGTTCTTTCTTGAAGCTAAAAAATAATGACTTCTCACCTATAAAACCCCATAAACACCATCCTCTGTCTTCACAAAACTCACCACTTGGTTCCCAAACCTAGAGAGAGAGAGTGTGTGTAAATCCAAAAAACACAAACACCAGCAACAACAATGGAGGGCAAAGAAGAAGATGTGAAACTAGGAGCCAACAAATACTCAGAAAGACAACCAATTGGAACATCAGCACAAAACACAGACAAAGATTACAAAGAACCACCACCAGCACCTTTGTTTGAGCCAGGAGAGTTGTCTTCTTGGTCTTTTTACAGAGCTGGTATTGCTGAGTTTATTGCCACTTTCTTGTTCTTGTATATTACTGTTTTGACTGTTATGGGTGTCGTCAAGTCTCCTACCAAATGTGGGACTGTTGGGATTCAAGGGATTGCTTGGGCTTTTGGTGGTATGATCTTTGCCCTTGTGTATTGTACTGCTGGAATTTCAGGTATATTTTTTTTTTTTTTTTTTTATTTTTTTTTTTTTTTTTTTATGAATTATATACTTTGATCTATTTTTATGGATACCCTTTATGTTTTTTTAATTAAAAGTTTCAATTTTTGGATAAAAATCTATGCTTTAAGTTAAAGATAAGGTTTTCTTGAATTTTACACTTGATTTTCAAGAAAATAATATTTTTGTATTATTATCCTAACCCTTATTAAATTAACCAGATTTTAGCTTTTTATGATATGGGTTTTTAATATTTTAAGTAAAAGATTCAACCTTTACTTTTTTAATAACTATTCTTTGAATCTGTATTGGTGTAACTAAAACAGGAGGACACATTAACCCTGCTGTAACTTTTGGTTTACTGCTAGCAAGAAAGTTATCTTTGACCAGAGCAGTGTTCTACATGGTGATGCAGTGTCTTGGAGCCATCTGTGGTGCAGGTGTGGTCAAGGGTTTCCAAGGCAAAAACCAGTACACTGCTCTAGGTGGTGGAGCCAATGTTGTAGCCCATGGTTACACCAAAGGAAGTGGTCTTGGTGCAGAGATTATTGGTACTTTTGTCCTTGTTTACACTGTTTTTTCAGCCACTGATGCTAAGAGAAGTGCCAGAGATTCACATGTTCCTGTAAGTATATCTTTCATAACCTAATTTATTGCTTTTCTTAGTTTGGCTTATTTTAATATTTGGTGCATTTTGAACTACTTTAGTGGACAAATTTGTAATTATTCCATGTGGATCACTAATTTAATCTTGAATGAATTAGGCTACTTTATTTTTTGTTCGGGTAAATGAGTCACTTTGAGCCGTTAAATGTTCTCGATAGGAAATCAGCTAGTGAGAATCGAACTTTAGACCCTTCATCTTTGGTGAAAATTCATCCAGTTTTAAACTCGCCACCTAAAATATACATAAAATCTTGATTTACTTGGTTGCTAATTTGATCTTGAAATCATTAAGTTGTTTTTAATAGTTAATACTACCCAACAAGTGGTTTTTTGGGATAAGGCTCATAGTTTTTCATTTTTATAAAAATAGTTCAATTATTCTATTGGATAATGACCAAACTACCCTTTTTGTTTTTATCTTGTTGTGAGAATCTTGGAAAGGTTGGCAAGTAGCTTTAAGTCTCTATCTTTTTTTTGTGTTGGCATGTTTATAATGATGATGTTGTCATGTGCAAGGCATTTCTCTTTATGTTTTCTAGTGCAATAATGCTTTTCTTGGTGTCATTGTTTGTTTTTAATACCTTAAAGTGGAATGTCATATTTATAAAAAGCTAAAGGCAATAAGCACTAACCAGACAAACCTATACGGGGCCATACGTGGCCCGATATAGACTTGTCTGTAATTTGGAACATTTGTTGATAAATTGTAATTTATATCCGTGACCTTTTGTAAATCACTTGTAGATTTTGGCGCCTCTCCCAATCGGATTCGCAGTGTTCTTGGTTCACTTGGCCACCATTCCCATCACCGGAACTGGTATCAACCCTGCAAGAAGTCTTGGAGCCGCAATTATCTTTAACAAGGACCATGCATGGAACGACCACGTAAGCACATCATTTCAAACCATATGCACATAATAAACACTTCACCGTTACATTTAAGATTAAATTTCTAAACGCTTAAACGCTTCTTTTGTGAAATTTGCAGTGGATTTTCTGGGTTGGACCATTCATTGGAGCTGCACTTGCTGCCTTGTACCACACCGTCGTCATCAGGGCCATTCCTTTCAAGAGCAGATCTTAAATGGAACTCAATTGTTAAATGAGTGTTATGTGAATTGTATGTGTTTGACTGTGTAAATTATGGTCCTAAAAATGGATGATGTTTTTATTTAAGCTCTCCATGCTTGTTTTATCAACTCTTTTCTATGAATGAATCAACTCTTGTTTCATGATTGGTTTTCGAGCACTCTGTTTTCGTTTCGATTCAAGAGTTTTTAATATCAAACTGGATCCATATTTCATATTTACGTAGTAACAACGTCGATATCCAATCCGGCAATCATATTTCATCTTTACCTAGACTTTGATTACACAAATCCTTCATTAGAAAATATTGTTAACAAACTACTTTTTCTAAAATTAACAATTTTAGTTATTAAGTTCTAAAATATCAGCCTTCGGCTTTGTTAAATAAGTTGGGGCAACTAATGACCAATGAAACCTAGTGTTTTTTGTCCGGGGACAGTAATTTTGGGACGGAGGGAATATGATTTTGTTGTCTTTTGGTCTATGTTGTATAATTTGACAATTGAAATGAATGATAAGAATTTGTGAATTGTTTGTGTTAGTTTACGTCATCGAGGTCCAGACTGGAGTGGTTTGCATAGTGAGGTTGATTGTTATCTTGCTCATCAACGTTTAGCGATTGTTGATCCCGTTTTTCGGTGATCAAGCACTTAATAATGAAGACACGACCATTATCGTCACTGTAAATACTTTTTCATTATTGTTCTATTATTAGTACGTTGTTTAAACACACGTGTAATCAAATGAACGTTGATTATTAGGTTAACGGGGAGATTTACAACCATAAAGCATTGAGAGAGAGACTCAAGTCTCATAAGTTCAATACCGGAAGTGATTGTGAAGTCATTGTTCATCTTGTAACGAAACTACCTTTTCTAGATTCTACACATTTTGTCTAATTTGTACCTTTTCTTAACGTGGCTTATCGGTTTAATTACTAGTATGAAGAATAAGGAGAAGACTTTGTTCATATGTTGGATGGAATGTTCTCGTTTGTGCTTCTTGACACTCGTGATAAAAGTTATATTGCAGCTAGGGATGCTATAGGGATCACTCCGCTTTACATGGGTTGGGGCCTTGATGCTACATTTTTATCCTTTATTCGTTCATTAAAGAAACTTGAGAGAAATACTATTTATGAAACATACAACGTCATCTGCAGGTTCTATGTGGTTTGCATCTGAGATGAAGGCCTCGAGTGATGACTGCGAACAATTTATGTCCTTCCTTCCCGGGCATATATGTTCTAGTAAATTTTGCTTCTAATTCACAATGTAGAGATTTTCTTTGTATAAATATATGCAGGTGGGCTGAGAAGGTGGTATAACCCGACATGGTATTCAGAACGTATTCTTTCAACTCCATATGATCCCCTAGTTCTACGACATACCTTTGAGAAGGTTTCTTAGGGTTAGATATTTTATCTTTACCGTTCTTATTATTTGCTAGTTAAAAATTTTGAAGCGCTTATGTGTACATATAATTCTAGTTACAGGCAATGATTAAAAGGCTTATGGCGGATGTTCCTTTTGTGTACATCTTTCCGGAGGCGTTGGTTCTTCTCTTGTTGCTTCCGTTGCGTCACACCATCTCGCTGATTCTGAAGCTAATTTTCAGTGGGGATCTCAGTTGAATACTTTTTGCGTTGGATTGAAGGTCAACATTATATCATATTTTTAATTTCTTTGTATGCAGAGATTTATAAATTTCATAAATGAATTGAAGTATTCCGTGTTCCTGAATTCTGTGCTTAGGGTTCTCCTGATTTGGTTGCTGCGAGAGAGGTAGCTGATTATCTTGGCACACGTCACCATGACTTCTACTTTACCGTTCAGGTTGATTATCTTTTTATATATAACTTGAAAAACAGATAGATATACATATATGCGTAGTAGAAACTCAGCTCATCGGGGGTCTTTAAACTGTATGTATCAGGAAGGAATCGATGCACTTGAAGAGGTGATTTACCATATAGAAACCTATGACGTGATGACCATTAGAGCAACCACACCAATGTTTCTCATGTCACGAAAAATGAAGTATTTGGGAGTAAAAATGGTTCTATCCCGGGAAGGTTCAGATGAAATATTTGGCGGTTATTTGTACTTCCACAAGGCACCCAACAAGGAGGAGTTGCATGAGGAAACATGTCGAGTGGTTCTCCTCCGCTCTGTTCTTTTTTAGCCTGATTACCTTCATACAATAATATAGTTATGATTATTCATCATTGGCATCGCAGATCAAGGCTGTTCATTTGTACGATTGCTTGAGGGCAAATAAGTCTACTTCAGCATGGGGACTCGAGGCTCGTGGACCTTTCCTAGATAAGGAGTTCATTGATGTTGCAATGAGCATTGATCCAAAGTGGAAGATGGTAAACAGACTCGAGATTTCTTAATTTGTTTCAATTTTGTCATCTAGGATGGATTTAGTCGTGCTTGTTTTCTACGCCAAATGGTATTAGGATGTGTCCATAAAAGAATTGTTCAATATCTTTTTGCTCTGAGTTAATCTCTTCCAAAGTTGTTATTGTAGATTCAACGTGATATTGGGAGGATTGAGAAATGGGTCTTGCGAAATGCGTTTGATGCTGATGAGAAACCGTATCTGCCAAAGGTATGTTGTTTCCTTTATATACTACACTTATGAATGGGTCGATTTGGGTTATATCTGGTCAACTGTCGCTCGCTCTAAAAGTGCTTTTTAATGTATCCAACAACCGAAGTTGTTTTATTCTAATACATTGGGTTATTATTATTGTTGTGATAACATAGTTGTTAACACATAATTTATAAAATTGTACCAAAAAATGTTCATTTGACCATCTATTGCGGCTTTTGAAACATTTATATATGAAATAATTGTTCAAAGTTTCTCTCGTTTCTTCTCCCAGCACATATTGTACAGGCAAAAGGAACAATTCAGTGACGGAGTTGGGTCGATGGTTTGAAGGATCATGCAAACAAACAGGTTCGGGCCGGGCGTATTAAAATCAAACACGAGTCAACACTATTAACTAAGACAATTATATGGGCTGCAGGTTACTGATTCGATGCTAACAAACGCCAACTTTATTTATGCTGAAAACACCCCTTCAACAAAAGAAGCATACTACTATCGGTCAATCTTTGAGAAGTTCTTCCCGAAGGTCGGTTTTTGACATAATAATACTTTTTGTTTGCTATAAGTTTGTTATATGTTATGTAATTCAGCAGAAAGAGGCTTATGTGATATGTTTGGTATTTGAAACAGAGTGCAGCATGATTAACAGTTCCAGGTGGTCCAAATGTGGCATGCAGCACTGCTAAAGCAATGGAGTGGGATGCATATTGGTCAAAAATCTCGACCCATTAGGCAGAGCTGCTCTCGGGGTTCATGAAGCAGCCTATGAAAAAGATGTACTGGAGACCAAGATTTGAAACTGCGTTTGCATGCTTAGATTGATTGATTGATTTAGTGGAGATGATTATTTATGTCTGTTTTTTCTTAAGCTTCATCTAGGCTCTATCGTTAAATTTCATGCTGTTAATCAGGGTTCCCTTTCGTGGATTCCATTTACTTTTTTTATTTTAGATTTATGTTTTGCAGAAAGTTTTTCTTGTATATCTAAGAAGCTTTCGATGGAGCAATCAACTACTATCCACAAGTTGTCTGATGACAAATTTCACAAAAGAAATAAAACATGTTTGGAAATGCAATTTTCGTCTCGATCTGGATTTTAAGATATCATATATCCTACATTGATTTCCGGTCTTGAAATTGGAGCTTGATATGTAGAACCCGACCCCTTGTGCCCATACAGTAATCATTTACAGGCCTCACCTCATGAGCGGTACCGGGTTCCTTTGAAAGATATGGAAGAGGATTGGCGACAACAAATTGGCCGTCTGGGTTCAAGGTGAGTTTCAGATGGACAGAGTTGGTTTGCTAGGATAAATTTCAACCCATTTACTTATAAATGGGTCAATTTGTCTTGTGTTTTATACCAAACGGATCAACTTTTGAAAAAGTGTTCGGAAGTCTATCTTTTAAGCACACCTATTAAACCGTCTTCATGTCCCTAGGTAAACCTTGTACATCTGAGTCAAAGACTCGCCCTCCCGCGTAACCCAAACAAGGAAAAACCTCTATGTTTACTGTTTTTATTTGCTTCTTATGAATTCAACATATAATCTTTTTTTAAATACATAAAATTAACCATCTACTTTAATCATACCGTATGAATGGATCATAAGTTATTAGGAGTTCTCGCTTTCAAATTTTTCAAAAGTCGTTTTCTGCTCCTCAAACTTTATAACAAATGCTTCCATAATTTCTTTAAGCCCTTCACTTGTCCATTTCTAAATGCCCTAAGCATCAGGGTTTTACGAAAGAGTGGCTGTCTTATTTATGTTATTGATCTATCAATCTCATCAAGAAAGTAGTCGAAAATGTATGTCAATGCTTCTAATCTCCTTAACCCGTTTTATAATCATAAATTCAACGACATCACATACACTTTCATGGGTTATCTATACCTGGTTAAAGATGTCGACGCATGTTAATTATACCTTAGCGATACACCATGTCTCATTTTCTTATCAGACATACTTATTACTTTTAAAACATACGTGAGAACAAATACTTGCCTAACTGTCAACTTGAACAGCAAGTTGTCTTGTTGTCATTTCTTCAATCTCTTGTTTATTTACAAATTTTCCCTTAAGGCACCTATGCCACTGATTTCTTATTGGCATAACTTGGCACAATCTTGAGAAGATATTTATACGAAAACCCGAAAAAACAATCAAATTTGGTTTCACAATTTTTATTTGATTCTTGAAAAAAAAGAAGTAAAACATGCCTTGGCTAATTGCGTTTAAGGGGAAATCTGGTTTTTCAGCCAAAAACACAGCAGAAGATGTTACAAAAGGAGTCGACGGTCATGACTTAACTGCTATTATTACAGGTATAACCTCAAGGACTTTTTAGTCATTTTGCTTCAAAATCTACAGAAGGATTTAGGCAAACTGAATGCTCGATAAATTCGACTTTAATCTTTGAGGGTCTAAGCCATAGTTTGTAAATAGTTATGCATGTAACCTTTTATTTTTTCATAATCTAAGAAGTTTGCCATTTTCAGGACCAACTAGTGGCATTGGCCAAGAAACCGCACGTGTCTTAGCTTTGCGAGGTGTACATGTAATTATGGCAGCCAGAAATGTGGAAGCCGCTACAAAATGCAAGGAGACCATAATAAACGGTTGCACTAATGCTATCATTGATATTATGGAACTTGATTTAAGTTCACTAGAATCTGTAACAAACTTTGCGAACGAGTATATAACTAAGGGTCTACCCCTCAACATCCTCATGTAAGATACATACACACGTTATTAATCTTATTTAAAAGATAATTTGGAGTTTATAAATATATTAAATTGTTTATCGTCCGTTTGTAGATGTAATGCTGGGGTAATGGCGTCTCCGTTTTCCCTTTCTAAAGACGGAATTGAGAATCAGTTTGCAACTAACTATGTTGGTATATTATGACTAAAGTTTCATACATGACACTTTTGTTTAGGAAAACATTTTCATAGCGGAGGTTTTTACATCTTCTTATAATGTAGGACATTTCCATTTGACGAATTTGTTGTTGGATACGATGAAAACTACTGCAAAAAATTGTGGAAATGAAGGAAGGATCATCGTAGTTTCGTCAGAAGCTCATAGGCTGACTTATAAAGGGGGAATCATGTTTGACAAGCTAAACGATGAAAAAAGGTACAAATCCATTTCCCCCCCCTTTTTTTCCTAGATTTTTGCTTAATTTCAATTTTCACCATCCACTTGCCCTGGACATGTGATGTACATCCCTCATGTTGGTTGTGGGACCGGTCGATGGGGGAGCTGGTGGTGCGGTATACCATTATTTACAAATCTTCGTTCGACTTTTCAGCTTTAGTAGTTTCTATGCTTATGGGCAATCAAAGCTTGCTAATATTCTTCATGCTAAAGAGCTAACAAGATACCTTAAGGTAAATAGTAATCGTATGTACACAGTTTATATAGCTAGGCAATATAACAAGAGGGATATTTATCGTTGAGTACAGGAAGAAGGGACAAATATTACTATCAACTCATTGCATCCTGGAGTTATTGCAACCAATCTTTCACGTCATTCGACCTTTTTATCAGGTAACAACAAAGTCATTTTCCGCTTAGTTTCATAAAAAAAACATAATCTTTTTCTTGTTCAAGATGTTAACTTTATCTTTACTATTTTCTTAACATAGTTTGTATGTATGGACTTTTCAAACACATTCAAAAGAATATCCCGCAGGTTAGTTTATTTGTCTATTTGCACTTCATAAGTTGAAAGAGCACACACAAAATATCGACGTTGACAGTTAACTGTTATATGATTTGCGTTTAGGGAGCTTCAACGACATGCTATTTGGCATTAAACCCAAAGGTGAAAGGGATTAGTGGCGAGTATTTTGCTGACAATAATGTGTCCAAACCGAGTAGTAAGGCCAAAGATCCCGAGCTGGCCAAGAAACTATGGGAATGTGGTATGAAGTTGACTACAAAATGATTCAAGAGACTTTAATTTATTGCTACCTTTGTAATATAGTCCACATTTTGATTCTTGTTTTTATATTATCATTGTGAATATCGCCGATGATCGTTTGAGTGGCGTTCTCACATTAGTACTAGACACTAGTAGAAGCAGAGTGTGGTGTAAAATGTATGTATCAAATTTGTTAGGGCCTTATGAGCTTATTATTACTTGAAAAGGATAACTAAGTTCATAAACCATAAAATAAGCCAAAAAATATGCTTATGAAAGATAAACCGAAACCAATAAGCCCGATACATAAGGTAAAACAAACAACCCAATTCGATAAATAATATGTTATTACCATAATAATCTAAAATAAAATGATTTAGGTAGCTATGCATCAAATCACCTTTTGGGCAACTTAATGTGACGACTTAGTGATGAACCATAACTCAAATCGAGTGATTTTGTAATAAATATAAACCAGTACATGATATTTTGTGTGTTCCTGAGCTTCAAGTGGCATCGACACCGAGACAGCACGAGTCCTAGCCTTGCATGGTGTTAATGTAGCAATGGCAGTAAGAAATACCGAAAGTGGTTAAAAAGTTAAAGAAACTATACTTAATGAAATTCCTACTGCTAAACTTGATGTAATGAAGTTAGATCTCAACTCTCTTGCATCCTTAAATTCCTTATATGAAATCATTAATTCAACTCAATGCACTTTACGAATATGTATGCATAAATTCTATTCTGCCGTTATAGCCCAGTGTACGCCTATGGACAATCAAAGCTAGCCAATATACTGCATGCTAATGAGCTAACAAGACACTTCAAGGTATTTGTAAAAAATTTCTGTAGATAATTAGTGTGAAATACAAGATGAAGACGGTTTTATGTACTAAAAATACCCTTTGGGCGATTTTTAACACTTTTGACCCTTACGCAGGTCAAAATTGATTCCTCTAGTTTTATCTGTACCGATAAAGTTCAACATTCTTTTGTACCAAAAACTAGGAAAACAAGGTGAACTTAACTGCAAACGCTCTCCATCCCGGATCTATTGCAACTAATCTTCAACGTTACCACAACATTATTGATGGTAAAACTCAAATCCATCTTAACTTGCATTTTAACGTCATTATCTCAAAGACATTCCATAAGGGGCAGCAACTATACGTTACATCGCGTTGCACCACAAGTTAAAGGAATTAACGGTAAATATTCCATGGACAGTAACATAGCCAAACCAAATTCGTATGCTAAATAGGCACAACGAGCTAAAGAACTGTCGGATATCAGCTTGACCATGGTGGCTCCATAGCAAACAATTTTTTATTTTTTTACGAGACAGGTTTACTTCAGCACAAGGTTAGAATTAAGAACGTAAAATGAGACTGTAGATCTTGTTAAATGTAATCATCTGTTTCAGTAACATATTCTATCGCATAGAGTTTGATTAACGGTCTTTTAAATATTGTTTAACTACTTATTATTATAATGCAATATGTACTATAAACATTAATCAAGTTATCATATGAAAATGAGGGCCAATATCTTTGTTGTTGCCTTGGTTAAGGCTAAATATAATCATCTATAATCGTTGTTTATGTAAGACTATTTCGTCTATGATAAAAACTCCGACGAACTATGACCGCAAACCTTGAGGGTTAAACCACAAATTCCAAAAGTATCGCAATTTTTGAAAATTTTGCGTTAACTAAAAAAATATCGGTCTAGACAGTTGTCTTTTCTGCCCACCCTCTAAAACCATCCATGCCCGGTTCGACCCATACTTGACCCAGAAGCCCGGTATATTATTAAAACTACTTTATTAAGCCACGTGGAACTATCCGTTGACTCCATGCGCCGAGGGGTTAAAATTTTAAAAAGGTCTTCAAGTTATAATGGTTAAATTTTTAAAAAGGTCTTCAAGTTATATTGTTTTCAATATGTTTTTGAGAAATGTTTTTGAAATTTTTTTATCAAATAAAAAGATTTATCTTAATCATTTTTGCAAATAAATAACCATTATATTATACGTAAAATGTAAACAGAATAAGTAACATATTATCTAATATCTAATTATTTATAACATAGGTTTTATGGTAAAAAAAACAAAAAATAAGTTTGCTAATTAAATTAGCATTCTAGAAGTAAGAAAATTACAAAGAAAGAAAGAAAGAAAAAATTAAATATCCATATTCAATAATTAAACACTATTGTGTTTCCTAACAACTTAAATCAAATTTATGTTAAACATTAAGCCATGAGAATTGTCCGAAACTATCCTTATGGGGTGGATGCCATGGTGTCAAAGATACCGAAGAGCAAAGTATACCCTCCAATTTATACAATTTTCTGGATGTTAAACACTAGAAATTGGTATACTAGTGTAACAAAGACTTTTTAGAAAATTAAGATTTATAAAAGAAGAGAAAAGAGTTGAAAACACAAAAACCAAAATTTCAATTTCTTGTTGTAAAGATGAAAAAGAAGTTTTATGTTTTCTATGAAATTTTTTCTAAATTAAGATTTAAACATGGTTTCTATTTTCGAGGTTTTTTTTAAAACTTTTCTAGAAAAGCCCTAAAAGTTTTCTTTGACTAAACATGTTGTACATTCTCAAAACTTTAGTGGGACTTTTATATACAAGGTAATATTTTATGAGAATAAGTAACAAATATAACACACAAATGTATACAAATGATTAGATTGTGTAAAAATAAAGTCTTAGTTACATAAATACACATAAAAGAAGAAGAAGAAAAAAAGTGATGCTTTAATATATGATGGAGTGAAAAGTGGTACTTAAGACTTAACAATCCCTAATACGAGTAATTATTTTGTCCTACAATAATCTATAATATATAAAAATTGAGTTTTGTAATAAATTTAGTAATAAATATATAATAAAAGTTTTATTGTAAATAATATTTGTAAAATCAAAAGTTTTTCATTAACTTTAAGTAGCATCATAAATATTAAGTTGAATTTGATTTCATAATTTTATGTAATAAATTTATTAAAGTATTTATCAAAAGTCTTCATATGTTGAAGTTTGAGTTTTGTAATAAATTTAGTAATAAATTTAATAATAAATTTGAGTAATAAATTTATAATAAAAGTTTTTTTTTATAAATAATCTTTATAAAATCAAAAGTTTTTCATTAAGTTTAAATAGCATCATAACTATTAAGTTGAGTTTGATTTGTTAATTCTATGTAATAAATTTATTAAAGTATTTATCAAAAGTTTTCATAAGATGGAGTTTAATAATAAATTTTAGTAACTTTACTATTAAAAATAAAAATAAAAGTATTAGTGATAATAAGTTATTCATTTAAATATGGTTATCTAAAAGTACTACTTTGAAACCAAAATTCTTAAATATCTATATAATACTATAAAATAGACAATAAATTTGTGTAATACCAAACGAAAAACCAAAAGAGTTGTCATAAATCATACTATAATTTTTAATATTAGACTTTAAACTATTTATCAATATTAATTGAAGTGATGTAAATATATTAGTTTCAAAAAGACAATTAGTAATAAGTTTTAGTAATAAATTTATAATAAAAGTGTTATTATAAATAATCTTTGTAAAATCAAAAAGTTTTCATTAATTTTAAATAATATCATAAATATTAAGTTGAGTTTGATTTGTTAATTTTATGGAATAAATTTATTAAAGTATTTATCAAAAGTTTTCATAACTAAGTTTAGTAATAAATTTTAGTAAATTTATTATTAAAATTAAAATTAAAATATTAGTGATTTTAAGTTATTAATTTTAGATAAAGTTATCTAAAAGTACTACTTTGAAACAAAAGCTCTTAAATATCTATATCTATATAATACTATAGAATAGGTTGTGTAAAACCATAGAAAAAACCAAAAAAATTGTCATAAACTATACTTTTATTTTAATATTAGACTTTAGACTATTTATTAATATTAACTGAAGTGATGTAGATATACTACTTTCAAAAAGACAATTAAAAAATATCAAATAAAAGACCAAGAGTTTTATATTAAATTATAATTTGAGTTTAGTCCTAAAATATTAGAATAAAAATCTTAAAATATTAGAATAAATCTATGTATATATAACTCAATGTAAGCTCAAGAGTTTTGTCTTAAATTATAATAAAATTACATCAATAAAAAGTGTCTTTTGATTTATCTAAAAAGTAACAATCTAAACACTATATATAGTCCAAATTTATATATTATAATGAATCCTCAAATGGGGTATAACCAAAATATCTAAATAAATATACGATATTTTCTTAAACAATTAGAGAAGATTTTTAGAATCCAAACTATCAAAGATGATCTTGAAAACCAAAACTAAGAACAACAAAAAGTTGGATAAGGTGATGACAATAATGCTGTTTCTGAAGTATCATCTTTATCGTTATTTTTATCATAATTATCTGTTAACATAATCTTCTATACACAATTCTTAAGAAAATTGATATATTCTTATATAATTTTTTTTTTATAGATTTGTTACCGTTGTTTTTTTTTCTTTCTTTCTTTTCATTTATGTTAACAATTAATGTATATGTATATATAGATGCATTTTTTTTTATTAAGAAATAGTTTTTTCATTATTTTCTTTAAATACAACCAAATTTTAAACAATGTAACAAAAAGAAAATAGATATATATTTTGTTTAAGAGTATTTATTAAGTTATTTAAAACCCGATCTATTAAGATTATCTTAAAAACAAAAAAATAAAATAAAATAGAAGTGGGAGAAAGTAATGACAATAATGTTCTTTAGAACTTATCTTATTTATCATAATTTTTATCATATTCTGTTTTTGGAACAAGCAACACATAATTTTGAGATTATGGACCGATTTGTTTTTATTTTCGTTTCAGCTTTACTATTTTTTAGTATATACAAATGAATTTCTTTATGAAGAAACATTTTTATCATATAAATTGTCTTCAAACATAATGTAATCTTTTAGACGTAAAAGGTGATAAAAATAAAATTGTTATAAATTTTTGTTTGAGATAATTTCTTGAGTTTAAATTTAGTGTGTAATTAAAGAAAAGATAACTCAATCGAATCAAAAATTTAAGTAACTCGACATCAAACTAAAATCAACACCCAATAAACACAAATAAAATAAAAGATTAAAATCAAAATCCATACACCATACATGCCAAGATTACTAGTAATTTCTTGATAATTAACATCATTTTTTGATACACGTTTAGGTACTAAATAAACTGAATTATTCCACGGTAGTAATGCAATTGTTTGACATGCATGCATTGTTAAGTTTTATGCTATAACTATTTTTGACTAAATGTTAATTTAATATAAAATTAATACTAAAACGAGATATTAGCTATATAAAGTAGAGGTGTTTGCTCAAACACACAACTCAATCCCACTTCTTTTAATGGAAATGGGAATAAAAGGGAATATGTCTACAATGGCCACCCTTCTAATCACTTTTTCGGTTGTTATTGTTTCTTTTAGCTTACCGTTATTGTCAACCGCCAACCACCCTTACTCATATCGACCACCACCACCTACATTGGTTTATAGATCGCCACCTCCACCTTTCTTTAAGCCACTGCCTCCACCTGTTTACAGATCACCACCACCCCCGATTTATAAGTCACCACCTCCACCACTAAACAAAACACCACCTCCACCGGTTTACAAGTCTCCACCACCTTACATGTCACCACCGCCACCAACACCACTTTACAAGTCACCTCCACCACCACCAACACCCGTTTACACGTCACCACCACCCCCAACACCGGTTTACAAGTCACCACCACCACCAACACCCATTTTTAAGTCACCACCACCACCAACACCCGTTTACAACTCACCACCACCGCCATCACCTGTTTACAAGTCTCCACCACCGCCAACACCACTTTACATGTCACCACCACAACCAACACCCATTTACAAGTCACCACCACCACCACCACCCGTTTACATGTCACCACCACCCCCAACACCCGTTTACAAGTCACCACCACCACCACCAACACCCGTTTACACATCACCACCACCACCAACACCCGTTTACAAGTCACCACCACCGCCATCACCTGTTTACAAGTCTCCACCACCGCCAACACCACTTTACATGTCACCACCACCACCAACACCCATTTACAAGTCACCACCACCACCACCACCCGTTTACATGTCACCACCACCCCCAACACCCGTTTACAAGTCACCACCACCACCACCTGTTTTCAAGCCTCCACCACCGCCAACACCACTTTACATGTCACCACCACCAACACCCGTTTACAAGTCACCACCACCACCACCAACACCCGTTTACACATCACCACCACCACCACCACCCGTTTACAAGTCACCACCACCGCCATCACCTGTTTACAAGTCTCCACCACCGCCAACACCACTTTACATGTCACCACCACCACCAACACCCATTTACAAGTCACCACCACCACCACCACCCGTTTACATGTCACCACCACCCCCAACACCCGTTTACAAGTCACCACCACCACCACCAACACCCGTTAACACGTCACCACCACCCCCGACACCCATTTTCAAGTCACCACCACCACCAACACCCGCTTACAAGTCACCACCACCGCCATCACCTGTATACAAGTCTCCACCACCGCCAACACAACTTTACATGTCACCACCACCACCAACACCCGTTTACAAGTCACCACCACCAACACCTGTTTACTCGTCACCACCACCTCCAACACCGGTTTACAAGTCACCACCACCACCAACACCCGTTTACAAGTCACCACCACCACCAACACCCGTTTACACGTCACCACCACCCCCAACACCCGTTTACAAGTCACCGCCCCCACCAACACCCCTTTACATGTCACCGCCACCCTCAACACCAATTTACACGTCACCACCACCCCCAACACCAATTTACATGTCACCACCACCACCAACACCAATTTACAAGTCACCACCACCCCCAACACCCATTTATAAGTCACCACCACCACCACCAACACCCGTTTACATGTCACCACCACCCCCAACACCCGTTTACAAGTCACCGCCCCCACCAACCCCCGTTTACATGTCACCACCACCCTCAACACCAATTTACATGTCACCACCACCCCCAACACCAATTTACATGTCACCACCACCACCACCCGTTTACATGTCACCACCACCCCTAACACCCGTTTACAAGTCACCGCCTCCACCAACACCGGTTTACATGTCACCGCCACCACAAACACCTGTTTACAAATCACCACCACCACCGAAGTTCCTACCACCCACTTCTCTACCCCTACCACCCTTTCCTAAAATACCCCTACCACCCTTTCCTAAAATACCCATACCACCCTTGCCTAGATTACCCCTACCACCTTTTTCCCTACAACCTCTAAGGAAAATGTACACAACCCCTCGTAACGTCTAAAGTTCACCACATCTCCCTCACTATTAAGGGGTGATTAGAATGTTTAAATAAGGTAAGTGATTTCATGCACGTGACGTTATTTAGGTACATATATATTACTACATTTAATTTTAAATTTTCATTAGTATATAATGTGTTATAAATTATGTCCGTTATTGCAGGAATAAAGAATTAAGGACGAATAAGTTGAGACAACTATAATGTGTATTTCGAACTTTCGAAGATTATGCATAAACACGTAGGACAAATAAGTTTCAAAGTTATACTAAAAGGGATTTCATATTGATTTATATACTCAATATAATATCTTCCACTATGTATTCGATTGATATGTCATATTAAAGAAATCCATAGCAAACAAAAAGTTCTTTTGTTTCCTCATCTTTGGTTTGTGTTTCACGGAAACAATAATTAAATTACATGAGATTTACTAAAAACAATCAATTTTTAATAATATCAAAGAAATATTATGACATTATAAAAATTGATAACCTTGGTTTTGATTGTTCTTTATGTAATATATGACGTTTGGTTTATAATTTATAAATTATTGTCGTTTAAGAAAATCTAACATGGTCACTACTCATTAATATATGTAAACTACGCGTATTCCCGCGCGTTGCGCGGTGACAATTTTGTAAAGAGATTTGTCACGAACAGTGATCAGAAATAAAGGAAAATACACAATAATAACCTGCTAACATATAGCTTAACGTTGTGTTTCACACTTTTTTTTCCATTGTCAAAGCGAATAATTTCGCCTGCACCTACCACACACCCTATTACATCTGTAAACACATAGCCAAATGTCATGTGAACGACAACAACCCACAAAAAACAAAAAACTGGATATAGGAAAGAAAACATAAGCATTTAGAGAAAAGAAAAACCGGCACCAGTGAGGAGGGAATTGTTGTTGATTCTCTGTAGGTGAACTTCCGTTGGTGTGAAACTAAACACATTCAATGGAAACTCCTCATGACCACCTTCAAGTTTACGAACCGATGTTGCAATGTTGAAACGGATGCGGTATTGATTCGGGACAACTTTATATCCCATTTGACCTTCAATCACTCTGAACCTCGAGATTTGATATACATGGCCCTCTTCGAGAAGAGCCTTAAACTTTCGAATATGATTTCTAGTGATGAAACCTTGTATCGAACCGCCCTTTTTGGTGAAATTACCTCATCATCAAACTAACTTATATAGAAAAACACAAAACCACCAACCTTTGGAGTACCTAAAAATTAAAACACAATAATTAGTATGCCATTAATACCACCAACTTTTTGAGTACCTAAAAACGTTTGTGTTATTAACTTAGGATAACTGAACAGTTTAAATATCATTATACCTCACATTATGGTATTTAAAACACAGGGCAACCAAAGAGTCAAGAGTTTCAAATGTGTTATTAACTTAGGATAACTGAACAGTTTAAATATCATTATACCTCTCATTATAGTAATTAAAACACAGGCCAACCAAAGAGTCAAGAGTTTCGTGTTATTAACTTAGGTTAACTGAACAGTTTAAATATCATTATATCTCACATTATGAGAATTAAAACACAGGGCAACCAAAGAGTCAGAAGTTTCAAATGTGTAATTAACTTAGGGTAACTGAACAGTTTACGTATCATTATACCTCTCATTATGGTAATTAAAACACAGGGCAACCAAAGAGTCAGCAGTTTCAAATGCATATCATTCCACTATTTGGAATATCTCACACGTAATTGGAACGACAACTCTAGATTATAGTAAATATAGACATTATAATAATATCAAAGAAATACTATGACATTATAAAAATTGATAACCTTGGTTTTGATTGTTCTTTATGTAATATATGACGTTTGGTTTATAATTTATAAATTATTGTCGTTTAAGAAAATCTAACATGGTCACTACTCATTAATATATGTAAACTAGGCGTATTCCTGCGCGTTGCGCGGTGACAATTTTGTAAAGAGATTTGTCACAAACAGTGATCAGAAATAAAGGAAAATACACAATAATAACCTGCTAACAGATATTGATTTTCCTTCCAACCCACCTCGCGTAACTTCACTAACATGTAAGGACGGAGTTTAACCTTGGAATTTTCCATTTTCTCCTAGCACCTGATATGGTTTTGAACAACGTTATTCACTAGATTTTGTGGTAGGTAAGAAACAAAGTTCAAAAAATTTGAAACGCTTTGGAGAAATGAAAATACCTGCTGACATCCTTATGGAATAAGTTCTGTTTCGTTGGCAGTCATCGAATGTGGGGAGTGGAATGCCAGATGTCTGGCACTTGGATAAAAGTTTTTTATCCAGTTGTCGGACCTCCGGTATTCCATTCTCCAGGTTCCATGACTGTTAACCTTACTTTATGCGAAGTTCCAATAGGTCCATCAGCATATAGGTATTGGATTTTTCTTTAGAAATTTCTACTTTATCCGGGTAATTCAAATGGTTGTTTTACTCCTTTCGACGTAATTTTTCGACTATGAATTTAACAAGTCCTGTTGTTTAATTGTTAATTCAGGTCTCTGTAATTTCAGGTTGTAATTGATTGATTGTTGTCTTTCGAGTTTCAGGAATACATTTGATCGATGATCTTTATAAAGAGGCTATGATGATGAATTTGTTTAACACGTCTGAGTGAATTCAATCGGATGTGAGACTATCTGTATCTTGGCGGGGCAAGTCGGATGGTTATGTCAAATTGCATTGCAACCGATAAGTAAGTTTGCAGCCATGGCAGATTAGTGCACTTTCGACTGTCTGTATCTTGACGGGGCAACTCGGATGGTTATGTTAAATT
The DNA here is from genome assembly GCA_910822075.1 of Senecio squalidus. NCBI lineage: Eukaryota > Viridiplantae > Streptophyta > Magnoliopsida > Asterales > Asteraceae > Senecio > Senecio squalidus. The sequence goes on along the minus strand of CAJVGC010000592.1, from coordinate 46,113,456 downwards.
GCATTGCAACCGATAGGTAAGTTTGCAGCCATGGAAGATTAGTTCACTTTCTTTGGTTGTTAAAATATCTGAGCCTCATAATGATTACATAGAGGTCGAACCCATACGTCTATTCAAATTCCGTCTTTGCCACTGAGTCAGGATGGGGTTCCGCAAAAAGGAGGAAACACGTGTAAAAGAAGAGGACACGTGCAGGAAGATTAAACAAATCCATGGTTTTCTTATCCGGGTTTGGTATTTTTTTAACTTATGTGTTCCTATCCTTTCCACATGTCCAGTACGTGTCTTTCCCGCAAGGTTTTATATTGTCTGGTCTTCTCCGATTGTGTTATTCACTGACTGTTGCTTTTTTTAGTGGAGGCTATGATGATAAAAAATTTTAACACGTCTGAATGAATTCAATTCAACCAGAGTTGAGATTAGCTGTATCTTGGCAGGGCAACTCGGATGGTTATGTCAAATTGCATTGCAACCGATAAGGAAGTTTGCAGCCATGGCATATCAGTCCACTTTGTTTGATTGTTAACAAATCTGAGTCTTATAATCATTTTCCTGAGACTTTATGAAACTAATCTTTTTATTATTCTTCTCACGGAGTGAGTGAGTGAAAATATAGGACTTTTTTCTTCGTATTGATGTGGGTTGGTACTCGTGGGCAAGGTGTTAGTTGGCCTGTCATTTGTGATCCTGAACGTAGTCAGCCTCCACAACGTTCTTGTGTTTCTCAGGTTCGGATTTCTGTTGAGTCGTCTTTGCCTAAGTATCATTGCGGTCGCTGTGATGCTCTTTTCTGGTATGACAAGATGGGTTTTCACTGGTTTCTTAGCGATAGCAGTAATGGAATGTACGAAGCTATTATACTGGTCCAATTACGTTTACTAATGTACATGTGGTTGTTTACATTTCTGATTCGTAATTTTGTCTATCTGTTGAAGATTTAAATGCAATAAATATCATTGTAATATTTGCTTCTTAATTGTAGCAGAACCATGGTTAACATATTCGAAGAAAATACTAAAATTTTATAGACATATTAAAGTGTTTACTGTATGTTACAAAAACACAAGTAAACAGTTAGCAAAGAAATTTAGCAACATAAAAACAAAGACTCACTCGCTCTACCGGACCTCGTGCAACGCACGAGTGTCCCCTAGTTATAATTATTTTAGCAGTTATTTTTTTTAAACTTATTTTATAACTTATAAGGTTTTTTTTGTTAGAACGAAATGACTTTTAACTTGATAAAATTGTTAAAAAACAACACAAAAAAAAAGTTGTTTTTGAAGAAGAAAAAGATGTGGTTATTTGGTAGAAAAGGGGTTTCTGGGTTTTCAGCTTCATCAACAGCTGAAGATGTCACTAAAGGAATTAATGGATTTGGTTTAACCGCCATTGTTACTGGTAATCTTTATTAATTTCATTTTATTTCTTTACTCGTATTTATGATCCACTAAATCAAGAAAATTAGGGTTTGATCAAACACGAAATTAGGGGTGTAATTTGATTTTTGTGTTTACCAATTTACTCTTTTTTGTATTTAGGGGGTGTTTGTTTCGGCTTATATAGCCGGCTTATGAGCTTATGTAATTTTTCATAAGCTCATAAGCCCATATTTTTGGGCTTATGAGCTTATCAAGTTGAGCTTATGACTTTAAATAAGTCATAAGCTCAGCTTCATAAGCTCATAAGCCGGAAAAAATAAGCTTATGAGCTTATGAAAAATTACATAAGCTCATAAGCCCGTTGAATAAGCCGAAACAAACACCCCCTTAACAGAAAAATTGAATCAATTTTGATGATTGTGAACTTATTTGACTTTGGAAAGTCAAATATTGACTTTTGAGGTCAAAAGGTGATCTTTGTTTGGCATAATGTTATTGAACCTTGAACCATTTTAGTTAAAAATGGTCCTTGATCCTAAGTTAAGCTAGTTATCGACTCGTCATTGTGTATACCCTTTTATATTTCAACATTTTTTGTTGCGTATAGATTGAGCGGAAACGGATTAGTAACATTGCGCAAATATACATGTTCTTAAGTAAATGGGTCGAAATTCCCATATCTATTAAATGTTAATATAGGCAGCTACATGATATTTTTGTGTATGTTCAGGAGCTTCAAGTGGTATTGGCACTGAGACAACCCGAGTCCTAGCCTTGCATGGTGTTAATGTAGTTATGGCAGTACGAAATACCAAAAGTGGTAGAAAAGTTAAAGAAACTATACTTAACGAAATTTCTACTGCTAAAGTTGATGTAATGGAGTTAGATCTTTGCTCTCTTGCATCTGTAAGGAATTTTGCAGCCGAATTCATTTCTTCCGGCCTTCCTTTGAATATTCTCATGTAAGGATCTATATATTATCTGTTTGCTTTAAGGTCTCGTCTCTAATCCAATGATTATGATTATTTTTGTTGAAATGGATATTATTTGTTTATTTTTTCTACTGTTGAAAGTAACAACGCAGGGGTTATGGCTCCACCGTTCATGCTTTCAAAAGACAAGATCGAACTACAATTTGCAACTAATCATTTAGGTACGTTGAAAAAATATTGATTCTTATCTTTTAACAAGTAGAATTAAATTAATTGATCAATGTGTCGATTGGTAGGTCATTTTCTTCTGACACAACTTTTACTCGAGACCATGAAGCGGACTTCACATGAACAGAATAAAGAGGGAAGAATAGTCAACGTATCATCAGAAGCTCATCGCTTTGCATACAAAGGAATTTACTTTGATCATTTAAACGATGAGTCTAGGTACGTAAATGAACTTCACTTCCTTTTCAACTAATTCTTTATAAAATCGTTTATTAGGTTATGCATTATATATACGTTTATATGAATAAATTTTACTCTGCAGTTATAGCCCAATGTAAGCTTATGGACAGTCTAAACTTGCCAATATACTCCATGCTAATGAGCTAACAAGACATTTCAAGGTACTTGTAACCGTTACAAATAAATATTGTTTTAACCATAATCTACTATTTTTTAATAAAAAGTTGTAAGACGGGTTTATGTACTAAAAATACACTCTTGGCTAGTTTCAACTTGTTTGACACGTTAGAGATGAAACATAACTTGAATCAAATCATTTTTTAAGTCAACGAGACAAAACTGATACCTCTATTTTTATGTGTATCATATTCTTTTTGTTCCAAAAACCAGGAAAACGGGGTGAACTTAACTGCAAACGCTCTGCATCCCGGATCCATAGCAACTAATCTTCTACGTTACCACAGCATTATTGATGGTAAAATTTGAATCCTTCTTAACTTGCATTTATGTGTCATTCTCTTCGTAGTATTGTTGTTTAAAATCTTGCATTGTTCATGATTCAGGCACTGTTGATTGGGTTGGCAAATAGTTTCGTCAGAAGCTCATAGGCTGACTTATAAAGGGGGAATCATGTTTGACAAGCTAAATGATGAAAAAAGGTACAAATCCATTTTTTCCCCCGTTTTTTCCTAGATTTTGCTTAATTTCAATTTTCACCATCCACTTGCCCTGGACATGTGATGTACATCCCTCATGTTGGCTATGGGACCGGTCGATGGGGGCGCTGGTGGTGCGGTATACCATTATTTACATATCTTCGTTCGACTTTTCAGCTTCAGTAGTTTCTATGCTTATGCGCAATCAAAGCTTGCTAATATTCTTCATGCTAAAGAGCTAACAAGATACCTTAAGGTAATTATTAATCGTATGTACACAGTTTATATAGCTAGGCAATATAACAATAGGGATATTTATCGTTGAGTACAGGAAGAAGGGACAAATATTACTATCAACTCATTGCATCCTGGAGTTATTGCAACCAATCTTTCACGTCATTCGACCTTTTTATCAGGTAACAGCAAAGTCATTTTCCGCTTAGTTTCATAAAAAAAACATAATCTTTTTCTTGTTCAAGATGTTAACTTTATCTTTACTATTTTCTTAACATAGTTTGTATGTATGGACTTTTCAAACACATTCAAAAGAATATCCCGCAGGTTAGTTTATTTGTCTATTTGCACTTCATAAGTTGAAAGAGCACACACAAAATATCGACGTTGACAGTTAACTGTTATATGATTTGCGTTTAGGGAGCTTCAACGACATGCTATTTGGCATTAAACCCAAAGGTGAAAGGGATTAGTGGCGAGTATTTTGCTGACAATAATGTGTCCAAACCGAGTAGTAAGGCCAAAGATCCCGAGCTGGCCAAGAAACTATGGGAATGTAGTATGAAGTTGACTACTTCAAAATGATTTAAGAGACTTTAATTTATCGCTACTTTTGTAAAATAGTCCACATTTTGATTCTTGTTTTTATATTATCATTGTGAATATCCCCGATGATCGTTTGAGTGGCGTTCTCACATTAATACTAGACACTAGTAGAAGCAGAGTGTGGTGTAAAATGTATGTATTAAATTTGTTAGTGCCTTATGATCTTATTATTACTTGAAAAGGATGACTAAGTTCATAAACCATAAAATAAGCCAAAAAATATGCTTATGAAAGATAAACCGAAACCAATAAGCCCAATACATAAGGTAAAACAAACAACCCAATTCGATAAATAATCTAAAATAAAATGATTTAGGTAGCTATGCATCAAATCACCTTTTGGGCAACTTAATGTGACGACTTAGTGATGAACCATAACTCAAATCGACTGATTTTGAAATAAATATAAACCAGTACATGATATTTTGTGTGTGTTCCTGAGCTTCAAGTGGGATCGACACCGAGACAGCACGAGTCCTAGCCTTGCATGGTGTTAATGTAGCAATGGCAGTAAGAAATACCGAAAGTGGTAGAAAAGTTAAAGAAACTATACTTAATGAAATTCCTACTGCTAAAGTTGATGTAATGGAGTTAGATCTCAGCTCTCTGAATCCTTAAATTCCTTATATGAAATCATTAATTCAACTCAATGCACTTTACGAACATGTATGCATAAATTCTATTCTGCCGTTATAGCCCAGTGTACGCCTATGGACAATCAAAGCTAGCCAATATACTCCATGCTAATGAGCTTAACAAGACACTTCAAGGTATTTGTAAAAAACTTCTGTAGATAATTAGTGTGTTATACAAGATGAAGACGGTTTTATGTACTAAAAATACCCTTTGGGCGATTTTCAACACGTTTGACCCTTACGCTGGTCAAAATTGTTTCCTCTAGTTTTATCTGTACCGATAAAGTTCAACATTCTTTTGTACCAAAAACCAGGAAAACAAGGTGAACTTAACTGCAAACGCTCTCCATCCCGGATCTATTGCAACTAATCTTCAACGTTACCACAGCATTATTGATGGTAAAACTCAAATCCATCTTAACTTGCATTTTAACGTCATTATCTCCTCACTAGATTTTTGTATAAATTGTGCATTGTTCTGGATTCAGGTTCTGTTGATTGAGTTGCCAAATACTTTCTCAAAGACATTCCATAAGGGGCAGCAACTATATGTTACATCGCGTTGCACCACAAGTTAAAGGAATTAACGGTAAATATTCCATGGACAGTAACATAGCCAAACCAAATTCGTATGCTAAATAGGTACTGTCGGATATCAGCTTGACCATGGTGGCTCCATAGCAAACAATTTTTTATTTTTTTACGAGACAGGTTTACTTCAGCACAAGGTTAGAATTAAGAACGTATAATGAGACTGTAGATCTTGTTAAATGTAATCATCTGTTTCAGTAACATATTTTATGGCATAGAGTTTGATTAACGGTCTTTTAAATATTGTTTAACTACTTATTATTATAATGCAATATGTACTATAAACATTAATCAAGTTATCATATGAAAATGAGGGCCAATATCTTTGTTGTTGCCTTGGTTAAGGCTAAATATAATCATCTATAATCGTTGTTTATGTAAGACTATTTCGTCTATGATAAAAACTCCGACGAACTATGACTGCAAACCTTGAGGGTTAAACCACAAATTCCAAAAGTATCGCAATTTTTGAAAATTTTGCGTTAACTAAAAAAATATCGGTCTAGACAGTTGTCTTTTCTGCCCACCCTCTAAAACCATCCATGCCCGGTTCGACCCATACTTGACCCAGAAGCCCGGTATATTATTAAAACTACTTTATTAAGCCACGTGGAAGCACGTGACTAACTATCCGTTGACTCCATGCGCTTAGGGGTTAAAATTTTAAAAAGGTCTTCAAGTTATAATGGTTAAAATTTTAAAAAGGTCTTCAAGTTATATTGTTTCAATATGTTTTTGAGAAATGTTTTTAAAAATTTTTTAGCAAAGAAAAAGATTTATCTTAATCATTTTTGCAAATAAATAACCATTATATTATACATAAAATGTAAATAAAATAAGTAACATATTATCTAATATCTAATTATTTATAACATAGGTTTTATGGTAAAAAAAAAAAAGGTTTGCTAATTAAATTAGCATTCTAGAAGTAAGAAAATTACAAAGAAAGAAAGAAAGAAAAAAATTAAAATATCCATATTCAATAATTAAACACAATTTTATGTTAAATATTAAGTCATGAGAATTGCCCGAAGCTATTCTTATGGGGTGGATGGTATCAAAGACACCGAAGAGCAGAGTATACCCTCCAATGTATACAATTTTCTGGATGTTAAACACTAGAAATTGGTATACTAGTGTAACAAAGACTTTTTAGAAAATTTAGATTTATAAAGAGAAGAAAAAAGAGTTGAAAGCAAAAAAACTAAAATTTCAATTTCTTGTTGAAAAGATGAAAAAGGAGTTTTATGTTTTCTATGACAATTTTTCTAAATTAAGATTTAAACATGTTTTCTATTTTCGAGGTTTTTTTTAAAACTTTTCTAGAAAAGCCCTAAAAATTTTCTTTGACTAAACATGTTGTACATTCTCAAAACTTTAGTGGGACTTTTATATACAAGGTAATATTTTATGAGAATAAGTAACAAATATAACACACAAATGTATACAAATGATTAGATTGTGTAAAAAAGAAGTCTTAGTTACATAAATACGCATAGAAGAAGAAGAAGAAAAAAAGGTGATGCTTTAATCTACGATGGAGTGAAAAGTCGTACTTAAGACTTAAGAGTCCCTAATACGAGTAATTATTTTGTCCTACAATAATCTATAATATATAAAAATTAAGTTTTGTAATAAATTTAGTAATAAATATATAATAAAAGTTTTATTGTAAATAATCTTTGTAAAATCATAAGTTTTTCATTAACTTTAAGTAGCATCATAAATATTAAGTTGAATTTGATTTCATAATTTTATGTAATAAATTTATTTAAGTATTTATCAAAAGTCTTCATATGTTGAAGTTTGAGTTTTGTAATAAATTTAGTAATAAATTTGAGAAATAAATTTATAATAAAAGTTTTTTTTTTATAAATAATCTTTATAAAATCAAAAGTTTTTCATTAAGTTTAAAAGCATCATATATAACTATTAAGTTTTTTTTTTTTGGAAACGGCAAAAGATTGTACATCGGAGCCTACTCGTAATATTCCAACGACCACCCCAAGTTCGAGCTCCGCAAAGCGGGCAAACCCAGCCCCCACGGGGGTCTCCAGAGGAAAATTCGTCATGCGTGCCTTAAGAGGCATTGGTTAAATTACGCTATTGCGACGACCACAAGGGTCGAACCCACGACCTCACTCCACATGGGTATAAAACCCGGTGCATCACAACCAGCTAGGCTAAAGATCATTTGCATTTATAACTATTAAGTTGAGTTTGATTTGTTAATTCTATGTAATAAATTTATTAAAGTATTTATCAAAAGTTTTTGTAAGATGGAGTTTAGTAATAAATTTTAGTAACTTTACTATTAAAAATAAAAATAAAAGTATTAGTGATAATAAGTTATTCATTTAAATATGGTTATCTAAAAGTACTATTTTGAAACCAAAATTCTTAAATATCTATATAATACTATAAAATAGACAATAAATTTGTGTAAAATCAAACGATAAACCAAAAGAGTTGTCATAAATCATACTATAATTTTTAATATTAGACTTTAAACTATTTATCAATATTAATTGAAGTGATGTAAATATATTAGTTTCAAAAAGACAATTAGTAATAAATTTTAGTAATAAATTTATAATAAAAGTGTTATTATAAATAATCTTTGTAAAATCAAAAAATTTTCATTAATTTTAAATAATATCATAAATATTAAGTTGAGTTTGATTTGTTAATTCTATGGAATAAATTTATTAAAGTATTTATCAAAAGTTTTCATAACTAAGTTTAGTAATAAATTTTAGTAAATTTATTATTAAAATTAAAATAAAAATATTAGTGATAATAAGTTATTAATTTTAGATAAAGTTATCTAAAAGTACTACTTTGAAACAAAAGTTCTTAAATATCTATATCTATATAATACTATAGAATAGGTAATAAATTTGTGTAAAACCAAAGGAAAAACCAAAAAAGTTGTCATAAACCATACTTTTATTTTAATATTAGACTTTAAACTATTTATTAATATTAATTGAAGTGATGTAGATATACTACTTTTAAAAATACAATTAAAAATTATCAAATAAATGACCAAAAGTTTTATATTAAATTATAATTTGAGTTTAGCCCTAAAATATTAGAATAAAAATCTTAAAATATTAGAATAATGTATATATAACTCAATGTAAACTCAAGAGTTTTGTCTTAAATTATGATAAAATTACATTAATAAAAAGTGACTTTTGATTTATCTAAAGAGTTACAGTCTAAACACTATATATAATCCAAATTTATATATTATAATGAATCCTCAAATGGGATATAACCAAAACATCTAAATAAATATACGATATTTTCTTGAACAACTAGAGGAAGATTTTTAGAATCCAAACTGTCAAAGATGATCTTGAAAACCAAAACTAAGAACAACAAACAGTTGGATAAGGTGATGACAATAATGCTGTTTCAGAAGTATCATCTTTATCGTTATTTTAATCATAATTATCTGTTAACATAATCTTCTATACACAATTCTTAAGAAAAATGGTACATTCTTATATAATTTTTTTTATAGATATGTTACCGTTGTTTTTTTTTTCTTTCTTTCTTTTCATTTATGTTAACAATTAATGTATATGTATAAATAGATGCATTTTTTTTTTATTAAGAAATAGTTTTTTCATTATTTTCTCCAAATACAACCAAATTTTAAACAATGTAACAAAAAGAAAATAGATATATATTTTGTTTAAGAGTATTTATTAAGTTATTTAAAACCCGATCTATTAAGATTATCTTAAAAACAAAAAAATAAAATAAAATAGAAGTGGTAGAAAGTAATGACAATAATGTTCTTTAGAACTTATCTTATTTATCATAATTTTTATCATATTCTGTTCTTGGTACAAGCAACACATTATTTTGAGATTATGGACCGATTTGTTTTTATTTTCGTTTCAGCTTTACTATTTTTTAGTATATACAAATGAATTTCTTTATGAAGAAACATTTTTATCATATAAATTGTCTTCAAACATAATGTAATCTTTTAGACATAAAAGGTGATAAAAATAAAATTGTTATAAATTTTTGTTTAAGATAATTTCTTGAGTTTAAATTTAGTGTGTAATTAAACAGAAGATAATTATGTAATTTTAGAAAAAAATAAAAGTTGAATTACAATTGTGATATATATGAACAAATCTTTAAGCAATTTTGATGAATTAAAATGTTAAGTTTACTCATGAAATTCGAAATGTATAATTAAAACTAATATGACAACTTCATCGAATCAAAAATTTGAATAACTCGACATCAAACTAAAATCAACACCCAACAAACACAAATAAAATAAAAATTAAAATCAAAATCCATACATCCCACATGCCAAGATTACTAGTAATTTCTTGATAATTAACATCATTTTTGATAGACATTTAAGTAATAAATAAACTGAATTATTCCACGGTAGTAATGCAATTGTTTGAAATGCATGCATTGTTAAGTTCTATGCTATAATTATTTTTGACTAAATGTTAATTTAATATAAAGTATAATTACAAAATTAATAATAGAACGAAATATTAGCTATATAAAGTAGAGGTGTTTGCTCAAACACACAACTCAATCCCACTTCTTTTAATGGAAACTAGGAGGTGACCCGTGCGTTGCACGGGTTCGTTTTGTTGGCGTGTGTCTTCTTGGGAGCTGGTTACTGCCTTGCACGGTTTCATTTTGTTGGCGTGTGCCTTCTTTGGAGCTGGTAACTGCTTCCTGTTTAATCCGTTGTGAACTCTAAGTGTTGATCGTATTTTCTTGGATGTTGATGTTCCCAAGCAGTTTTGCAAAGAAATAAAGGAATATCGATTAGATTGCATTAAAAGCAAATTAAAAGGGATATTGATGGAGATATTGGTCTAGTTCCGAATATGAATCTTATTCTTTATATGTAAACAAATTTGTTACCGTTTTTGGTGCCGTTTAATTACTCCATGGTAGAATGATAAAAAAAATTATATATATTACTTTAATCGCTAGAAACTAAACAACGGCTTCTATTTCTAAACCGGCATATTAGTTTTGCACTGAATTCCTGCGTCATGAAATTGTGTTAAGTAAACCACAAAACAACTATTGATTGTTTATTGGTATTACCAACAAACATACATTTAACGTAATTTTTTCTTACCGCGTCAAAAAGGATGTTTGAAGCTTTAAAATCGCAATATATAACTTGGTCTTTAGCGTCATTGTCACAGGGTTACATGTTATAGAACGCCAGATTCATACAATAGTAGCCAAATAACAATTGTTTACACACAATAAGAGCTTTTCAAGTATGCTACAGACAATCGTAATTTAACCATAGAACGTAGTATATAACTAATATAGTCTGATTCCTATATAAGCTTTACTTGGTAGAAAACGAAATTATGCCTATATTACGGATGGATAAATTACCATCATTTGGGTCTCTATCTCGTATCGTGGTCCATTATACTCCTTTAAAACAGCTTGTACCTGACTACCATCGAGCTTTACCGACCTAAACACAATCATCAAACCATGAACAAACCATTCAAAGTTTCAAACAACTAAAAACACACAAACACCTAAAAACCTTCTAATATATTCACCATTTAGTTCTCTGCAAAATCTTATCTCCCGGAATCTCCTTCAACTCGACAATAAAATCCTTATTCCCATAATAAACACCCTCATATTCCTTAAACGTTACAAACTTTATCATATCAGTCATTATACATTTCCGCAAATCATCAAACTTCATTCTCGGTAACACCTCAAACTCCTTATCGAACTCTGCTTCTTCCGACAACTCATCCACAAAAATCTGTTCAGGAACATAAAGCTTCCCTTTAAACTTCCTCAAAATATCATTCAAATAAACCTCCTTCGAATAATCCACCGAATCCCGACTCCTAGCATTCCACAATCTCTTAACTATCTCCAAAACTCCATTCCACCCTTACACGCTATCCCTAAACATCAGCAGCAATACTTCATTATTCGTAGGTGCAATCCGATTTTCGGTAACAAAGAAACTCTTATCACTCTAATTGAAAACTTTCAGCACTGACAGTTTTCCTATTCTAATATCCTAACAAATCAATTAACAGGCAGTACAGAAGCCCGTATCATTGTAATCGAAAAATTTCAGCAATCATGTATGTCTTGATTTATAAACTATGATCTAAAGTGGGATCATTACCTGCAGAAATAAAGATAGAATTTGCGTAAAATGCAACAGCGTTCACGCCTCCAAATTGTTGCAATGCCATAAGTCCAACTCCAATCTGTAACACACTTATCACTATATTATCGAAGCAAATAAAATTTGAGATGTTTAAAGGCGGGTCGTAGAAAAGGACTGACAATGAGGGATTTAGTATATTCTGGTTGGAACAGATCAAAGACTCGACTTTCTGACACGTGATGAAGCCTTTCGGTATAATCTTGTATGACAGGATGAGCATATCTTTTTCATCAGATGGTGCAAACATCTGGGGGAAATAAGTCAAATAACAATAATCAGAAAAAAAAACAAACATGTGTAGACCTAGCTGATTTACAATTTGTTGATATTGGTGTAAATAACACTTATACAACATATTTATGACAATCTAGTAAAAATTTGTGTTACTGACCTCGAAGGGATCGTGTTGTAGAATACCTTGGGATAGATAAACCGGAAGAAACTTGCCAACATCATCTCTACTGTACCCGAATGTCATTTAGGTGAGATCATTTGTTCCAAAAGAAAAGAGCTCTGCTTCTTTCGCAATCTGCAAGTTTTAAATTTAAGTCTCTAGAGAAGTAGAGGGTGTTTGGATTGCGTAAAAAGCTTCTAGTGTGCTTATTGGTCAAAAAATGAAGATAAGCACTTTAAAGTCTTTGGAAAATCCATGTTTATCTGGTTATCATACAGATATGCACGTTTAAATAAGCAATTACGGTAACAGATTTAACGATCATACCTCGTCAACGATTAGAGCAGCTCGAGGAATGTCGATCATGGTGCCAACCTTATACTTCAGTGATAAACCCATTTCAGAAAATATCTTTGTTGCTACACCGCGAATTAAGCCAATTTGATGCGCTAATTCCTGATATTCGAAATATTAACTTTAGAAACTAATGATCATTTATGTAATTAAAAGATCAATGGATTGTGAAGAATATTGTGCCTGAGGTGTTCCAACTAACGGAACCATGATCTCTGGGATAACTGTTACGCCTTGGTTGGTCATTGACATTGCAGCTTGAAAGATTGCTCGAACCTGCATCCCTGTTAGCTCCGGATATGAAATCCCGAGCCTGAAATCATACAACCAACATGAATATATGGGTGAAATTGCCACCCCCAACACACAAATATAAAATCTTTATGTTTACTACTTTTGCTAATCAGAAGCAAATAATGGTTAGAAAGCACACCTGCAACCTCGAAAACTAAGCATTGGGTTTACTTCGAATAATTTTTCAATCCTGAAATAAATTTCATCTTCAGTCACGCCCGTATCTTCAGTCAATTCACTCACAATTTGTTCTAGATCACCTTCTGGTAGAAATTCATGGACTGGAGGGTCTAGTAGCCGTATAGTCACCGGAAGTCCTGAAATATTCAGTAAAATCCAGTTATATTACAGCAAATATATGAAATAAATATAGTAAAAAGTGAGAAAACTACCATCCATTGCTCGGAAAATGCCTTCAAAGTCGGATCTTTGGTAAGGCAGTAAGAGATCGAGAGCTTCTTTTCTATGCTCAAGAGTGGCGGCCATAATCATCTGCCTTACGGCTTTTATCCTCTCATCGGAAGAAAAAAACTGAAAATAATAGGCCATCATGTTTTCTGATACTAATTCAGCATTAGATGACGATAAGAAACATAAAAGATCACCATATGTTCAGTTCTACAAAGTCCGATCCCTTGAGCACCATTATTTCTACCTGTTAATGCATCATTAGGTGTGTCTGCATTCGCCATAACCTTGAGACGTCTTACTTGATCAGCCCATGCCATAAATGTTTCCAAATCACTGCTCATTGCTGGTGGAGCCAGTGGCTGTTTACACAATATAATTTCCCCCGTTGAACCATTTAGTGAAAGCCGTTCGCCTTCTTTAATCACCTGATCACCTATCGTAAGAACGATCTGATAGAGCTCAAATCACATATAAGTCACAGCACATTTAACCCGTTCAAATCCGTCTAACAATTAAAAATAACAAATAAGACTATTTATACTATGGCAACCATACGTCTAAACAGCGCATTTAACTAAGGAAAAAGCAACACCAATTCTATAATTCCTAATTACCCTAATCCTGATTTCACATAAAAACTCCTAAAAATTAAAGGAAAAAACTCAATTATACCGACCTCAAATTTTAGCCAACTAATCACAAAAACCGACTTAGCACGTCAACCTAAGTGAGATAACACAATTTTACTATTAAAAATAATTAGGGTTTTTTCAGAGCAAAATCAATAATCAAACAATATGCTTACCATTAGTAACAGTGAGATTGGAGATTTACCGGAAAGCGACGCAGAGGGATTAGAAAGGGGCGGTGGGTTTAAAAGTGAGATGGGAGATTTACCTGTGAGACACGTGGAGATACAGTTGATGACGAAGCAAATTTAAAAGCAGGCCAAACAAACAAACAAAAAAAAACAACCCGAGACCCCAAATCCCAGCCCAAGCCCAGTAACCATAAAAAATTATTATTTTGCACAAACTCATAGGCACTTAGGGACTTTAATAAGAGAATAATGGGAATAAAAGGGAATATGTCTACAATGGCCACCCTTCTAATCACTTTTTCGGTTGTTATTGTTTCTTTAAGCTTACCGTTATTGTCAACCGCCAACCACCCCTTACTCATATCGACCACCTCCACCTCCCTTTAAGTCACTACCTCCACCTCCCTTTAAATCACTACCTCCACCTGTTTACAATTCACCACCACCCCCGATTTATATGTCACCACCTCCACCACTAAACAAAACACCACCACCACCAACACCGGTTTACAAGTCACCACCACCGCCATCAAATGTTTACAGGTCTCCACCACCACCAACACCACTTTACATGTCACCACCACCACCAACACTACTTTACAAGTCACCTCCACCACCACCAACACCCGTTTACACGTCACCACCACCCCCAACACCCGTTTACAAGTCACCACCACCACCAACACCCATTTTCAAGTCACCGCCACCAACACCCGTTAACAAGTCACCACCACCGCCATCACCTGTTTACAAGTCTCCACCACCGCCAACACCACTTTACATGTCACCACCACCACCAACACCACTTTACAAGTCACCTCCACCACCACCAACACCCGTTTACACGTCACCACCACCCCCAACACCCGTTTACAAGTCACCACCACCACCAACACCCATTTTTAAGTCACCACCACCACCAACACCCGTTTACAACTCACCACCGCCGCCATCACCTGTTTACAAGTCTCCACCACCGCCAACACCACTTTACATGTCACCACCACCACCAACACCCGTTTACAAGTCACCACCACCACCACCAACACCCGTTTACACATCACCACCACCACCAACACCCGTTTACAAGTCACCACCACCGCCATCACCTGTTTACAAGTCTCCACCACCGCCAACACCACTTTACATGTCACCACCACCACCAACACCCATTTACAAGTCACCACCACCAACAACACCCGTTTACACATCACCACCACCACCAACACCCGTTTACAAGTCACCACCACCGCCATCACCTGTTTAAAAGTCTCCACCACCGCCAACACCACTTTACATGTCACCACCACCACCAACACCCGTTTACATGTCACCACCACCCCCAACACCCGTTTACAAGTCACCACCACCACCACCAACACCCGTTTACACGTCACCACCACCCCCAACACCCATTTTCAAGTCACCACCACCACCAACACCCGCTTACAAGTCACCACCACCGCCATCACCTGTATACAAGTCTCCACCACCGCCAACACAACTTTACATGTCACCACCACCACCAACACCCGTTTACAAGTCACCACCACCGCCACCAACACCTGTTTACTCGTCACCACCACCTCCAACACCGGTTTACAAGTCACCACCACCACCAACACCCATTTTCAAGTCACCACCACCACCACCAACACCAATTTACAAGTCACCAACACCCCTGACACCCATTTATAAGTCACCACCACCACCACCAACACCCGTTCACACGTCACCACCACCCCCAACACCCGTTTACAAGTCACCGCCCCCACCAACACCCGTTTACATGTCACCACCACCCTCAACACCAATTTACTTGTCACCACCACCCCCAACACCAATTTACATGTCACCACCACCCCCAACACCAATTTACATGTCACCACCACCACCACCACCCGTTTACATGTCACCACCACCACCCCTAACACCCGTTTACAAGTCACCGCCACCACCAACACCGGTTTACATGTCACCGCCACCACAAACACCTGTTTACAAATCACCACCACCACCGAAGTTCCTACCACCCATTTCTCTACCCCTACCACCCTTTCCTAAAATACCCCTACCACCCTTTCCTAAAATACCCATACCACCCTTGCCTAGACTACCCCTACCACCTTTTTCCCTACAACCTCTAAGGAAAATGTACCCAACCCCTCGTAACGTCTAAAGTTCACCACATCTCCTTCACTATTAAGGGGTGATTAGAATGTTTAAATAAGGTAAGTGATTTTATATACGAGACGTTATTTATGTACGTATATATTACTATATTTAATTTTAAATTTTCATTAGTATATAATGTGTTATAAGTTATCTCCGTTATTGCAGGAATAAAGAATTAAGGACGAATAAGTTGAGACAACTATAATGTGTATTTCGAACTTTCGAAGATTATGCATAAACACGTAGGACAAATAAGTTTCAAAGTTGTACGAAAAGGGATTTCCTGTTGATTTATATACTCAATAAAATATCTTCCATTATGTATTCGATTGATATGTCATATTAAAGTAATCCATAGCAACATCTTTGGTTTATGTTTCACGGAAACAATAATTAAATTACATGAGATTTACTAAAAACAATCAATTTTTAATAATGTCAAAGAAATATTATGACATTATAAAAATTGATAACCTTGGTTTTGATTGTTCTTTACGTAATATATAACGTTTGGTTTTATGATTTATAAATTATAATTTACAAGTTATCACCACCATCAACACCCGTTTACAAGTTACCGCCACCCCCAACACCCATTTATAAGTCACCACCACCACCAACAACACCCGTTTACACGACACCGTCACCCCCAACTCCCGTTTACAAGTCACCGCCCCCACCAACACCCTTACATGTCACCACCACCCCCACACCAATCTACATGTCACCACCACCCCCAACACCAATTTACATGTCACCACCACCATCACCACCCGTTTACATGTCACCACCACCCCTAACACCCGTTTACAAGTCACCACCACCACCAACACTGGTTTACATGTGACCACCACCACCAACATCGGTTTACAACCCCCCCCCACCCCCCCCACACACACACACTGTGAACGAGTCACCGCCACCACGAACAACTGTTTACAAATCACCACCACCACCGGAGTTCCTACCTCCCGTTTCTCTACCCCTACCACCCTAGCCTAGAACATCCCTACCACCCTTGCCGACTACCCCCTCCACCTTTTTCCATACAACCTCTAACGAAAACGTGCCCAACCCCTAACGAAAACGTGCCCAACCCCTCATAACAAAATCTAACATGGTCACTACTCATTAATATATGTAAATTTACATTTAACAAGGTAAATTATTAACTAAGAGCCACGGTTAATAAAATTATTTAAACTGATTACATAAAGTAGTAGTTGACAAAAGCCTACAAAATCTAAACTTAATTACTAAATCAAAACTGAAAACGTGATTTTTGGTATAAAATATGTGATTTACTAACATTAGTCCTTTGAACTCTCGATTAGACCACTGCCAATGGTTTAATCAGTTGGTCCGTCAGTTGCTCCTCAATTGGTACCGACTCTATCAGTCCATCGTCAGTTGGTTTAGTCAGTTTGTTTCGTCGCTTTAGGGATGAAAAACTGACGAAGAGGTGTGTGCCCCACCAATTAAAATTTGTTTTTTTAGTTTTATTTTTGGTTTTTAAAATCAATCATATATATATATACACATACCTATATATACACTTTTTATTCAAAAACTACAACATATATCTACATACATTTTATACATTTTATACATTTAATTCAAACACAACACAAAACAACCACAAATCGCATAAAAATAGATTCAAACTCCGATATTGAAGATTCCATAAGTTTAGTAATTTAATTTTTATAAATTACTAAGTTTAATTTTTTCTTTATTGTAATGTTTTTTTATTTTAATCAATGTTCCATTTATAATAAATATATTGTTTTTATTTATTGAATTTGTATTTAAAATAATTAATATGTGGGGGCCGGTAAACTACCTGACGGAGTTACCATTGACAGTGATTTAGTCAGTTTGGTGTCAATTTGTTGTCAGTTGACGTGACGCTGAGTTGGATGAACTGACCATGTCAGTTGGGACAACGGTTGGGAGTCAAAGACACCGAATATCAAAGTTTTCCTTTCAATTTACATATTTTTCTTGATTTTAAACACTAGAAATTGGTATACTAGTCTATCAAAGACTTTTTAGAAAATTTAGATTTATAAAAAGAAGAGAAAAGAGTTGAAAACAATAAAACCAAATTTTCAGTTTCTTATTGTAAAGATGAGAAAAGAGTTTTCTTTTTTCTATGACAATTTTTCTAAATTAAGATCTAAACATGTTTTCTATTTTTGAGGGGTTTTTTTAAACTTTTCTAGAAAAGCCCTAATATTTTTCTTTAACTAAACATGTTGTACATTCTCAAAACTTTAGTGCGACTTTTATATACAAGGTAATATTTTATGAGAAAATTAAGTAACAAATATAACACACAAATGTATACAAATGATTAGATTGTGTAATAAAGAAGTCTTAGTTACATAAATACGTATAAAAGAAGAAGAAGAAAAAAGGTGATAGTTTAATATATGATGTAGTGGAAAGTCGTACTTAAGACTTAACAGTGCCTAATAGGAGTAATTATTTTGTACTACAATAATCTATAATATATAAAAGTTGAGTTTTGTAAGAAATTTAGTAATAAATTTATAATAAAATTTTTATTATAAATATTCTTTGTAAAATCAAAAGTTTTTCATTAACTTTAAATAGTATCATAAATATTAAGTTGAATTTGATTTCATAATTTTATGTAATAAATTTATTAAAGTATTTATTAAAAGTCTTCATAAGTTGAAGTTTGAGTTTTGTAATAAATTTAGTAATAAATTTGAGTAATAAATTTATAACAATAGTTTTTTTTTATAAATAATCTTTGTAAAATCAAAACTTTTTCATTAAGTTTAAATAGCATCATAATATTAAGTTGAATTTGATTTTATAATTTTATGTAATAAATTTATTAAAGTATTTATTAAAAGTCTTCATAAGTTGAAGTTTGAGTTTTGTAATAAATTTGAGTAATAATTTATAATAAAAGTTTTTTTTATATAAATAATCTTTGTAAAATCAAAAGTTTTTCATTAAATTTAAATAGCATCATAATATTAAGTTGAATTTGATTTGTTAATTCTATGTAATAATTTATTAAAGTATTTATCAAAAGTTTTCAAAAGTTCGAGTTTAGTAATAAATTTTAGTAACTTTATTATTAAAAATAAAATAAAAGTATTAGTGATAATAAGTTATTAATTTAAATATGGTTATCTAAAAGTACTACTTTGAAACCATAATTCTTAAATACATTTATAATACTATAAAATAGACAATAAATTTGTGTAAAACCAAACGAAAAATTAAAAGAGTTGTCATAAATCATACTTTTATTTTTAATATTAGAATTTAAACTATTTATTAATATTAATTGAAGTGATGTAAATATACTACTTTCAAAAAGACAATTAGTAATAAATTTTATTAATAAATTTATAATAAAAGTTTTATAATAAATAATCTTTGTAAAATAAAAAAAAATTCATTAAGTTTAAATAGCATCATAAATATTAAGTTAATTTTGATTTGTTTATTCTATGTAATAAATTTATTAACGTTTTATCAAAAGTTTTCATAACTTAGTTTAGTAATAAATTTTAGTAGATTTATTATTAAAAATTAAAATTAAAATATTAATGATAATAAGTTATTAATTTTAAATAAAATTATCTAAAAGTACTACTTTGAAACAAAAGTTCTTAAATATCTATATCTATATAATGCTATAGAATAGGTAATAATTTGTGTAAAACCAAAGAGAAAAAAAAAAGAAAGTTGTCATATATAATACCTTTATTTTTAATATTAGACTTTAAACTATTTATTAATATTAATTGAAGTAATGTAAGTATACTACTTTTAAAAATACAATTAAAAATTATCAAATAAAAGACCAAAAGTTTTATACTAAATTATAATTTGAGTTTAGTCCTAAAATATTAGAATAAAAATCTTAAATATTAGAATAACTCTATGTATTATATGTAACTCAATGTAAGCTCAAGAGTTTTGTCTTAAATTATAATAAAATTACATAAATAAAAAGTGTCTTTTGATTAATCTAAAAAGTTACAATCTAAACACTATATATAGTCCAAATTTATATTATAATGAATCCTTAAATGAGGTATAACCAAAACATCTAAATAAATATACGCTATTTTCTTGAACAACTAGAGGAAGAGATTTAGAATCCAAACTATCAAAGATGTTCTAGAAAACCAAAACTAAGAAGAACAAGAAGTTGGATAAGGTGATGACAATAATTTTGTTTCAAAAGTATCATCTTTATCGTTGTTTTTATCATAATTATCTCTTACCATAATCTTCTATACACAATTTTTAAGAAAAATGAAACATTCTTTTATATTTTTTTTTATAGATTTGTTACCGTTGTTCTTTTTATTTCTTTCTTCTTTTCAATTCTGTTAACTTTTAATATATACGTATATATAGATGCATTTTTTATTTATTAAGAATTAGTTTTTTCATTATTTTCTTCGAATGCAACCAAATTTTAAACAATGTAACAAAAATAAAATAGCTATATATATTTTGTTTAAGAGTATTTATTAAGTTATTTAAAATCCGATCTATTAAGATTATCTTAATAACCAAAAAATGAAATAAAATAGAAGTGTTAGAAAGTAATGACAATAATGTTCTTTAGAACGTATCTTATTTATCATAATTTTTATCATATTCTGTTTTTGGAACAAGCAACACATGCTTCTGAGATTATGGACCGATTTGTTTTCATTTTCGTTTCAACTTTACTATTTTTTAGAATATAAAAATAAATTTCTTTATGAAGAAACATTTTTATCATATAAATTGTCTTCAAACATAATGTAATCTTTTAGATCTAAAAGGTGATAAAAATAAAATTGTTATAAATTTTTGAGTAAGATAATTTCTTGAGTTTAAATTTAGTGTGTAATTAAACAAAAGATAATTATGTAATCCTAGAAAAAAAAAAGTTGAATTAAAATTGTGATATATATGAACAAATCTTTAAGCAATTTTGATGAATTAAATTTTTAATTTTATTCATGAAATTTGAAATGTATAATTTAAACTGATATGACAACCTCATCGAATCAAAAATTTAAGTAACTCGACATAAAACTACAATCAACACTCAACAAACACAAATAAAATAGAAGATTAAAATCAAAATCCATACATGGTAGCCAAAATTACTAGTAATTTCTTGATAATTAACATCATTTTTTGAAAGACATTTAAGTAATAAATAAACTGAATTATTCCACGGTACTAATGCAATTGTTTGAAATGCATGCATTGTTAAGTTCTATGCTATAATTATTTTTGACTAAATGTTAATTTAATATAAAGTATAATTACAAAATTAATAATAGAACGAAATATTAGCTATATAAAGTAGAGGTGTTTGCTCAAACAAACAACTCAATTCCACTTCTTTTAATGGAAATGGGAATAAAAGGGAATATGTCTACGATGGCCACCCTTCTAATCACTTTTACGGTTGTTATTGTTTCTTTAAGCCTACCGTTATTGTCAACCGCCAACCACCCTTACTCATATCGACCACCACCACCTACATTGGTTTACAGATCATCACCTCCACCTCCCTTTAAATCACTACCTCCACCTGTTTACAAATCACCACCACCCCCGATTTATATGTCACCACCTCCACCACTAAACAAAACACCACCACCACCAACACCGGTTTACAAGTCACCACCACCGCCATCATCTGTTTACAAGTCACCACCACCGCCAACACCACTTTACATGTCACCACCACCACCAACACCAGTTTACAAGTCACCTCCACCACCACCAACACCCGTTTACACGTCACCACCACCCCCAACACCGGTTTACAAGTCACCACCACCACCAACACCTATTTTTAAGTCACCACCACCACCAACACCCGTTTACAACTCACCACCACCGCTATCACCTGTTTACAAGCCTCCACCACCGCCAACACCAATTTACATGTCACCACCACCACCAACACCCGTTTACAACTCACCACCACCACCACCAACCCCCGTTTACACATCTAACCGACCACCACAAACACCCCGTTTAGAGTCACCACCACCCGCATCACCTGATGTACAAGTCTCCATCCACCCGCCAACACCACTTTACATGTCACCACCACCACCAACACCCATTTACACGTCACCACCACCCCCAACACCGGTTTACCAAGTCACCACAACCAACCACACCACATTTTTAGAGTTAACCACCACACCCCATCACCGTTTACAACTCACCATCACCTGTTTACAAGCCTCCACCACCGCCAACACCACTTTACATGTCAACACCCGTTTACAAGTCACCACCACCACCAGCAACACCCGTTTACACATCACCACCACCACCAACACCCGTTTACAAGTCACCACCACCGTCATCACCTGTTTACAAGTCTCCACCACCGCCAACACCACTTTACATGTCACCACCACCACCAACACCCATTTACAAGTCACCACCACCACCAACACCCGTTTACATATCACCACCACCCCCAACACCCGTTTACAAGTCACCACCACCACCACCAACACCCGTTTACACGCCACCACCACCCCCAACACCCATTTTCAAGTCACCACCACCACCAACACCCGCTTACAAGTCACCACCACCGACATCACCTGTATACAAGTCTCCACCACCGCCAACACAACTTTACATGTCACCACCACCACCAACACCCGTTTACAAGTCACCACCACCACCACCACCAACACCTGTTTACTCGTCACCACCACCTCCAACACCGGTTTACAAGTCACCACCACCACCAACACTCACCACCAACACCAATTTACAAGTCACCACCACCACCAACACCCGTTTACAAGTCACCACCACCACCAACACCCATTTACACGTCACCACCACCCCCAACACCCGTTTACAAGTCACCGCCCCCACCAACACCCGTTTACATGTCACCACCACCCTCAACACCAGTTTACATGTCACCACCACCCCCAACACCAATTTACATGTCACCACCACCACCAACACCAATTTACAAGTCACCACCACCTCCAACACCCATTTATAAGTCACCACCACCAACACCCGTTTACACGTCACCACCACCCCCAACACCCGTTTACAAGTCACCGCCCCCACCAACACCCGTTTACATGTCACCACCACCCTCAACACCAATTTACATGTCACCACCACCCCCAACACCAATTTACATGTCACCACCACCCGTTTACATGTCACCACCACCACCCCTAACACCCGTTTACAAGTCACCGCCACCACCAACACCGGTTTACATGTCACCGCCACCACAAACACCTGTTTACAAATCACCACCACCACCGAAGTTCCTACCACCCATTTCTCTACCCCTACCACCCTTTCCTAAAATACCCGTACCACCCTTTCCTAAAATACCCCTACCACCCTTGCCTAGACTACCCCTACCACCTTTTTCCCTACAACCTCTAAGGAAAATGTACCCAACCCCTCGTAACGTCTAAAGTTCACCACATCTCCCTCACTATTAAGGGGTGATTAGAATGTTTAAATAAGGTAAGTGATTTTATACACGAGACGTTATTTATGTACGTATATATTACTATATTTAATTTTAAATTTTCATTAGTATATAATGTGTTATAAGTTATGTCCGTTATTGCAGGAATAAAGAGTTAAGGACAAATAAGTTGAGGCAACTATAATGTGTATTTCGAACCTTCGAAGATTATGCATAAACACGTAGGACAAATAAGTTTCAAAGTTGTACGAAAAGGGATTTCCTGTTGATTTATATACTCAATAAAATATCTTCCATTTGTATTCGATTGATATGTCATATTTGGTTTGTGTTTCACGGTAACAATAATTAAATTACATGAGATTTGCTAAAAACAATCGATTTTTAATAATATCAAAGAAATATTATGACATTATAAAAATTGATAACCTTGATTTTTATTGTTCTTTACGTAATATATAACGTTTGGTTTATAATTTATAAATTATTGTCGTTTAAGAAAATCTAACATGGTCACTACTCATTAATATATGTAAATTATCAACTAAGAGCGACGTTTTATAAAATTATAGATTTAAACTAAGTACTTAAAGTAGTAGTTGACAAAAGCCTACAAAATCTAAATTGAATTACTAAATCAAAACTGAAAACGTGATTTTTTTTATAAAATATGTGATTTACTAACATCAGTCCTTTGAACTTTCGACTAATGGTGTCAAAACCATTGAAATCGGTTTGGTCAAAATCCGGGTGGGATTCAAACCGGATTTTGGTATTGAATATGTAGAACCGACAGAACCGGGTTTGGGTCAGGTCCACATCGGTTATTTGATTTTTAATATAAAAAAAACATAACATTGCAAAAACACACTAAAATTCGAATTTATTAAACAATGTTGAAACATATCTATATAAACGTTGTATTTTAGTAAAAAAGCTTGAAACATATTTTCAAAACTTACTATTTCGATAATTAAACAGAATGTTCGAAAAAGTACTATATTTTATATGAAATCTAACTAATAAGGAAAAAAAATGTAAGTTGAGAAAACACGTTGAACTTCAACTTTTATTAAACAAACTTTTAATACATCATACATGAACATTGTCTTCTACTAAAAAAGTTTGAAATATATCTTCATAACCTTAATATTACGATAATTGGAGTTTTGAGAGTGTATTTGCGTTTTTAGTGTTTTGAGAGTGTTAGAATTGTGTGATTAACCTCATACTCAACCTACATACTTATAGTAAATTTAGGATGGCAAAATGATACAAAAAACCACCAAAAATCTACCACCCAACGGGTATAAACGGTCTCAAAAATTAAAAAAAGCCAAAAAACGGCTAATAGCAAACCGGGTATTCAAACCGCTTCGGGCAAAACCGGTTTATACCCGGTCCAAATCTGAGAATCCCAACCCGGGTATTAGAAAACCCGAACCGGGTTTGACCGGTTCTGATTTTTTGTTTTCTTTCGTTTCGGTTTTAGGTTCGGATTTTTCGACACGACTACTCTCGATTACCTATGATAAAGCTTTGTCATTACAACAGAAACTTAATTGTATCTATGTACAATTTTCAAGTAATCATAATTATTTTAGAAGTTATTTTTTTAGCTTATTTTATAACTTACAAATTTATTATAAGCAACTACTTCTCAAAAAACATGTACTACTCAAAGTCAAATTATTCAATCACTATTAATAAAAAGTTATTATGTTTTACAACGAGTTTTAATAAAAAAGTGAACAATTTTAATAGAAATATGGACAGTTTTTTTATTATGACGAAATGACTTTTAACTTGATAAAATTGTTAAAAAACAACAAAAAAAAAAAAGGTTGTTTTTGAAGAAGAAAAAGATGTGGTTATTTGGTAGAAAAGGGGTTTCTGGGTTTTCAGCTTCATCAACAGCTGAAGATGTCACTAAAGGAATTAATGGATTTGGTTTAACCGCCATTGTTACTGGTAATCTTTATTAATTTCATTTTATTTCTTTACTCATATTTATGATCCACTAAATCAAGAAAATTAGGGTTTGATCAAACATGAAATTAGGGTTGTAATTTGATTTTTGTGTTTACCATTTTACTCTTTTTTGTATTTAACAGAAAAATTGAATCAATTTTGATGATTGTGAACTTATTTGACTTTGGAAAGTCAAATATTGACTTTTGAGGTCAAAAGGTGAACTTTTTTTGACATAATGTTATTGAACCTTGAACCATTTTAGTTAAAAATGGTCCTTGATCCTAAGTTAAGCTAGTTATCGACTCGTCATTGTGTATACCCTTTAATATTTCAACATTTTTTGTTGCGTATAGATTGAGCGGAAACGGATTAGTAACATTGCCCAAATCAACATGTTCCTAAATAAATGGGTTGAAATTGCCATATCTATTAAATGTTAATATAGGCAGCTACATGATATATTTGTGTATGTTCAGGAGCTTCAAGTGGTATTGGCACTGAGACAACCCGAGTCCTAGCCTTGCATGGTGTTCATGTAGTTATGGCAGTACGAAATACCAAAAGTGGTAGAAAAGTTAAAGAAACTATACTTAACGAAATTTCTACTGCTAAAGTTGATGTAATGGAGTTAGATCTTTGCTCTCTTGCATCTGTAAGGAATTTTGCAGCCGAATTCATTTCTTCCGGCCTTCCTTTGAATATTCTCATGTAAGGATCTATATATTATCTGTTTGCTTTAAGGTCTCGTCTCTAATCCGAATGATTATGATTATTTTTGTTGAAACGGATATTATTTGTTTATTTTTTCTATTGTTGAAAGTAACAACGCAGGGGTTATGGCTCCACCGTTCATGCTTTCAAAAGACAAGATCGAACTACAATTTGCAACTAATCATTTAGGTACGTTGAAAAAATATTGATTGTTATCTTTTAACAAGTAGAATTACATTAATTGATCAATGTGTCGATTGTTAGGTCATTTTCTTCTGACACAACTTTTACTCGAGACCATGAAGCGGACTTCACATGAACAGAATAAAGAGGGAAGAATAGTCAACGTATCATCAGAAGCTCATCGCTTTGCATACAAAGGAATTTACTTTGATCATTTAAACGATGAGTCTAGGTACGTAAATGAACTTCATTTCCCTTTCAACTAATTCTTTATAAAATCGTTTATTAGGTTATGCATTATATATATATACGTTTATATGAATAAATTCTACTCTGCAGTTATAGCCCAATGTACGCTTATGGACAGTCTAAACTTGCCAATATACTCCATGCTAATGAGCTAACAAGACATTTCAAGGTAAGTACCGTTACAAATAAATATTGTTTTAACCATAATCTATTATATTTAATAAAAAGTTGTAAGACGGGTTTATGTACTAAAAATACATTTTTGGCTAGTTTCAACTTGTTTGACCCGTTAGAGATGAAACATAACTTGAATCGAATCATTTTTTAAGTCAACGAGTCAAAACTGATACCTCTATTTTTATGTGTATCATATTCATTTTGTTCAAAAAACCAGGAAAACGGGGTGAACTTAACTGCAAACGCTCTGCATCCCGGATCCATAGCAACTAATCTTCTACGTTACCACAGCATTATTGATGGTAAAATTTAAATCCGTCTTAACTTGCATTTATGTGTCATTCTCTTCGTAGTATTGTTGTTTAAAATCTTGCATTGTTCCTGATTCAGGCGCCGTTGATTGGGTTGGCAAATACTTTCTCAAAAACATTCCGCAGGGGGCAGCAACATCATGTTATGTCGCATTGCACCCACAAGTTAAAGGCGTTAGTGGTGAATATTTCATGGACAGTAACTTAGCCCAACTGAACTCTTATGCTAAAGATACACAACTAGCTAAAGAACTCTGGGATATCAGCTTGACCATGGTGGCTCCATAGAAAATAAGAACTTTTAGGAAATAGTGGTTCACGCTTAACTGATTTACTTCACTTCATTGGATACTTTCAAATGAACTCGGCCTATTAATCCATATATTTTTAACGAATAACTTAAATTACAAATTTTAGATACAAGATTACACTAACTGTAACGCTCACTAGTTTCGTTATTAGCAATCAAACAATAATCAAACAATCGATGTAGCACAAACCAATGTACAAACTAATGAATAAAAGAATAACAAATTCAAGACTTCAAACATCAAACAATCAAAATCTTCTAACCGAGCTTTGCCAAACTTCAACACATTGCTGATCCTTTCTTGTTACAAACATCTTGTTTCCTCCAAAACCCATATTAGTTATCCTATTTCCACCCAAATCCTTCGCTCGTCCTAAAATATTCTTTCTAAAGATTCGATCTTTTCCATTCTTCGATGAACCAATCAAAACCTCAGACCATAACTCCAACTCCCCTTGCTTACTACAAAAAACCTGATTCCCGTGTGCTTCAATCTTGCAACCAAGCCCTTCTTTCTTTCCATTACTAACTTTCCGGGCATCACCAAGACAATTCCATGAGTTAGAAGATCCAATGTTTCTTAAATCGATATAAGAAACCTCTCCTGAGTTTACACCAACCTTGAAAACAGCCGAAAGGGTATCAGAAACTGTGATATCCGAAAAACAATCAACCGTTTCTTTAATCTCCCAAACTACATTCCCTGATCTTATATCCCAAAACTTAATATTCCCCGAAACACCAGAAGGACCACTATGAGACCCAGAAGCCATCAACAAATTAACACTAGGAATCCAATTCAATTTAGTCGAAGGAATCGCGGAATCAAGATCAGCACCAAATATCTCATTATGCCCAATCTCCAAAACCGGTTTAAAACTATTAACATCATAAACCATTACACAATTCGAATTCCTCCTACCGGATTCAAAGCTAGTAAACAAAAACTCATTAGAAACCCCAATGGCTTGAACAGTGGAGCTCGATTTCGTCACATTCTCCCAATACAAAGTCTCCTTAACAAACCCTGAATCAAGATCAAGAATCTGCAAGCCAGAAAAATCAGTAGCACCAGCTGCCACAACATTCGACGATAACGCTAACAAAGAATCAACAGCTGTAAAACTAGTTAAAGTAGTGGACTTTCTTTGCAAAGTCCAATCAAAAAAAGTAATCTTACTACCATGAGAAACATAAAGTGACCCATTTGGAGTTGCAGCAATTACTGAGGGTAAATCTCTAGCATTAACAGTTAAAATTTTGGATTTTTCCAAATCAAATGGGTCAAATTGAGATGGGTTTGATTGGGATTGGACCAAAAGATTACCAATTCCATAAAAATTAGCTTCAAAGATAACATCTTGAATATCAAAGTTTTTAGCTTTTGAGGGTAAATAACCTGTTCTTAATAAAGATAAAAGAATTGAAAACAATTCAGGGTCTCTATCAAGAAATGGGATTTCTTGGGTTTCAAAAAGATTTTCAAAAAAGCCAGATTGGGTTAGGGTTTGTTTTGTGGTTTGAAAAAGATGACCACCTACATCAATGGTGACTATATGGTTAGGATTAGGGTTAGGGTTAGGTTTTTGAGAAAACCCATTTGAGATTATTGGGTTTGATTGAGAAAAAGGTGGCATTTTTTTGAGATTTCTGAATTGTGTTTGGGTTTTTTTCTTTTTGAAAATTTTGTGAAAAATGATGAGGAAATAGGGTTGGTTTTGTAGAGAAGAAGGTGAGAATTGAATATAAGATTGTGGTCAATTGAGGTGGCTGCTAGTTTGTTTTAGAAAAGAAGCCAAGCTGGACCAGACTTTTGAATGATTTTGTCAATTTTTTTTAATTTTGGTGAGATTCCAAGCAATATAGTATATGCCTCATTTAATATTTTTCTAGATTATTTTTTATTTCATTTGATATAGACGTAATTATAATATTAATAAAATTGTGATCAATTCTAGCTCCTTGCTAGTCGGGTTGTCTATTAATAATATGTGTCGGTTTCATAAAAAAAAACTTAATTATAAATAGAGGCTTCTAGTCCAATAGTATCAGTATGGTTTAGTGATTTGTAGGTTAGGGGTTCGATCTTCGTTATAGTTAGTTTATTACTTATTTTAGTCTGATAGTTTCAAAAACAAAAAAGAATTTACAAATAAAGTAGTTATTATAAAACTACAGCCGGAGATTCTAATATTTTAATGTGCATTTTTATGAGAAACTTTCGAGTCACAATGAAATAACTAAAGTTACTTTTATTATTTTTGTCTCTACTTAAGGGTAATTTAGTCCCTTCAGTAGTGACGAAAATAAACTTAAAATTCTTTTACAAGATGGAATACATGTTTTGAAATGTTAGTAACTGAGTTTGTATAATAAGTAGGTGGATGATACTTGTAACTAACTATATTTCAAACTTTGTTTAATTTTGGTTTGTAAGTTTGAAATAGTAAATGGTATTTTAAAATTATTGATTTATACTAACAAATGTGTGTGTTAATAAAATATTAAATGAAAGCCCAATACAAATAAACAAATGGGGAATCTTATAAGAGTAGATTGCAAGTTGTGAATTAAAGAATTCTTATCGTGGGGTTATCTTTTAGCTCCTAGTATTTGTTTGGTATCAACATTTGCAATGATTAAGGATTAACAACTTGAATCATTTATTTAAGAGGTTAACTAATAATGTACTTTTCGTTTAATAATAATATTTGACAGATTTTTTACTCGTGTGTTTAGTAGTGTTGTACACATATAGTATTGGTGTATTACATAAGAATCGAGTATAAGAACGATTAGACCGAGTATATACCACCAAAAAGAATTCTCTGATAAATTGAACATTGATATTTCTCTATTTAGCTTTTTATAAATTTATATACAGGTTATCGATTTTAACAAAAGGTTGCTAAGTCAGATGTCTGGTGAACATTCGTAATGGGTTTAGAGCGAAAAAATCTAGTTAATCTAAAAGAGATACACATTGATCAATTTGAAAATCTTTTCAAAATATCTTTATTTTAAGTAATTTATCCTATTATTTGTCAAACCACACAAGATAATCCCATGGTCAAAGAAAACTAAACATTGGTTTGACTTTGGATATTGACTTTGACTAGAATAACAACCCATTGATGCATAATTTGAAGCATTCTTATTTTTGGGTGCTTTCTTGGAAATATCCTCTCAATTTCTGACCAAAGTTTTGACATCACCACTCATATGATTGGAACACACCAATATGCAATGACATATAATTGTTTCAATCTTTGAGGTTGTCCTGAAATAAATGTCTACTTTCAACCGATCAAAAGATGTTTTAGTGGAGAATGAGGAAGTACGAGCGAGTTTAAATCTTTTATTACCTTCGAGCAAAGTAGCAACATATTCTGAATGCTCAAGTTAACAAAAAACAGCGAACAGTTTAGTGCTATAGACAACCGACTATATATAAACATTTATAATGGCTTAATCGAGACCCTCATGAACAAAATCATGTATGGATCGAACCATTGTTAGCCAGAACGAGTAGCCCTTGCCTTAGGGAGGTTGGAATATTATGATAGACTTGTGTACATAATACAATGAAACGAAAGTTTTATACTATGTGAATATACAAAAATATCATTACAAATACATGACTTAACAAAGAAGGCATACATCAGATTTAGTATCTTGATCTTTTGTATTCGCAATTGTTTTGTTCGTATGACTAAAAACTCGTTGTCAAGGGTCAAATGGTGTTCACGGAGCTACAACAGTTATGTCCGAGCTCCCAGGTTTGAATCTTGAACCGGAGCGATTTTTCCTACTAAACAAGTACTTATGAACTTATTTATCTTACATTATATAGTAATGTTAGGTTCCGTGATACTTTTTTCGTGTGTAGGAACAGTAACACCAACCCAAAAAGGGTCATTACTATCTGTTTCTGCTTCTGATTTCCCTACTTTTAATTCTCGAGTTTACTTTGGGGTAAAATCATTAGCTGACACCTGGCTGCATCATCGGGAAGAAAGACCAATTCTTGATTGACCCGTTTTCCCTTCCAAGAACTTTCTCGCTCGTCCACCAATCAGATTCCGCTCCATCTGTACTATCAAAGTTGAATTCTTTAACAGATCCAAGTGTATTAGTGGATCTATGTTTCTGATGACCTTTTGCCATGTCATCATGTGCATCCCTACTAGAGCGTCTTCTTTCTACACATCTAACAACTTGTTCTGGTGTAACCTCAAACGAAACTCTGTGATCAACCAAATACTGTTGATCTTCATTTCTACCTCCTCCGTAAGCGGGCCCCATATTTGTGAGCAAAAGCCCGTCACGAGATCTGGGACCCGCAGGATCAGGAGTCAAAGTCCCGGATCCTGTTCGTGATTCCCATTGACAAGGTGATACCTTTCCGCTCGTGGGAAAGTGATAAAAGTGGGGCCCACCACGAGTGTAATCTCCGTCTGGAAATGGGCTTGAGGTGCCCGAATTTGAAATTCCAGAACTTGGTGATATCAAATGACCCATCGGGCTTCCTGGGTATAACTGATAAGATTGAAACTCGTATGGTATCGCGTTATTTTGATTAGCTGATCCCAAAAGCCGAGCATATGGGACTTCCGGTGAAGAAGGTGTTGTCAGGTGAACAGATTCTGGAGGCGGTGTAAAAGGTGCGGTTGATGGCTCTGTGGTGTAAGTCGAAAAAACTGGTGGTGAAACCAACTGTGTTTCATGGGCATACGGACCAATAGCAAATATGTTAGCAGGCCCACCAGGCGAATACATGCTGGCTGAAACAGAAGTGAAAGATAGAAAGCCGCCAGGTGAGTGGGTGGCAGAAGGCGGTTCTGATTGAAGAAAAGATGCCGGAGAAGAAGGCGGGGCGATAAATGGTAAAACTATCGAAGGTTGTTGATAAGACATGTTTGTAGATGTTTGTGCCTCACTTCTTGATGAACTAGAATCGGGTACAAAAACCGCGTGCCCAATTCTTTTGCTTTGTTTTTGAGATCCAAAACACCATGAAATATTCCAACAACTTCCCCATCTTCTTTTCTGTAATCAAAACGAAAAACTTAGTTTTCACAACTCAATCAATGATGACGAAAATCATCAAATAATCGACTTTGTTCTTAAACCGTTAACACTTTTAACAAATCAAGAACAAAGCATACACATTTACACCTCATTTAAAGTTCATAACTCGAATGAGCGAAACGTGTTCGAAAAATCCCATAAGAATCCAACATTAAAGATTAACTACTTAGCAATAACTATTTTAAACATACCATTTAATCAAACAGAGTAACTACTTAGCAATAATTTCAAAAAAAATTACATTTTTACGTTTCTGATCAAATGAACCAAAAAAAGTTATAAACTTTATTTTTTGTTTAAAACGGTCAAACTAACTAAATTAACTAACAAACTGATAATATGATTACAACGGGGATCAAACCCCTCACCTCCAGGTCACTGTAATTATTGTGTTTCAAAATTGCACCAAAAAAAGCTCCTTTTTTATAAAACTTTTACATTTTTTAATACAAGAACAGATCAATATACCTTATTTTCAATAATAACTATAATTAACAATATAATACTCATAATTAAAGATATGATCAAACAATAAAACCCAGATCTTAAATTCCAAGAAATTAAAAACCCATAATCAAAATCCATAAATAAACAAAACCCACAAATTAAATTTTTCAAAAAATCAAAATCAAATAAAAATATTAAATTTTTATATTTCACCTGATTTGAATTAGCCTGAGTTGCTCTGTTCTCCGCCGACTGGATCGCCGACGCGGCGGCGTTAACCGTCACCATGGAATCATTCCCACCTCTCATCTTAACCAAAATCAAGAAAACCAACTTTCTCTCTCTAGAATTTTCACTTTCTCTCTCTAAAAAAAGTATCACTTATTATGAGGTCAATGAAAAGTAAATTATTATTGGAAATATAAGCTAAAAAGTTGTAAAAAGTGGTTTGATATATATATAGGAGTTGATTCTGGTGAAAAGACGAAAATACCCTCTTCATGAAATGGGATATATTTAATATTTGCACCTGAATTTCACTTGGTTCATTGAATGATTCACCTTATTTAATTTGTAGCATTTATAAAGCTCACACCAAATGGACAATGTTCCTGCTTCTTATTAAACCCTAGCTTGCCAATTGCATGATGTGGGGTGGCTTCTTGTTGTGGGAGTTAATGTTGTTTATGGTCATGGATGTGAATTGATGGTAACGGGGTCGTTTTTTGTGAAACACATGATTTGGTTTTGTATTTTATTGTCGGAAATGTTATCTTTGAAATGTGTTTGGTTTATTGGAAAACAATATGTTTTTTTGCTAGATACTGAAATAAATTGGTCGCCTAACAATATTGTTCGCGATATAGACTTATGGCAATATAGACATTAAAAAAGTTGTTTGGGATTAAATTTATATTGGTAAGTAGTTAAAAAGAAGTTGACCTAACTTTTCAATTGGTTTTTTTTTTTCAATTATTGGTTTATTTAGTTATTGTGAAGAGGGTAATTTAGTAATTTAAAAAGGACATGACTCTGTTTTGAAGCAAGAATGATATTAAATAAATATTAATTATATTGTTAAAAAAAGAGGATTGTTTTTAAAGTAGGAGTATAATAATGGTGTGCACGTGTGTGTCCATCCACTCCCCTCTCAAGGTATCAAGTAGGTCCACTTTCACATATATTCGGACTCTTTTACCCTCTTTAAAATATCAGGCTGTTTGATTGAAAGTGGGTAACGAGAAAGGAAAACCAATGAATATATTACGGAATGTAATGATTAATGATTTTCATTAACTTTGAATCGTAGAGTAATGGATTATTCAATTAGTTATTCATTATCCCCATTACCTTCATTACCTCTAACCAAGCACCCTCTCAATTTTAATACACGAAAACTATGTTTAAAAAATTTATATATCCATAACTGTAAAATGTTCAAACACGTTTAATTATATGATATATTTATAATAATTGTTACTCAATTAAATAATTGTCTATTGTATTTAACGATAACCGCTACTGGATATAACACTTATATACATATAAATTTTTTATCCTATTTACTCCAATTACACCATTTTGGAATATATATATATATATGAGTTTGTAGTTGGGTCCGACATTATACATTTAGACATATAAATGTAACATAACATATAAATTTTGTATATTTTGATTGGTGTAAAAGGTATTTTTATTATTTTATTTATCATAAGTTTATATATATTTTATAAACAATTTGAAACAGTTTTCTGTTTTAAACTTATAAATTTTTATATATTTCATAAACCCGTTATAAATTGATCAATCAGAAAACGCTTATAAAATAGATAAATGCAAGTGGTGTTTGGTTAAAAATGATAACGGGAATGGCAATGGTAATAGAAATAGGTTTGAAAGAAAATGATAAAAGAAAAAAAAAATATTTGTTTGAAATATTAATTATTCTCTTATTAATTTGCCTCTTTGCCTATGATTGTGTGCAATAAAATAGTTTTTTAAGTTTACTGGGTTTGGGCTGGGGTTTGGGGTTTGGCCTGTTTTTTTTCTTTTCTTTTTGGAGCGGATAAGTCTAGGCCCATTAGTTTCCACTACCAAACCTCCTCATGGGCCAGGTGGCAAAGAACAGGATTCTACACGTGGTAGAGCAAGAAAGAGAGTAAGCTTTGTCAAAGCGGTGAGAACCAATTAACCTATTGTAAGACAGATCAAAAACTCCACGATGTTGCCAAAGGCGAAAAAGAGAGAAAAAAGGCAATTCCTTCTCTTCTGTTTAATCTATTTGTACTTATTTCGTATACTTTTGTTATTAATGTTTTGAATTTTAGGATGAGAAGGATCGTGTTGAAGCGATTATCGATGAAGAATTGCGAGTTGTAAGTTTTCGTTTTGTTTGCAGCGAAATTGATGTTAATCGGAGTTAGTGTTTATTTGTTTGGTTCATTTCATTTCGTTGGATTTATAGTTTTATTTTGAGGTTCCGTATTCATTTATGACATTTGTTAATTTATGTAATTATATTGTTTTGGTACAGTTGATCAAGGGATGTGAGTTTTGAAATTGTTAATATGCAGCGAAAACGAGGTTAATCGGTGTAAGTGTTTATTTGTTTGGTTCGTTTCATTTCGTTCGATTTTTAGTTTTAATCTAAGGTGTTATCTTTGTTTGTGAGATTTGAAACGATGATAATAATTGAAGGAGAATAATCAAGTTGATTTGAAAAGTTGACCTGTTTGGTGGTGTCATGTTTCTGCAGATCATCCACACATCAATGAATGGCTTAGTAATGCTTCTTGGTTACATCCGGCAATTAGTATTGCTTTGAGAGATGAAAGCAGACTCAT
This sequence comes from Senecio squalidus, assembly GCA_910822075.1. Lineage (NCBI taxonomy): Eukaryota > Viridiplantae > Streptophyta > Magnoliopsida > Asterales > Asteraceae > Senecio > Senecio squalidus. The sequence goes on along the minus strand of CAJVGC010000592.1, from coordinate 46,077,466 downwards.
AAGCGAGAGAATGAAACATCTTTTATATGAGGTAAGTTGACTACTTCATAGTTTAAATTATTTCATAATTATATGCTAAATGTCGATTATGGTTGTTCAGGTTCCGGTCAGAGTTGCTGATGGTTCAGGTTCCGGTCAGAGTTGGGTCAATCCGTTGGTGACCCGTATATAAAAGAAGATGACGTCCCGGTAGTTCTTCGATCATGGCAAGCACAAAACTTTTTAATAACCGCACTACATTTGAAAGGGACTACATCATGCTTAAATATATTGGGGGTCATCGAAGTTCAGGTTTGTGTTACTATCTTTGTTCTCGATTTATAATTAATGAGTTTTTTCTTCTATTATTTTATTTATTTTTAGCTTACCTGGTTATGGTTTATTTAGGAACTTCTGTTTGCTGGCGGTAATAATATACCCCGAACAATACATGAAGTCATAGCATTGTTAGCTAGCCGGCTAGCACGATGGGATGACCGGTGAGCTTTTTAATTTTTTTCTTCATAATTTTTATACTTATTCATTGAATATTAATAGTATTTTAACACACAGATTATATCGAAAGTTCATATTTGGTGAAGCTGATGAAGTAGAATTGAAGTTCATTAACAGGAGAAACAATGAAGACTTGGACCTTTTCATTATAATTCTCAACCAAGAAATCAGAAGGTTATCACAACAGGTTTGTTTTGATTTTTAACAGCAGCTGAGTTGATTTTAATGTTCGTATCACTTTATTTCAAATTGGAGCTAGCTGTTCTATTTATGAACTCTTTAGTACCTTAAAGTTTAGTCAAATTCCTAACGCCATTCCTTTTTTCAACACCTGAATTGACTGTTGACCTATACCTCGAAAGTTGACTTCTTGCTCCATATGCATTAAAACGATAAGTTGGTTTGTCCGAAGTTATAATGCATTACAAGTACTAAAACCCTTTGGTTCATTTTTAATTTTAAAATGAAAAAAATTATTAAAATAAAATTGCAAAAAAGCTGCATAAGATAAGGATTTGGGTAAGATTTTTTAACATAAAAAACCACTCGGTATATTTTCCTTTTTAGGTTATTCGAGTAAAATGGTCACTTCATGCAAGGGAAGAGATAGTGTTTGAACTTCTCCAACACTTGAGAGGAAACACAACCAAAACGTTACTTGAAATTATATAATGATTATAATGATTATAATTTGGTTTATTCTTTGTTGCAAAAGTCTTCCACAGTTTATGAGCTTATTATGGGTTAAAACAGAAAAAAAATAAGCAACAAATACCCCATGAGAATTGGCCTATACATTAATAAGTGAGTCGAGATTGCCTCCTCTAAGAAATTTATTACGAACCATTTTTGCAGTTGAAACTGTGTTTTGAAAAGCTTACGAGGATCCTGTTTAATCTTCATCTTTATAGTGAATATTTATTATATTTGAAGTAAAGATTAGATCCATTATTTTATTATGTCATTGAATTAAACATAGTATCATTTCATCATCACATGAAGCCGTCGGTATCACACCATTAGATAAAATCATTGGTGAAGTCCTGAAAGGCAAGTGGGATCATGAGAGAACTAAATTAGCCTTGCCACCGTTAATGAATCTGGTGAACAATCTCATTACAAATAATTCGGCTTATTTTACTACTTTTCTTACGTACCTAAGAATACTGTAGCTGAAAAAAAGACATTTTTTTTTCTTTTCGTCTGTACAAACCTATTAGCTAGCTTAGAGTTATTAGTTAAACTTCTTTTTTTGCGCAGATTTTGGGAGAACCGGGAGGTGGAGGATCGTCTACACCATCAATGGTTGGTGCTGTCAAGAAATGGCAAAAATCTGACCCACAAAAGTCAAAAGAGACATGGAACAAGTTGTCCGAGGCAAATTCAGCACTTGAACAGCAGTTTAATTTGTTAACAAAATTGGCTGCGGAACACTGGGATTCATACAAAGCTGTCATTGATCGCTGCAGCATTTATAAAACAGAAAAGGTTAGTTTTTGCAACATTACAAAAAAATTGTTTACTGATAAATATAATTTTGCAACAAATTCCTTTTTGTTCATACGGCTTTATTCTTCGTTGAGCAGTGGATGGGGCAATTTAGTGAAAATAGTCATGTAGAAATTGTTAAAGCATTATTGGGAGCTAGAGATGCTATGCTTAAGATCCGGTGTCACATGCGGCAGAACCATCGTTTCCAAGAATCACCTGCACACAAATCCCGTACGACGACATACGTGCAAGAGCGAACCCGTGCAACGCACGGGAAACCCTCTAGTTAAGATTATAAACGAATTTAATTAATATTTATTTATTTTAAGCAAAATGAAAAGAATATGAGAGAGGATAGATGAGATCCATGTGACTTTGGGAATGTTTGGTTGAGGATTTTTCGGGTCTTATTAGACTTTGAGTTTATGTTTTTATCCATAAGTCTTGTTTGGTTTGTCGGGGCTTATTAAAAAAATAAACTTCGATAAGCTTAGTAACCATAAGCTATTTGAAATAGCTTATGAAAGGGTCTTGAGCTTATGTCAAATAAAATTACATAAATAACTTTTATACTAATCAAATAACATATTTTTATATACCCGTCTTTTCACACTGATAAGTTTCAGATCCAGCTACTTTACCAAACATCTTTTTCATCTTTATATATAAGTTTCGGTCACGACCATAACCTCAAACTCCAACTACTTGCGCCAAAATACTGAAAACTCACCCAATCCCATTCATTCATTCCAAAACTTATCAAACAAACACACCCTTAAACCCCTGTAAACCAACCTAGTACATACCCTGATAATTTAGTTGTGACCCAATAGTTGTTCAGTAAAAAATGGATAAGATATTATATTTAAATAAATCAGTTTAATAAAGGTAAAATGGATAATTTTTAAATGTATTTTTAACTTAGGTCAATTTAAGTAATATTTAGGTGTAATGGATCAAGTGGATGCATTAAAAAATCAACCCAAATTTAAGTAATATGTCCATATTTTGTCAACATCTAAGGTTGGAAACTACTAACCTTACCCCAACATTGAGTTATTTTGGAACCGAAAGATTAATCTGTTCGATGACTATAGACTCGTCGTATATTTGGTAATTTCGTGATGCAATCAAATGTAGTGGAAATTTAACTATTATCGTCGTTAAATTTGCTCTAACGGAAAGTAGTGCCTTTTACGAATCTTTATAACATAATGTACCAAAAGGCTACAAAGATTAAAAGTTTTTATGCATATGGAACCCACAAAGCTACTATACATGCATCTTCCACCATCGTAAAAGTCAAGTATATAACATTATTAACGTTTAAAAGATCAAATTAAAGGACCCGAGTGTGAAGACTTCGAAAAATGGTGATTATTGTCAAAGTAAACTTAAAACGAATATGGCTTATGCGATTTGACCAATTCCGTGATTTTCATACATGATCAAATTCACGAGCTTTGACTCTAGAGTTACGTTTAAGAGCATTCAGTATTAAAACCCTAACACGGTCACTTAAACCATATTTAAGAACTTCAAACGTACACTAATTTTTAAGGGTTAGGGTACAAAACTTCATACCATGTTTTTGTGTCTTTATCATAGTCCTTAGAACCATGTCTACCAATACCATCTTTATACGTCCACTGATGAAGCTAACGAGGTTTAAACAGTTATGTTTTGTGTCGTGATTGAATAAACAATTTGAAACCGTAGCTATTTAATAGCTTATGAACAAACAATATACAATTTAAACCTTGTTAGCTTCATTTACGGACTATTTGTAATCACGTTTAAAGATATAAAGAGTAAGAACAAAAAACATTTAGAAGGTTATGCACATGGAGCACAATACCATCCTTTTCTGATCATGTGAAAAAGTCGGTTTTGCATCAAATCGGACTAATTGAAATAAAGTTCATGTTCTAGAACGAAAGTTGTAAAATGATTGATGTTCTTGGCATAAACTCTAAAACAGCTTTATTCTAAATCCTTTGTATGATTGCCACTTTCTTCAATAAAAGAAAGAAAAAGACAATTCTAAACAGCCAAACTCTTTGAGGCGATCTCGTAAACATTTTCAGAAAGCCCATTAGCCGACACAATCATCTCCAGTTGCGACTGTTTTCAGTTTCATCAAAAAAATTCAAGTATCAAAATACCATAAACATTGAACTAAAATTAAAAAAAGAATCAGGATTTGTTTTACCTTGGCAAGGTTTTGACGGGTTTCATCATATCGCTTCCACCTAGAAAAGGCTGAAACCATCCGAGACGCCACCTACAATAAAAAAAAAAGTGTAAAACATTCGTTTCAAAACGACCCAAACAGAAATTTGTAAAGAGGGTAATTAAGTCTATTTGTACCTGTGGGTTAAGTTTGTCAAGCTGCACAACAAGGTCTCCCAAGAACTTGTAGCCCGAACCATCTTTTGAATGGAAATTAACAGGTGAAGCACAAAATCCTCCAATCAGCGAGTAAACCTGTTAAAAATATAAAACATTATAAGATTATATATGAAGAAAGTAACGAGAAACGAGTTAAAGAGCCAAAGATTCTACCTTGTTGGGATTTTTAAGGTCAAATGCTTCATGGCTTAAAAGCTTATAAACATTCTCAACATTCCCAGGAATATCAGATGAGGATTGAAGCGCAAACCACTTGTTAATCACCTAAAAATAAAAAACATGAAGCATTTAAAAATTTTGATATTTTAATTGAAAATGCAACTCAAAATGTAGTAAAAACAATATAATTCAATTTACCAGGTAGTCATCCTGCCACTGGTTATAGAAATCGGCCAAGGCATCATCACGGGCTTTACCAGGTTTCTGAGCAATAGCTGCCAGAGCCGAGAACTGATCCGTCATATTAGTGGCGGTTTTGTATTCATTTAACACGAGTTGGGTAATTTCTTCATCGTCAAGAGACGCCAAATAACCTATAAAAAAATTGAACAAAAAAAGTCAAAAAAAACTTACAACCTTTCCTAATATAATATGTCAACGATAAATCGAAAAAATACCAAGGGCAGTGTTCTTTAAAGCACGTCTTGCCATATTCGTGTGGTCAAACACGTACTTCTCCGAACTCCTATTTTCTTTCACCTGAGAAAAATGTCAAAATAAAGTTTAAACCGTGTTTAAGGTTCAAACAAAACACAACCATACACGTACCAAGTTTAGGAACTCTTGTTTTAATTCGGAAGCAAGTTGCTTTCTGATAAACTTTCGAACGGAATGGACCGCATCGGGGTCTGCTACATCCATCATGTCCATAATCTCACCTTCACCAGGAAGAGTTATTGCTTTCGCAATAAATTCCTACATTAAACAAATCAATTTATACCCTTACTAAAAAAGAAAAGAAAAAAAAATCGAAAAGAAATTGAGATCCCAAGTACAATACCTTGTCAAGACTTGAATCCAAAATAATGCATTTAATTCCGTGCACAAACTGGGGATCGAGAACCAATGCTTCATCTTTTTGGAAATTAGCGACTTGGCTAAGCATTAATTTCCTTGCTAAAATTTGTCCAGCTTCCCAACTGCAACAACAATACAAACTTTAAATACCATCTTTGTTATTAATTAATATACGTTTTTTCAATAAGAGACGTTTACCGATTGAATTCATCTGAATCATGAGCAAGAAGGAAAAACAAATCGCTTTCCGTGAGATCAGAGTGTAGGCGAATAGGAGCACTATAACCCCTTAACAAAGATGGAACAGGTTTCTCGGCCACATCAGTGAACACGAATTCTTCTTCAGCCTAATATCGAAATATGAGTGAATTTTGACCTTTTTTCTTAAAGGATAAAACTCAAAAATGAACAGAAAAACTTACCTTGGTAAATCTGAGAACGGTAGTGTAAACGGGCTTGCCGTCGCATGTAACAGACTCTAATTTCCCGTCATGATGGATAGATGATAGTGGCATATCTTTGCCACTTGAATCCAGAAGCCCTGCAGCAATGGGAATAAACATCGGTTCTTTAATGGGCTGACCTGGCGTAGGTGGCACCGTTTGACTGAAAAAAATAAAGTCAAAAATGACAGATCATTTACAAAATCCAAAAAAAAAACTCTTTTTAAAATCTTTAGTGAATAAACCTACCTAAACTTCAACGAAAAGGTACGAGCTTCGGCATTATAAGAAGATGTAACCTTCACGATAGGGGTCCCGGCTTGTGAATACCTGAACACGAATCGAAACAATTGAATCATAATAATTTAAGGAACTAAAAACTTTTATCAAATACAATAATACTTTTACATAAAGTTGGCTATATACCATGTCAAGAAATTAGCAAAATCCGCATCATTAGCATCTCGCATGGCAGCAAAGAAATCTTCACAAGTTACGGCTTGCCCGTCGTGCCTTTGGAAATACAAATCAGTGCCCTGAAATAACGAGTAAAATTAAGTAAATATTAGACCAAGATATCGACATTAATACCATGTTTTCAACCATTTAGCTCTCTTTTTCTTACCTTTCTGAAACCTTCACTTCCCAATAATGTTTTGTACATACGCACAACTTCAGCTCCCTTTTCATAAACCTATGAACATAAATAAAAAACGGCAAATAGTTATTGAGTCATATTGTTACATGCCAAAAATGGAATAAATATTATACGGAGAGGAAATAAAACAGAAGCATACCGTTACTGTATAGAAGTTGTCCATCTGGTAGGGAAAAAACAATCGAGTTAGAAAACAATAATCTTATTAAGCAAACGAGATATCAGAGGCAATGAGTTTTGAACCTTAATGTACGAGTGAGGCCTAACTGGATGAGCCATGGGACCCGCATCCTAGAAAAAGAAAACAAAAAAGATTGTCAGGTACATATACATATCTAAATTTTTTTAAGTAAAAGGACTGGCTATAGGAAATGAATATTATTAGATATATAACCTGTGAAAATTGGTAAATACGAAGCTTTGAAACATCACCAATTCGCTTGACTGTACGGCTTCCCAAATCAGATGAAAATTCCTGTAACACATGTTAAGCGTTAAAAATTTATAAACCGTGACAAAATATACTGAATTATTTAACAGATTCTTACTTGATCACGGAAAACGGTTAGACCTTCCTTCAAACTCAATTGGAACCAGTCCCGACAAGTCACTCTACAAATATTAAGTGCGACATTAATAAAAAAAAATATTGATAAATCTGAATGAGATTTCATATATTTTAGAAAATGGTCGATAAATGGATATAAACAAACCTGTTGCCAGTCCAATTATGGAAGTACTGCAATACGGAGAGAAAAACAGATACACATCATTATGATTTACAAAAAATAATATGCAACTAAAAAAAGAATAAACTAATGAACATATTACATACCTCGTGTCCAATGACGCCCAAAATTGCAGCATAATCTGCGTCTGTAGCAGTTTCAGGTGATGCCAGAACAAGCTTCGAGTTGAAGATCTGTTCAAAAACCAAAAAAAATATGAATAAAAAAAATCAGATTTTGATACGGGAAAACTGATTTATAGTTTTACTAGTTACTGTAACCACATACGTTCAAGCTCTTATTTTCCATGGCTCCCCTGGAAATGAAATAAAATGAAAAATGAGAATTTAAGTAACGTATAAAATAGTACATGAAAAAAAAGGATATAAAATAAAGGTTGCCTACATATTGAAATCTGGAACCGACACAATGTTAAATATATCAAGATCGTATTCACGACCGAAAACCTACAGAAAATAACAAAAAAGGGGTGAGTTAATGTTAAAATCATTTTAACCCATTACAAAATCCAACAGACCCGCCCAATTTGGCACAGAACTCACTTCTTCGTCCCATTTCATGGCTGCTTTTAGTGAATACATCGCATGCTCGGTTTTCGGCAGATCCTGTTCGGGGGTCCATATTCTTAAAGCAACTTTTCGACCAGAACATGTCGTAAAAGAATCGTCTCGGCTCGCAAGCTGCCCCGCAACTAACGCAAAAAGATAGCATGGCTTCTTGAAGGGATCCTCCCAAAGAGCAAAGTGCTTACCACCCTGCAATAATTTCCGAATATTCAAAATACTTCCTCAAGTTTTAAATATTTTTAATTCTGTATAAAATGTTACCTCTAGGTCGCCTTGCTCAACAAGATTTCCATTGGACAACAACACGGGGTATAGTGACTTGTCTGCCTCAATACGACAAGTGTACTTTGCCATAATATCAGGACGATCCTGAAAAATGGAAATATAAACAATTATGGAAAAAACTTGAAGCAAAATAAGTAACAAAATAATGATCGGTTCATATAGCGAACCTGATAAAATGTTATCTTTCGGAAACCTTCTGCTTCACATTGAGTGCAGAAATTACCAGAGGACTTGTAAAGACCCTGTCAAAAAGAAAAATTTATTGCCGTAAATTATGAAATCTAAAGAAAAAAGAGCAACACTTTAAGAGAAAATGTTTACATAATAGTCGTTTTACCTCCAATGATGTGTTCTTTTGTGGCAAAATCTCGGTGACGGTTTCCAAGATAAAATTCCCACTTGGAGGTGATTTGAGAATAAGATGTCGAGAATCCACATTAAAATCTTCCTCCTAAATAAAAATTGTAAAATTTAGCCATTTATTTTACACGAAATCTGAATATACTTTGGGTTTCTATTACTGTATTTCTAGATTACATACCTTCAATACATTGCCATTAACTTTAACCGATATCAGCTTAAGATCAGTCCCATCCAAGACCAATGGAGATGCGGCACCTATTCAAATGACACCCACTTCTATTAATAAGCTAAAATATAAATTGACTCTAAAAGTTACAATTTTAACCCGTGAGTCGACTCGAGTAATGTTTCATCTCTAACTGGTAAAACCATAATAACGAGCTAATAAGGAAACAGATAAATATTGGTAAAAATATATTCAGAGTGTATCGTTAATACATAAAAGCGAATAAGTCATCTTTTAATAACTTCGATCATTAATGAGATAATATAAACTTTTGCATACCATCAACTCTAGGAATGACATTGATTTTTGCAGATACAATTGTTTTTTCTTCGCCAAGAGAAAAGGACAAATCCACCTGAAAGACAGCAAATTAATGTGTATCTAAAAATACAGATCCTAAAAAACGTAATAGTTAACACAAGGTTTAGTTGAGACAAGTACACACATTATAAAAGTAGTAGTCGGGTAATTTGTAATCTTTAAGGAAGATCTCTTTTGGAGCATCCATATTCGATTCTTCAACTGACTTTGGCAACGGTTCGGTTGCAACGGAACGAATGAGCGTCCTACTGATTCGATTTATTCTCTGATGATTAAAACGTATGATCATTAAATTAAGCACACGGTCAGTTTTATCGAACTGGTTTGAAGAATGAAAACTAACCGGTGAGGAATTGAATTGAAATCTGCTATTCCTGTGTTTGATCGGCTGTAAAAATAACATGTCACGTTAATGCTAAGATTAATTAATATTCAAGACGTAAAGTTGTTAAACATATAAAAAACCTTGGAATATAAAATAACACGAACCTGCAAACTATGATAATTTCTGTATTTAGAGACAGTATTTGCACACTTTACGGATGGAACACGGCAAGTAGCTTGAAGCTGCAAAATTTTCAATCATAAATGTAAAAAACCTAATCTGATAAGTTTTACGCTACACTTAAAAAATTACGGACTTACGACATCAGACAGTAAATTAAAAAAAACATAAACCGTTTTATTGCACATTTTATGGGAACATTTAACTGTGTAAACGAAAAAGTATTGCATTTGTTTGGCTCCTATGAAGGTGGTTGACAAGAAAAACAATAAAACAAGTCCTACAAAGGTGCATCTCAATGCCACCCAAAAAAACGGAAAAAAATAGCCGTAAAATAAGTTATCAATAATTCCCACAACTGAAAGAAGATGATTTTAAGAAAAAACTAAAAAAACCCAAAAAAAAATGCAAAGATCAAAAGAAGAAAAGAAAATAAACATCCGTGACATAAATAGGAACTATAACTACAAAATGTCAAAATCTAAGATTTAGGGGGTGCAAAAATATATTTGAAGACACAATAATCATCTCGATTGTTTGGGCAAAAAACTTTTTTGATTATGATTTTCACTTTCCGGGTATCTAAGGTCTATGTGAGTAATAATAGATTGAATACTGATATAAATGTAAATTGTCTACCTCTAGTTTTAAAAGACAGAATATCCGACTATAATTCTTTAATACAAAAGACTCATCAAAACGAAACATCCAAACACACCCTTTCCGAACCAAAAACAGAAGATATAAAACCAACTAATAACCGAAGCCAGATACCGAGAAAAGAAAAACTTGCTATCGTCCAGTGATTAATTTACACCTCAATCGCATCCATTTCCAGTTCAAGAACAAGTCAACCCAATGCTCCAAGAGTCTTTGTTTTTTCAAAAAAAGTATTCCAACACGAAAAACAAAAAAAATATCCAAACTTTTTCAAACCAACACAAATTTCACCACTCACAGTACCACATATCCTTAAAAAAAAAAAAAAACCTAATCTGCAAATCTTATATAAGTAAACCAAACTAACAATCGAGAGCGAAAAACGATTACAAAATAATAAAGATTACTAATATATCTAACAGATGGAATTGGGTAATCACATGAGCAGATGAAATCAAACCCAAGAGACAAGTCCTCGGCAAGCTCGAACCTTTGCATGGAATAATCAATCTAGCCATCATCAACTAATCAAGGGATTCCAATTAAATCCCAAAAAAAATTACAAATTTCACTTAAAAATAATAAACCCAGATCAAAAAATCCTAAAAGATTAAACCTTTTTTAAAACCCAAAAAGATCAAATCTTTTTCAAAACCCTAAATCAAAAAAAAATCAAGAAAAATATGAAATTAAGTGAGACTGAAGCTAGTACTATTTGAGTGATACTTATATATAGGTTGTAAACAAGATAGGGTTAATATGAATTATGGCCAAGAAAAAATAGAATTAAAAAACATATAAATTGAAATGAAATTGAAAAAAAAAAAATTACCCTTGATTGATCTGAGTGATGGAATGAGAGAAAACCTAAGATGAAACAAAGGTAAAAAGAATGGCCCAAAGAGGGGATATTTATAAAAAAAAAAAAAAAAAAAAAAAAAAAAAAAAAAAAAAAAAAAATTGAAAAAGAAAATAAATAAATAAATTGTTGATAATGATTGTGTGTGTAAATGGATATGGCCAGCTAATTAATTTTTATATTTTTAAAAAAATTATCTACCTAAATTTATTCTTAAGCAAATATATTTAAAAGGATGGTTTTGAGGCCGCTCTTTAAATTATTTAAATATGTATAAAAGTGTTGTAACTAAGGACGGTTGTGTTTCATATGAGTTTAGTTAAAAAGGCATTTGATTGTCTTTTAGAAAGAGAAATAAAGATAAGTGAAGTTGAATGATTCGGAGAGTATTGTATGTTGTGATGTTTGGGATCGATAATAGTCATTCATTAGTTATTCTATGGAATTTATTATTTGGTTGTTTTATATTGCCACATTATCGATCTTCCGATGAAGGTCACTGTTCATATATTTAGTTTTTAAAATATTATAGTACGGATTTTAGTGTTACGAATAAAAAAGTAACTACTTGAATAGTAAATTAATAATTGTTAGAGACGTTATATATAACGATTTGTGGAAAACTCGATATCATGATTTGTATGATCAGAATTTTACGAGTGTCTAAATAATTAGCAATGTACGAAGCTTGTTCTAAAACTCCATAAGCTTCCTCGAGATTATAGTGAATGAAATGAAATGATCGTATACCATAAATATTGGCACTCATTGCTACATTATGTCTTTAATATATACTTAAGAACGCTCTTGTTTGTATCTAGTATTGTTTTTACTTGACGCTTCTAGATGTTTATCTATTAAATTGGTTGTCATTGATATAAATAGATATTATTAGCCTTTCATTTTAATGATGGACCGATTTTAATAGGTGTTAAGTTTCATTTCATATTACAGATCTCAAAATTTAGTTACGAACAATTGGTTTTTTGAGTTTAGCCAACTTTGTAGAACAAAAATGGCACGATAAGTATATCAAGATAAAACTTTTGATAAATTCAAATGATTAAAAAAAAATCATATAATATTTTTATTCCTAAACATACATCAGAATTAATATAAAGGCCAAGGCAATTAGCTATTGATTATATTATGGGCTTTTGTTTTCTACAGAATTGTTGTTATTAAGATAAGGAGATATGGTTTGGGCCCTATAGTATAAAGCCCATAAACAGTAGTACTTGATATTTCCCCTGATCCCACTAAGAGAGAAATAAGCAAATATCGAGTATCATGTCATTGTTTACCCACAAGAGAAATAGATGAAATTGCAAATTTTGTATATTCGGGTCATATTAGCGGAAGAAGATGTCAATAGTTCCCCTCCTCAATGATTCAACATTGTGGTTGAATAGTCACGAGACAATCTGAAAGTTATTGGACACATTTCTTTTGTTTTTACTTTGTTACGTGTAAAACCTATACGTGTTATAAAAACAGAACAAATTTCATTTCGTTTTGTTTTATTAAGCCTTGTATATTTGTTAGGCTCCTCCTTCGAACTTATCATTTTCTTATTTTTCTTTCCTACACTTCCTTTTTGAAACGTTATTAATATCATTGTTTTTCTGAAAAAAATTAATCAACATTATTTTTTTTTTAATAGTATCGTGAATATGTCCATTATTTACATGCCCACATCGATGTTTTCACAAACTCATATTCATTAATCAATGGTTTATTCTTCAAAAATTATTTTCGTTTTCAACAACTAACATCATACAAGGTAGATTATGAACTTAATTATAGTTAGAATTAATTACATAAATGATTCATGTATTTAAACTAACCTCATATATATATATACTTTTTTTTCTCTTTCTAAATGACTCAACCATTACTAAAGATTCGTAAGGTAAAATGTCTTGATGTTCTCAGGTTCGAACCCAACTAAGTAAAATCTTGTGATGACAATAAAAAGGATTTTGAAAAATCTCGCTAAAATATATAATTAGACAATATACAACTCAGTCAAAATATTATATTTTCCTTAGAACCTCAGCAATAAAATATATAGTATTCGTTTATCCGTCTTTTAAATGACTCATAATTAAAGAAAGATCTTCACTCTTGAAATAAAATATAAAAGTTTTGGTATAGTGATTTGCATTGGTTTTGGAGAAGATCCCCAAATTTTCATAAAATGTTTAAATTGATTATTAATGTAAGAGCGAATTATTGTTGGGTATATTATCTTTCCAGTTAGATAAAATTATTGGGAAAAAAAAATTAAAATATATTTTTTATTTTTAAAACTAAAATTACAAAGATACCAGTTATGTTTTATTTCATTGAATATACAGCCAAACATTTTCTCACAGATAGATGTTAAATCATTGATAATCAAATTCACAATTAATATAGATACGTATACAAGTATATGTATAAATAATATCATTTAGTCCCACAATGATAATTTAGTATTTGGAGATATTTCACATAAAAAAATGTTAAAGTTCGATTCTTGACCTATGAATTTTTGAATATTTTATCGCTTAATTTTATTTTTTTCATGTCGATTATAAAATCGATTGGTTAGCAACATTGAAATACAAATTGTTGGGATTTTATTTTCTTTTTTCATTACATGATAGATAATGCATACATACAAATAGGACGGTTGAACTTATTATAATTATTATTTTATAATTAAGTAAATGTAATATTAATTAAAAACATAACATTGAAGTTCGTGTCAAAACCGATCCAAAAGGAGAAAAAATAGAAAAAGAAATGTAAAAAAAAAAAAAAGTATGTGTCCAGTACCAAGGTGAGACCTCTTGTTTTATATAAACTAGAGAATCTCTCGTGCTTCGCACGAGTTCGATTACAGTTCATAACCTCCGTCGCATGCAAGATGAGGCCATGGTTCGTGCCCGGGTATGGGTTGAGGGTGTTTTTTTAGGTTTTTTTGGGCTTCGTTTGGGCTTATTATTGTTGGGCTTCCACGTCTTTTTTATTTCTTACTTATCGTAACTTTTTGTTACTTTAAATAATACTTTTACGACCTTCCATCCCACCAGCTCCGGATCAAGTCATTGATCGAAGCGAGAAGAGGAGAGGATGTCGTTTATCCTACTCCGGATAAAACGACTCGACTTTTTGTTTTTTTACTTTTTTATCGAAATATAAATGTAGCTATTTGCTAAAACGTAGAGGATCTCTCGTGCTTCGCACGAGTTCGATTACAGTTCATATAAACAAAAAAGCCCTTTCATCAACGTGTTTCCCATAACCTTCGTCGCATGCAAGATGAAGCCATGGTTCGTGCCCGGGTATGCGCTGAGGGTGTTTTTTGGGTTTTTTTGGGTTTCGTTTGGGCTTATTATTGTTGGGCTTCGACGTCTTTTTTATTTCTTACTTCTCGTAACTTTTTTTTTACTTTAAGTAATACTTTTACGACCTTCCATCCCATCAACTCCGGATCAAGTCATTGATCGAAGCGAGAAGAGGAGATGATGTCGTTTATCCTACTCCGGATAAAACGACTCGACCATTTTTTTTTTTTACTTTTTTATCGAAATATAAATGTACCTATTTGCTAAAACGATGCCGTTATTTATTATTAATCTGAGTAGATGTTCGTATTAGTTGAATCCAAAAAAAATTCTGAGAGGTAGAAAGCGTAAAAGTATTATTTAAAGCTGAGGGGGGGAAAACGCAAAAGCATATAAAGTGCAGACAGGAAAAGCTAAAAGTCGTTTAAAGTTTAGGGTGAAAAAGCGTTAAATTTTTTAAAGTTGAGGGTGAAAAAGCGTTAAAGTTTTTATAGTTGAGGGTGGAAAACGTTAAATTTTTTAAAGTTGAGGGGGCGAAACCGCTAAGTCTTTAAAGTCGAGGGACTAAAATGAAAAATGCCAAAACATTAAAAAATATTATTTTGCACAAACTCATATGCATCTAACTAATTTAAATGGGAGGATAATGTTTAGAGTTAATTAAATGGATCGTCCCGTATAGTTTGCACTATTTGCATCGTTTGTTCTTAAAACTTTTTTATTACATCACTCGTCTCTAAGTTTGAATTTTGTTGTTTCGCAAATTCCTAGTTTGGATGTGCCCTTGAGACATCCGTTAAGTAATCTTCCATGAGTAACATGTGATGACAAATTTGTCCTTTTACCTATCATCTTCTCCATTTTTAATGTCCACATGCCAAGAAAACTTTCAAAACTCACCTAACAGTCACAGTCACAGTCACGACGAATCAAATCAGATCCAAAAGAATCCAAAATCCTCGAATCGGAAATCGAAGAAGATGATGACAATGATGAAATTGATATGAACAAAGATACCGGAGAAATCAGTGTTCCACGAGGTTCGGAGCCTACTAGGTATGGTGATTGGGAACGGAATGGTCGTTGTATGGGAATATGAGATAGTAATGCTTGAGAATATAGTAGATTGGTACAATATTTTTGGATATAAAAAGTTACTTTGAAATAAATTTTTATTGACTTTTATTTTTATTAGTATAGAACCTTTGCGGCGATAAAAAATTAATATTTGATTATTTGAAATTTTATTTTCTAATTTTTATTTAATTTGCTACTCTTTTCATTTCAAATATTATATAAATCTTTATTTATATATTGGGTTCCATAAGTCGTATTTTACCAACATTATTTGAAAAATGAGATCAAAATCACACGAGTAAAAATCCGAGATCGAAACTAATATTGTATATACTTAACAATTGAGGCCGGTATCTATAGTATATCATTCGAAACACACTTAACCAAATAAACCGACATCATTTGAAAAAGGGAAAAAAAAACATGTAAAAAGTAATAAAAAACAAAATGCATAGATAAAGAAAATGAAAATCTCTATTGCCATTTACAAAACAAAATGAATAGATAATACTTTGCAAATCAATATTATTTTTAACAAAATTTGAAAATAGTTTTGACAAAATAATTAATATTTATTGTTATTGTGATAATTAAGTACATATAATTCTAAATGTTTAAAGTATTATTTCATTTAATTTCATTCAATCGTTATAGATGAAATTTTATCAACTAACATTAATTGTTAAGTGTTTTAAATTATGATTTTAAGGATAGATAAGTAATTTTAATTCTTTAAATTTTAATGCTTTATAATATAATATAGATTTTTGATTATGATGTTTTTTTTTTCAAAGCATGAACTATGCTAAACAAATTAGTTTGATATTTGGTTGTAAATAACTCTTTCAACTTTGTTTGAAATTCGTTTTGGACTGAAATATTTCGACCAAAGTTGGAGGTTGATGTATGTAGTTATGGGTGAAAGGTGATCAAATGCGCAAGCTTGCCATAAGTTTGAGTTTGGATGGTCTAAGTTAGCCAAAATCAGCTTGAACGAACTAAACTTTACAAGCTCGCTACTAACCAAAGTCACTTTGAGTTGAGTGGTTGTCACGAGCTGATCAAGTTAGCTTATGTTAGTAAACATATGTTGAAACTCACCAAATCCAACTCCAGAACATATTTACCAGCTTTAGCACTCGTAATAGGCCTTTGATCCATTGACCCTTCACCTCTTTTGACACTCATATATTAGTTTATCAGAAAAGTGTGACCGTGTGTTGCTGATTAAAACGGAGTATTAAGATACAATATAATTTACCTAAGATATCTAAGAGTATTCGAGTCTTAAAAATTTACATCTAACTTTCATGTATTCTGAGAACACTATCTTATGTAATTTATTTTTAATTTCACTAATACAACTTTAAGTAGTTAATTTTGAAATCAGAAAACATAAATTTGAAAAGGTCAACAGTTTTCAGAAAGACATGAATGTGACGTGGGAGAATCATGGTCGTACGATCAAGAATATGGTATTGGGGGTGCATGTCAGAATGAAAGGACTCATCGTATCAGAATTTGGTACCCTCCCATTCCGTATTTTTTGTTTTCTTTTCTTTTCATATCATATCATAATATTTGATCTTGATGAGATATATGTGATTTTTTTACTATATAAAATAATAAAAAGTACTGCTTTATATACATTTTAATTGGACATAAAGTTGATATAAATATGTACTATTTTATAAAATCACAGAAAATGTCAATTTTAATATTTTTTGAATATATGTTTAAACTTTCAAATTTTATATTATGTTTTATAGAGATGAACGTATGATTTTGTATTAGAAGAGGTGTGTTTGTTTCGGTTTATATAAGGAGATTATAGCTTATTAACATTTCGATTTATATTTTATAAGCCCGAATTTTTCTAGCTTATGTAAACATGTATGAGCTTATTACTGTTTATTATGTCATAATATACAGTAATAAGCCCATAAACGGTTATATAAGCCAGAAAATTCGGGCTTATGAAACATAAACCGAAATATCAATAAGCGATAAGCCGCTTATATAAACCTAAACAAACACCCCTATATATTATTGAGAGGCCCGAAAAACATTCAGTCATCTATCTCTGTCATAGATTTTTATTTTTGTTCATTTTGAATTACATTACTTTATTTTTGAAACCGGGTTATGCAAGTCAATATATATATAATTATTCGAAAAAATCGAGTCTTTTTTCGACATATGAGCCCTATATAGTCGCATATCCTACACATATTTCAGACAAAACATCTTTTAAGTATTTTTATTTAACTAAACTCGTACTCAGATATTACCTTTTGACAAATGTATTAATGCCAAAACATTATATGTAACAACGAAACAAATATATTACTAAATCTTTAAATAATAAGGACTAATTATTTACAATAATAAAAAAGGACCATGGTACTAACATGGGTGGTCAAAACGACTTGAACAACTCGTACTTTGACCTTTTTGATTAAGCTTTCTTCATAATAACTAATTCATTTATATTTTACATAGATATAGTTTTATATTGTAGTAAATAAAGTGAATTATACTTGTGATTGTAACCAAACATATAAGAAATGCGTGTTGTCTTATTCCTTTAATCATAAAAATCATGTCAAATCTTCGTATTGTTTCCAAAATGTAAGGTTAGTCCATGGACACAGATAAAATACAAAAATACGTTTTTCCTTCATCGAGATAAAGACATGATTTGAGGTCGGTATATGATAGATAGTTAATGTAGGTAAAATATGTCGTATCCGAAACAATTTTGATTATAAACAAAATGAATTACATTTAACATATTATGATTACGATAAATAAAACATACCATATACTTGATACGAATCAAAACAAAATAATATCGAAGAACGATATAGCCGAGGCCCATGTTTCACACGGTTCCCTTAAAACAGATTCGCCGTCTATACGTCGTCTGTCTCCCGGGGTACAACGGCCGAAGCATTAATACTGCCGGACTTGAACCCATATGCCTGAAATCTTGACGGAATTTTCATGTGCGATGTGATTAAGGATAACAAGGTGTTTTAGCAAAACATCGGGTATTAGTCTTCTCATCCTCTTTTTTTTTTTTTTTTTTTTTAAGTTAACCAATTGGTTATATAATGCAAACTAAAACCAACATCATTATGATGATTATTAATTTCGTTTAATAGTCATGATTATGTCATAAACTATAGACGTTACAAAGCTTTTCATTTATCCAACATAATGACTCAAACTCATTATGAGATAAATTAATAGAAATATGTAACTCAATTGGCTTTAATGCATAATATACCATACTTTTGAGACTTGATATCCCATTCATCTCATATCAACTTTGGACACATAACTCTTAATATATCACCAAAGTTGGGGAAAACTCACTTATTTCCCAAAAATTCCAACAATCCCCCACATGAATGGATATCGATCTCAAGAATCACACACACGTTTTGACAAAATTTCAGCAGTTAAATCTTGCATACGATAGGTAGGTGTTACCCTTTGAACCTTCGCTTATGAAATATACTTAGTCTACTGGCTCTGAGTAGAACTCGATGTCTTTGAACTCGTCTGCCATTTGTATAAACGACAATATACTTCATACAAGAATCTCCCTGACATGGTCAAGTCCTCATAGTCATGTTCGTTAAAGGTCATGAACATTAGCCTGGTTCTGCGAGAGCTCTAGGAATTGTGCCCCAACAATTTCATTCGAAGCGACTCCACTTCTCTCTCACATAGGTGATTCATTAGAAATCATTAAACTCATACGGTTATTTCTTTGAATCATTAAAAGCGTCGAGCGTAGCCTCACACTATCGTCACTATTAAGAATGGGCTAGGAAGTATTGTAAACTCCCTTAAATTGGTTTAGGAGGTAGGTAAACTACCCCCACAGTGACTTCCCTTCATTCATACAACTAGGTTGTCCTATTGAACCCAGATCTTGGGATCTCCAGTCAATTGGGTTAGGTTTCCTTTGCATAAACTTATTCATTCAAGGGCTTTAGTCCCATTCCACAACTTGATCCCCTTTCAACCCCGTGGTTGTCGGATCCGAAATGTTATCTTTTAACTCTTTAGAGTTAACTCAGATAATATTATAGGAGACAAGTTGTTCTAGCGGTATTGTGATAATAATATATAGATTACCTCCAAGAAGTTTCGAAGCTGGCCAGCAATCATCTTGAGGATTCTACCAAAACACCTCATTTTCCTTTAAAGGAACACATCCCCACTTATGCTATTAAAATCTTATATATAAGATTATTAACTAAGATTTGAGTATCCTTATCACACTAAAGGACCTCCTTTTTATTTATATACCTTAAACCTCTTACTTTTCTTTTGATTGATTCTTACATGTGAACCAATTGTGATTGCAAATTTGTGTATCACACACATTACAAGGTATATTAATTTTTTTTTTTTTTTTTTTTTCTCGACCTTTGAGTACTCCTCTTGGTCATGTCCTAATTGCGTTGGACCCCCACATTTCTACATATTCTTCTTTTAACTGAATAAACTTTTGATTTTGTCTTGTCGTTTCGTACTAGTGTTCATAAACACTTTTATCTCCAATGTTAATTAATCTCAACAGAGACTTATAATTAACGAGTCCAAGTCTAGCATGCCTTAGACCTAAGACCAAAGAATATGAATAGAAGATGCATCATTCTAATTCTTCATATCTTTCTTACATGGAGCCTACAACATCTCTCTAATCAACGACATAAAAACCGATTCATGAGAATTAACCACCATCCTAAACTATAAAAGTTATAGGAGTGTCCCTAGGCTTTGGGTTCGACTAAAGCTTCCGGGCTCGGGCACTCATATATTTATTAATTGTGTATATTAAATCTATACGCAACTCATCATTGAGTTATTTCAATCTTTCAAATCATATATCCGTCTATGATTGAAAAAATTTCACCATAACTCCATAGAGAGATCAATCTCGTGCTTAACTCGCACAAATATGGTGAAATACTATTAATTGACACCATGTGACAAATAATATTATCGATAATATAACTAGATTACCATTATAAATTATTGGAGACAAGTAGATTGACACCCAATACCGTCAATTTATAGTGGTACGTAGACAAACTTATCATAACCATTTGTTTGAAAACACATTTCCACATGATGTATTTATTCACAAATTATAGACATACACAATGCTTCTAGCAAAATGTCTTTCCAATACTATAATTCCATTATCTAGGTAGTTTTTAGTCATATCACGACTTAACAACCCTTTTTCTTTTGTGTGTATCTATATAATATCCGTTAAAAATGTCACTCAAAAATAATTTTTGATCGAACAATTTTATCGTGTCAAACTCTTCACAATAAAATTTCTAGTTAAATAATATGATGATTTAGTTATTGCATTGTTTAATTCACAAAATATATAATAAAATTTGCAATAACATAATTCATCAAATCGAAATTTCATCTCATTTCAAATATATACTTTTTAAATAGATACACACAAAATTTCGTGACAACATTAAACAAATAGAAATGTTATTCTCACCATCACGAACCATAAGGAAATTCCCAGTATGATTCCCATGACGACCTTTGTGGTCTCCACTTTGGTTCTCCCAAATTGGTGCTCACGTATCCACAAAGTCATATTCATGTTTCATTTGAAACACAAAACTTAGAATATTTAACAATATATTCCAAAATTCTCTTTTAATAGTTAATAAGAAAACTCATTTCATTATGGAGAAGTAGATCGTCTGCAACTCGTGTTAACTGTTATTCATTAATAATAACAAGGTTAAAACCTTACGTTTTAAATAGAATTTTATTCCAAATGGAATAATTAAAACTCTATTACTCAAACGACTATTTACGTTATGAATAAAGCGATATTCCAAAACGATTCATAAGAATTCTAATTCCTAAACCGTCACATAAAATCATTACATATAAATTTATGGGTTTAGAATCAAAAGCGCTTTTACGCGAAAGCGTTACATATAAACACGATGGTTTATAAAAGTTTCATACACAACATCAAACGAAATACTTAACACTTTGTTAAGCATGTTTCGTTTTTAACAAGTTGTTTAATCAAACAACGTTTGAATTATCTTTCTAAACCAATATTGGATTTGAGCATGAACCGTTACATAGATTAAGCACAATAGCTTAGAATTATTTGGATACCAATTTTGAGAATTATGTAACAAATAATACTGAAATTTGTTGCAAAGAAAGAAAAAATAATTTTTTTTTTTTCTTTCAAATCCTTGTCAAAAATGTATCAACCAAAATAATATATTACCATCATGGCAATTTTGATTGAGTAAATGAGCCCCACATTTAAAATCATCAAACCCATGAATGAGAAACGGAAACGTAAGGCATAATTATACATTTATACCTCTAAATGCCACCATTATTAGTCTGGTAATTGCTTCATTGCAAGTAAACAGATAATTATTAAATGTCATATAATTTAAATTACCCAATTAATTGATAACCGTTCACGTTATACACTCTTTGTCATTCATGACAATTTAAATTCACAAGCTTTATTCTTACCAAATTAGATGGACACAAAGCATAACTTTGTCTCACCGTCAAAACCATTCAACATCAAAATTCGGGTAATTCCAAATTACGAGTTTGATATTGAAATTAAAGCATCTTATTATTATACAAAAGTCAGAAGTTAATTGAAGCCAAAAATATAATTGAATAAAACATACTTCAGTTCTTCAATATAATTTCAAGTCTATGAAAACAATTCCAAAATCAACTTCATTTTCTCATAATCAAAAGTTTGGGATAAGAAAAAAAAACAATATAAAGAACGCATCTTAAATTATCTTATATCATTGGTTTCTAAAACCTCAACATGGTTTTAATCAAAATGTTTCGGGTATCATTTATAAAGAATCTGTTTTAAGATTGTAGGTAAAATATGTCGTATCCGAAACAATTTTGATTATAAACAAAATGAATTACATTTAACATATTATGATTACGATAAATAAAACATACCATATACTTGATACGAATCAAAACAAAATAATATCGAAGAACGATATAGCCGAGGCCCATGTTTCACACGGTTCCCTTAAAACAGATTCGCCGTCTATACGTCGTCTGTCTCCCAGGGTACAACGGCCGAAGCAGTAATACTGCCGGACTTGAACCCATATGCCTGAAATCTTGACGGAATTTTCATGTGCGATGTGATTAAGGATAACAAGGTGTTTTAGCAAAACATCGGGTATTAGTCTTCTCATCCTCTTTTTTTTTTTTTTTTTTTTTTAAGTTAACCAATTGGTTATATAATGCAAACTAAAACCAACATCATTATGATGATTATTAATTTCGTTTAATAGTCATGATTATGTCATAAACTATAGACGTTACAAAGCTTTTCATTTATCCAACATAATGACTCAAACTCATTATGAGATAAATTAATAGAAATATGTAACTCAATTGGCTTTAATGCATAATATACCATACTTTTGAGACTTGATATCCCATTCATCTCATATCAACTTTGGACACATAACTCTTAATATATCACCAAAGTTGGGGAAAACTCACTTATTTCCCAAAAATTCCAACAGTTAATTGGGTTTTGAGGAACTATTGGGTTAGTATTTTCGACCGTGATAAACCTATATTGTGATAAACCTTTTATGAATTTAATTGTGCATTCATTAAATATGGGTTATACAAAAAATACCCAAGTTGGTATTGGTATTTATGATAAACTTCGGTACTTGAGTTATTTTATTAAATATTTCACCTAAACGTGATGGACATATTTCATTTTCTTCATCATGATAAGATACAAGATCAATCACAAATAGCCAAGGATTTGAAGAAGTTGAATTTTATCAACTTTAAAGTTAAATCTAGTTAAGCTTAACAAACCAAATCGTACCAAACTACAAGATTTATAGATATTGCATACCGAAGTTGTATTTTTTGTTAAAACATGATTGACTTGTATATGATTTGTGAATTTGACATGCTTATTTTGGTGTCGCGTGCTCTAACAATGACATCAATGTTTAAAATGTATCTCTATTTAGGGAACTCCTCCACGACACCGCTCCACCTTCTCATTTCGTGGTAAACAACACTCCGTATGAAAAATGCTATTACCTTGCAGACGGAATCTATCAAGAGTGAGTGACTTTTGTCAAATCATTTTCTCATCCACCGGACGAAACGAAAAAAGTTCAAAAATTTTTAAGAAGCTGCAAGAAAAGATGTTGAAGAGCTTTTGGCGTTCTACAAGGTCGATTTTGGGTTTTAAAAACTGTCGCAAGATACTACGAGGTAAACAAGTTAAAGAGAGTCATGTATACTTGCATCATATTGTATAATATGATTATCGAAGACAATAAAACTAATATCAGCGACTACGAGGAATACTATTCTCCAATACCAAAAGAACAACGAACTTTCCAGGAAATGTGTCAACCTCAAATCCGAGTCACACCATTGTCTTCGAAACGATCTCGTTGAACACATTGCGAGACTTGATGATGACTATGATTACCCACGTTGATTTTATTTATCTATTCTAATTATGTATGTTTTAATTACAGTTTTTATTTTAATGTAATATTTTTAACTTTATTAATGTATTTTGTTTTTAAAAATAATTTTATTATATAATGTATTAAAAATAATATGAGTAAAAAAAAAAAATGAAAAGTAAAAAAACTAGTGGATACAGAATTATGAGTTATGACTGACAAATACTTCTGGTATTATGTTATGAATTAAGTTATGCTAATATGACAATAACCCGAGTAAAACCGTGTTAAGCGTATAAAACCTGTAAATAATATGGTATACCGTACCAAGGTAGTGTGTATCATATTTATGCAGGTCGTTTGGCAGTTGGTAAACATTTAGTATGTGTGTGTATTCTGTCTCTCTAGAAATTCATACACACTCTCTGTTTCCATAACAATAATTTGAATTCATCATTCCTAATTCTCACTCTGTTTTTTCTACACTGTATCACTTCTTCCAGGTAATCATTTAATATTTTTTTTGGGCCTTTTCTTTTTAAAGGGCAATGTTAGTGATTCGGGACATAATGACATCCATTTGGACAGTACCCACGAATTACATATTTCATAATATTCAACTAATATCAATATGTTGTATATCACTTTCAGCTTTGATTATTTATAGTTATATTAAATAATTTGTTTAATTCTGCATTTTACATAAATGCATGCATTTTTTTTTAATAATTTTTCTGAATTGAGATATTTAAATTTGTTTATTTTAAGGGTAAATTGATTTTTTTCTTTTCAAAATTTAATTAATTACAAATAAGATTGACTGGCTCAAAATGATATGCAATCACTTTACTTTTGCTCTTTTAAATTATTGAAATGCAAAAAAGTGTTAAGAAGCGTTTTGAAATAAATTATTACATTATTGGGTTTTTAATCGGCACATAATCTATTTATATAACGCAAAACGCAGTTTGAAGTGTCCGAAATAATCATTTTTTTAGTCACCTAGCTTGGGGGTGTTTGTTTGGGTTTATATAAGCGGCTTATGGTTTATTGTCATTTCGACTTATGTTTTATAAACCCGAATTTTCCGGCTTATGTAACTAATTATGGGTTAGTGTTTATTATGTCATAATAAACAGTAATAAGCTCATAAACGGTTACATAAACCAAAAAATCCAGACTTATGAAACATAAGTCGAAATGTCAATAAGCTAAGCTCAAACAAACACTCCCATAAACCGTTAATCCGCGTTTAAAAAAACAATAAGTAGATAAGCTAATAAATAAACACTCTCAAACACCCTTCAATATAACCGATTTTCGATAATCAGCTTATTTGAAACTACTTATTTTACCTTTGATGGCAAGAACTAAAATATACATATTTTTGATTTGTTTTTTACATTTTGTAAAATATAAAAATTGGTTTGTAAGGAAAGAGGCTTCATTTATTGTATGATGTGATTACATGTTTGATTCATTTATTAGTATCAAAGAGAGTGTGTGAATATGGTATGGATATTATTGTTTGTGGGTCATATTACATTCAACATTCTCTTATATTGTTTTTCTGTCACTTCTTTTAAATATTCAAATTTTTTAACTTCTCTTTCTCCCACATACACACCGGCAAATTCGACTTTTTTTACTCTGAAACGGGTCTGCGTATTTTAAAACTCAACGCGTTGTATTAAGTGTTTGGATAAAACTGTGGTTTGGAAGTACCTTAACTTGGTGTTGCTTATTTTAAACGCAATTATTTTAAAAATGGACTTTTAAAACTTTTAACTTATGTTGTCGTCATTTCTTTGAAAACTTCAGATGTTCATTAGTTGAAGATTTGTTTAAAACATATGCTGGTATCGTATAAGATTTGTGGGAAAGATATAGAGAATGCTGGGACACGAACTCTATTCTTCTAAAATCTTGTCACATTTCCGCGAAGAATGTGGTGATGAAGAGCTTTCTGTTCTTCCAAGGCATACAAAAGTTATTGTAACTGGAAACAACCGAACAAAATCAATTTTAGTTGGTCTTCAAGGCGTTGTGAAGAAAGCCGTTGGTCTTGGTGGTTGGCATTGGCTGGTATTCCCTTCACTCATTTCAAAAACGTATAAGAATCATGGTTTTCAAGAACAGATAAACTTATTTCCCTTGTGGCGTGTCGATTGTTTTTCAGGTTTTGAAGAATGGAGTGGAAGTGAAGCTGCAAAGGAATGCATTGAGTGTTCTTGAACCCCCTACGGGTCATGAAGAAGATGGCGATTTGGAATTTGATAATTCTAGTTGTGGCTCTGATATTGGTGAAAAAGACAATATCTTTGGTAAGTTTAAACAAGGAATTCGGTATTCGTTTTGTTCATTTGGAACCTGTTTCGCTCATAATGTTCTTGTTTTTTTGGTGGCAGCAGCTGCTATGGAGCTCAGTAAACCGAGCAAGCCTAGGATTCGGTACCCAAAACCATGGGGTCAGCCCTTGTCAACGAAGCCTATCAATCGTACTAGTTGCAAAGGAGCTCATTCCAATATATATCCGTGCTATTCGGTAAGTAGAAAAGTAATTATTTCTTGTATAACTGTATGAATCTGATGAGAATCAGTTATTTAATCGGCTCTTTTAAATCCGTTACTTTAATTTTTGGTTATTTGGTTCGTTTGAGCAGAAAGTCAAATTCGCAAAGCTTGGAACCAACACGTTGTGGCGATATTATAGTACCTTCAACCTTGTAAGTCAAATATAACCCCCATCTCACATTGACTACTTAATATTGGAACTAACTTCGTCTCTTTAGGGAAACGTTCATTCTAATCCTACAAAGGAACATCTGGTTAATGCGGTCCAAAGGCATTTCGCTTCACAGGTATCTCATAAACATACAAGCGAAATGCGGAGTTTAGAATTTATGCTTATTGTGATTACGAAGCTAATATATGCACTGTTTTTCATGTAACAGCATGTGAGCGAAGTAGAAGTGATAATGGAGTTCATTCATGCTGCAAAAAGACAGAAATCTGGAAGAAAACACAGAGATCGATATTAAAAAAGATCCGTGTAGGATTTGATTGTATAATCTAATCGTATAAATACTGTTTAGTTTAAGCTAACCAATTTAGCTCTTACATAAGAATCACTTACACTTACCCCGGAGATAAGAAAGCGTATTTGTCAAGCATTTCAGAACTCTCTCCTTGATCTTAACCCTGTAATATCGTTCCGTATGTATTTGGTTTATAAAGTCCATATTTCCCACTTCAACTCATCCATGACTTGTGTGTTGTTTATATTATAACAAAAACTATAATATTCAAAATAAAAAACACAGAAAAACACCATCTCTGTTGAAAAAGTCTCATTCAATATCTTTACAAGAAACTTTCGTAACGGAATAAAGAAGCAAATACAAGTTACAAAATCAAATCACTTGTATATAAATACTACTACAATAAATTCCACTTATACATAAAATGCAACAAAAACCGCAACATATGAATCAAGCACTAAGGAGAGTTTCAAGGGCTTCAAAGAATAAGGGAGCCATTTCAGGACTTGGAGATTTGATGGCACATTTGAGTCCTGGAACACCCATGACTGCTGTAAGCTCGATCAAGAAAGGAGTTCCTTTAGGGATTTTGGCAGAGAGATATAAAACGTCTTGATTTCCATTCTTACGTTTGGCTATAAAAAACATGTTTGAAGAACCTAATTGCTCTATGGCTGCATCCACATTGTTTATCACAATACTTGGGATGTCCTTTGAAACCTCATTGGAATCGGGTAGTGATTTCCATGTCTGCAATATGTATAGACACATTTATGGATGTGAAATAAAGAGAGCGTACATCAAAAGTAAAAAACAAAAAACGAAATATTACCTCAAGGAAGGTAGAGCGTTCCATTCTTCCATCTTCCATAAACAATACAACTAATGATAATTTAGCATTAAAGTACCATACGGGCTGTTGATTGTTCTTCACCGCAATCTGTAAAACTGAGTTTGGTGGACCTGGTGCTATATTCTGGAACAGAACCATAGGAAGAAGGGTTCTTGCTGAAGTTCCTGGCTGAACTTGTGGGACCTGATTAAAAATATTTTCGTTACTAGAAGTCAAAACTAATAACAAGACGCAGATATTAAGGTCTAGTAATAGGTTACCTGGAGTGGTCCACCAGCAGCAAGACCAAATGTATTCTTGTTAAACTGAATCATGAATCCATCAAGTGGGGTATTTGTGTTGTTCTCGAACATTAAACTATAGAATATCTGACCATCTCTGCGAACCAGCTGCCCACTAATTTCTAGACCTTGACCACTTGCAGCTGCTAATAGAACAGGCAAAGGAGGCCTGGAATAGTAGCAAAGGTGTGTGTGAATTTGCGCACATAAATCTTAGTGATCTATCCGTTAAGGTGGGAGTTTCAACCAATATAGCAATAACAGGTTGAATCGGGTTATGTTTAAACTCAAACAAGTCAAACACGTAAAATATATAAATATAAAAGCTTAGAAGTAAACTAATCAAATCGAATGAAAGTCGTCTACAGCGAATTCCTAATGCATGAAACCAAATAAATAATTTTATTCAAAAAATTAGATTATTATTGAACTGACACACTAATATAGATAAAATTTAGGACAAAAAGTGTTTCAATGACACTTACCCTGAAGCGGTTGCAGGCTGGTCAACCACGGCAATAGCATTATCATCACTACCATCAAGACCCATAAGATCGAGTAAATCTGGAACAGGAGCAGTTGCAGCGGTTGGCGGCTTAGTGGTTGCGGAAGGTGGTGGTGAAGCAGAAGCACCACCATCAGCAACCAGTGAAGATGATGTTTCAGGATATCCTCCTTCGATTCCCTCTGGAAATTCTTCTTCTGTTGATTGAACAGTTCTCACACGGGTTATGAATGTCTCTGGGGGTTTGTGATACACAGAGGATACAGTAGCAATGTTTGCAAGAAGTTCATCGAGAAGAGATGGATCATATTGATTTGAATCATCACTGATCACTGGCTTCTCAGCTAACACCACGTCTTTCGCAGCCTGATAATATGTAATATAACTTATTAAGATGGAAGGAATTGGGAAATAAAAAAGTATATAGTGGATGAATAAGATATAGGAACCTCAGGATCAGTTGAAAGAAGACGCCAATATATGTAAGCACGGTCTCGTAGATCAGGGTTATCAGTCTCCACAGTGGCATTATTCAAAACAACCTACAAAGAAAACGATATCTTTCCATATTATTGATTACAAAGATTTATTATAAACAAATTACTTAAAAATCTGTTGAAAATAAAATAGAATACTTTGGGTGTGTAACACATTGTGGTTTGAAAGCGTAACAAGTTGATAACCAATAATCACCTTCCAAAGACAGTGCCAAATACCCCCTTTATACTTTCCGCAGACTAAACATATCATGCCATAATTATATTCAACAATCATACCTGAATCATCTGTTGTGGTCCTTCAGTTGGCTTCTTAAGAAAAAGTTTAACTGTCGCTGTTAACAACTGCAATTGGACTTGTGCAGGTTCCTCGGGGAAAGTTTCAAGAAAGCTTTCAAGAAGTTCGTCAGCATTATCAATTCTTTCAGCATATTCACCAATAATCCAAATCATCGATGCCTGATAAAAAAAGATACTTAAATAAAATATAATCTAGTAATGTTTCTGTATAGAGCAAAATACTAGAATTTTATAATACCTTGGCCTCTGGCTCATCCAAAGTGTCCAAACTCTCACAAAGCGTGGCAATGATAGATTCATAACTAAGGTGAAAATTCTAGTTAAGAAAATTCTTTTGTAGCAAAGCTAATCAATTAAAACAAAATGATTAAACCAACTGCTTACGTGTTGGGATATCTTCTAAAAATATCCTTAATGACTATAATAGCTTCTTGGACAACATAATTTACTTTAATTTTGATAAGTTCTAGAAGCACACTAATGCAACGCTCAGCAGCTCTCTCCAACTTGATAGCACAACGCCCAATAGCACGAACAGCCTTTCTCACAAAATCTACATCTACTTCTGTAGCGTATTCTTTAAACTCCAATAGCACCTGGGATACACAGTATATATCATGAGATTAGCTACATCTAATTATATCCCCTATGATACCCATTGAAAAATATACTAAAGACATAATCTATATTTGGAGAATTCAATTAACCTGATCAATATTTCTATCGGAAGCAAGCTTTATCATGATCTCTAACTTCTCCATCTTAACATAAATCGGATCATTGTATTTGCAGAAGAATACCTACAAGATAGAAGTAATTCAGATGATGTGATCAACTACTATGAATATTGGCTAAACGAAGCAATTGTTAAAAAATACGATACCTTAATTTCGTGGGCAAGGATTGTAGGACGCCGTTGTACAATAAGGTTGATGTTTCTTAGTGCAACATATTGAATCTCGGGTTCTGCAGAAAGTAAGGTTACAAGAGGAGGGGCCATTTTCTTGCAGAGGTTGCGAATCACATCAGGACTAGTGATGAGTTCCATTTGTTGAAGGATCATCTTTTAAGAAAATAATGTTACCAAGTAAGACTACAGAAATTAGAACATATATATACAGAAAGCAAGAGGTGGCAATTTGGATCAGTACTTTTGACTCTGGTCAAGTCGGATTATGTTTTTTTTTTATTTGGTCCACGGGTAAAATTTTAAAACAAAAAGAAAAAAGAAATTTGGTGAGAGGGGTCGAGCAGGTCAAAACCACCAAGTGTACTTTTTAATGCATATTTATAACACGAACTGGACAAAGGCTGATATGCGTCAACCCGGTCGTTTCAATCAGTTAAAAAACATTTTGAACCATAACCCATCCCCCCCTGCCACCTTTAGGATAAATACATAAGAGAAAATAAGCAAAGACACCTTGACAGCTGAAAGAACTACAGCACAATTTGCATGTTGTAGTCTGGGAGTGACTCTCTCTACAATATTTTCAGCTTCACGAGCATCGGCTGCCTTGTACTTGGAAAGAGCGTCTAAGATGAAAACTTGACCCCACCTGTTGTCATGGTAATAACAACATTTAAGAGCTAACAGAGTGAAAATATACCACAATTCAACTAAAAGAATTTATACTCTAGAATTCTCACTCGGTGCATTCATTTAGAGCTGTAAGGAGCTTTGTTAGTGTATTGCTGGTGATATCAAAGATGGGTTTACTGCTGTTATCTTGAATTTCTGCAAGGGCTGCAACAGCATTGGCGACAACCATAGGGTTATTATCAGATATCAAATCCTTGAGAGCATCCAGAAATCCCCGATCTTCAACCAACTCGGCATTAATGTCATAGAGTTTAGCAACACATATAGCTGCTGTCTTTCGGACATAAGGATCGTCATCCTGATGATAAATGACATAGAAGATGCCCATAGAACGGAGTAAAATGTAAATCATCTAATAGTACTATGGTTGGTCGATAAATAAAAATTGTATAAAAGCAGAAAGATATGCTACCTTGAGACACCTCTCAAGAGGATCACAAAGATATTCTGTAATTTTATCAACACGGATACATCCCATCGTCCGAACAGCTAAAGCACGGATCAAAGGATTTGGGTCCTGTGAATCCTGTAACAATCATTAAATCTCATGCAATTAGAAATTTGAGCACTTATCCGTGACATGTTAAAGATATTCAAAGAGAAAAAGAAGAAAATATATAACATTAAGAAACTATTTGACATGTTAAAGATATTCGACTAAGAGGGGTTCTTTACTAATAACACAACAAAATGCTAACTTTCATCATATACAGGATTAGACCAAAATCACACATTTGCCTCTTAAGATTGTATATTTAAATTCGCATCATCACACCGCATCATACATATTTTCACTACTTATAAATCAGTTCTACACCATATCAGCTATCACCAATCTTTGATATGTTTAGTAAAGTCAGCAACTACAGAGGCGTTTTCTTCTTTATTACATTGCCAAAAGCTATAAATGCATATCAGCTATTAAGAACCTCTGATATGTTTGGTAAGCCAGCAACTACGGGGGCTTTTTCTTCTATCTATTACATTGTCAGCAGCTATAAATACAGAAAATATCCTAAAAGTAGATTTTGAAAGTACAAACAAAGTTCACAACTCCCATATCCATGTTCTATCCCATCTGTACAAGTTTCTAACGTTTCACTACGGAAGACCAGGAGAAATATTTTGTTCTTATTACGCAAATCTAAAATTTTTATTTTATGTAAGGCCTTCTATTATAAGTGCCAATTTCCTTTTCGTGTCAGCGTCAATCTGCTAATTGCTACTTCAACTGAGAATTGGATACAAACATACAGAACACCGGGTATCTATTAACAAAGTTTGTTGAACAAGCGAGCAACCAACTTACTGAAGATAAAAAAGAATAAGGCTTGAAACTATCAAAACACAGGTGTTCCATGTATCAGATGAGCTAAGAAGAATATATGGAATTAAAAGAATACAAAGACAATTCATTCTTGAATGAAAACTATAAGTACGAATGAGTTTAATGTCTATAAAGCATCCATCAAGACAACAATTCCATGTGATGGATGAAGCAGATTTCAAGGGATTAGCCCACGTAAAATAGATAAGAGCAATTTTTGTAAACTGAGAACACTATTGGATGATAATATTTCGTAGCTACAGACTAATAGTAGTGAAAATCCAAAGACTTAGATCTATAGCAGTAACATTAGTTAGATGACAAACTTAATCAATTCTTTATTGAGGAGCTACATAACGTAGATAAGAGTAGTGAAAAGGATATCGTGAAGGAGACTATCCCCGAGTTATAATCAAGTAAGCAATTGGTCTCTCGAGGCACTCATATTTTGGTTACTTTATTAATTCAGTTAGCATATAATTCTATACAGGAAGATGTATAGTATGAGTCTTATACGACATTTGATCAGATTTCCCAAAGATATCACTTAAGGTGCCATCAATCAAGCATTAAGTAAATATTTAAATAAAGCTTCTCCTACTTCTTACCTTTACAAATGTATTGACAGCCAGAATTGCTAGGTCAGGCTGACTTTTAGCGTAATTGATGAGATACAAGTAAACAAGCTTTTTGAGCTCCAAATTTTCCGTCTGCATACAGTTCAGGACATCCGTGAAGAGTGATGAAACATCCTTCCCGACAGTCATAGCAGCAATCACCTTTTTAACAGCATCTTTTCTCTTATCCTGAATGGCAGAAAAATATATTAAGTTAATAAGCTAAAAGTACCTAAAATAAGCCATCATTATGCATAAGAAGATATTGAGTAAGACTTCATACATATATACTCATATGATACATTACCACTAAACATGTCGCTATTCATGTCAACAACCAAATATTCTTTTACCGTTTCTTTTTAATTTGTGATGGACTTCATTTGCCTACTCTGACCACTTTAACATAAAGGCCCATAGTTGTTATTGTGGTATGTTCATAGATCCTAAACCCCGTAAGAATAGTACCAAAATACTGAAACACGTGCATTAGTTAGTTCCATATCTCTCCTGACACGACTACTTACTAAATGTGGCCCTTTCTATCTATCCCTACTTGCTGAGCGGATTTGTTAATCTAACTACATCTCTTTCTAAAGTTCCATGTAAGCATGTGCTTGTCGCTAGGGTAAACATTAATTGCTATCCGAAACTATTCAAGTTATAATGAGACTCTTTAAGAAGTTTTATATAGTAACTAAATAGCACTCTATGTCATGTAAGTGACGATTTTACAATTTCCAAGAGAAAGGAGCCTAAGCTTTAAGTAAGGTAACTAGCTAACTTCGCAAGTTCAAATATGAAATATTTTCTAGTCTATGTCCACACACATACCATGTGCCTCAAATCACACAAATACATAAAATCTCTGCTAGCGCAAAAAACAACGAAATTTGCAAAATGCTCGTATGTAAATCCGCGCACTAATTCACAGTTTCACACTACAAAGTTTCAAGGTCCTACACAATTTTAGCAATTACTAACATATAAATCATAGATAATAGGACTTCACTAGTTCATTATAGTTAAATTCTAGTTTTACTATAAAATTCTTCGAAATTTACGAATAGATCTTATAAAACGAAACGATAAATGTCCGATAAACAACTAAAAATGACCTAATTGATAAATCACGCATCAAAATTACAGATCTGAAAACACATATGACATTATGACATAAAAGCGAATGAACAAAATATAAATTAAATTTATAAGGAATTTAGGTATTATATAAACAGATCAGTATGAATAATTGGGGAAATAGAATATATATACCTTGTACTGAGAATTGAGTTCTTCTTTAAGCTCAGGGATCTCTCCTTTTTTAGTTGTTGAGAAATACTTGGAATCGTGTCCGCTCATTTTTCTGCCGCTGATCGGAGTCAACCACGGTAAATCGTCGGAGAAAAGATGGATTACAGTCTGGGAATTGGATGGCGATTTGGTGAAATCGGGAACTTTTGAATAGTCCAATTGGAAATGAATATGGGTTTAAATCTCTGACCCGAATGAATAGAACGTTTTTTCAATCTAAAAGGTAAACAAAGGCAACTTTGTTTTGTCGCGTGTAATCGAGCCGAGACAGTTAGATTGAGAAGTTAAATAACTAGTCGATATGAGATACGAAGAATGTTTGAAACTGATTTGATTTAACTGATTTAAGTGATTCAAGTAGATTTTTGAGTATTAACGTTTAAAGATACGTGATCCGTATAACTTCTTTTGTATATGTGCATATTTATATGATTATTGTAGTGTATGATTAATTAGAGTTAAGTTAGACTGGAATGTATTTGTGTTGAGTTGGATGTGAAGGTACCGAGTCGAGTAATGCAAATTTTGATTTATATTATTATTACTGGTATGGAACACGCGTGATACAGTGACGGAAAAAAAATCAAGTGTAATAGTTTTGGTTTTGACTTCCGGCTCAAAAAAGATTTATGTATCAAAAGTGAATAATTCTCTTTGGCGTTTATAAAACATTTTACTAAATTTTTCGGTTCATCATTTCGCACCATTACATTAATTAGCGGTATCGGTTTCTAATATTTCCTTTTTTCACGACAAACACTCTCACACCAATAAGCGCTTCATATAATCACAAGTAAACGTTAAAGGAAAACATTACAATTATTTATATTTAAATTATTTTTTAAACTTTTGATAGCAAAAAAAAGTAAAAAAAAGTGAGCACACATATTTTCGGTTAAACTTCAGCAAACCAAAGTGAAGCCAACCGACACCCAACTGAAGTTGGTGTTGCCATCTGTTTGGTCCTTTGGTGAGCCGAATAAGAACTGATGGTAACTAAACCTCCTTGTTAGGAGTGGAATTAATTCCTTTTGAACCGAATCAACATGTAATTTAACTTTTGTTTCCCTTAAAAAAAAAAATCAAACTTCTATTTGAAAAGCTATATAATATATGTTGCATATAACAATTTATGTGGTGTCAAAAATTTTATATTCAATCGGGTTTCGATGCCCATGACGACCCATTATGGGTCTCGACGGACATTGTACCTCAAATATGTTTGAAATGTGACATATTATGAAAAATTTTAATGTCACGTATGAAACCCAAGCTTACGTTTGCAAATTTCTATTTTTGATTTTTTTTATTGATTTAGGTAAATTAATTCGCGAGTCTGATATTTTGTGGCGTTTAATATGAAAAAATAGTTATTAATGTGTAGCGTACGTTTCTAATCTGAAACGTGTTATATTACGAAAAACACTTGTTTTTGTTTGAAACTCCGACTTTGGGTTAAAAACCAATGTTATATATGTCTGATTTAACTTGCAAAACACTATTTAAAAATTTCATCATAAACAATTAAATAATCTTACTTATGAATAAAACAAACTAATAGAAACTTATACAATGGTATAAATTATGAATTATTATATTTGTGTTTTATTTTCGGGCAATGTTTCTTATAAAAAAACATTATTCATTAAATAATCATAATCATTATTTTTACACATTCAAAAATAATTTATCTTTAACTTATATGTTATATCTAATTGAAATCATGTACAAATGACTTTTTAAGGTTAGTTACATGCTAATAACATAGAAAACACAAAGATCAAATAATTTATTTTTTTACGTTTTGCAAGATATGTAATTTTAATCAATTAGTTTACAAATGGTATAATAGTCTTACTAAAAATAACTTTCAAATTTTGTTTGACTATCATTTATTGAAACATTTAAAGTTAGTTTAAACAAATAAATAAATAAATATGAATTTATTAATGAAATAATAAATTAGTAATTTAATTTTACTTAAAATTTCAACTTTAAGTAAAAGTATCAAGTGTTTTATATAATAGCAAATATTACTTCCATCTGTATAGAAAAAAATATTATTAACTTTTTACATTTTAATATTTTCAATGAAATTCATATAATATTAGTAAAAAATTTGAGTCTTGTGTGCTAAAAATTTCACGTTCACTTCAAATTGTATAGACTTTTACATATTGTTATTGTAGCTTGTTAAGTTTTTATTCTATACTCTAACATGTTTATTAAGTTTAAATTTATCTAAATGTTTGTATTAAAATTAATATTTATGTAAAGTTAATTTGTGTTTTAATGACAAAAAATCCACCATTAAAATCCCATTAATCATTTTCTTTGCAATGACTATAGTAGGAGATATAAAGTCTTTTAGTTTGGTATATGGGTAGTGATTTAAACACTTGACATTTTACTTTATACACTATAAATAAAATAAATGGACAAATATGCCCTCTATCTATCTCCTTCTCTCTCACACATATTGAATATTCTCTCCGAGTGGTTCCATTTCCACGGTTCCATTTCCATGGAGAGGCATCAAAATCAAACCATCAATTCACAACAAACTCTAGTGACATGTAATTGCCTTCTCCCTATTCTTCAAATCTCCATTTCTCTCCATTTCTCTCCATTTCTCTCCATTTGTCGACAATTCTCGCCGGAAAATCTCGCCGGAGCTTGAGACTCTCAAAACCTTCAAAGTCTTTATTTTTAATCAATTCCATCACGGTTCGAACCTCCAGTCTAATGATAATATTGTATTTGGGTCATCATCTAAAACTGGATTACCTAATGTTACGTGTACTAGTTTATTGAATTTTAATTGCGAGCATAATTTTTTCATTATAAATGTACACAATATAATAGCTGATTTTGCCAGATTGAAACTTTGATTCAGATCTTAGTGATACTCAGTTTTCTGGCTTAATCCCAAATTCTTTGTCCCGGAAAAAAAAATCCCAAATGGGTTACTCCATTAGGTTGACAACAATAGTTTGTTTTTGTTTGACTTTTAATCGGGTATGTTCGATCAATTAAAGAAGGATTTCAACGAGGAATATAAGAACTTTGAAGATGGGGTTTTAAATTTCTTGAGAGAGAAGATGAAGTCTAGGTAACAGGTATGACAGTGTGGGTTAATGAGTGAGGGCATACTTGTCAATTCACATCAAATTTAAGTGTGTGAATAAAAAGGTAAAGTTTATAAATCAACTCCCTTGGTATATTAGTAGTTATACTTTACTTAATTTTTCAATTTTCTAAATAAAAAAAAGAAATATTTATTAGTAAAGATAAAGATTATTATTTATTAAATATGTTAATACTAATGATCAAGTTTAGTAGATTCGAGCTTGAAAGAATCCATTTTTATCGAATTGAGATTAACTTTTAAAATAAAGGTTTGATCTATCTAGGAGTTTATTTATAGGCTTTGAGTTTCATAAGGGAGATCGAGATTGACATACTATCAACTCATTTTAACTCAATTATACACTTAATCACAATTCCTTGAAATATTGGTAGTCATTTAAAATTTCATTTAAGAAAAATCGACAAGATGACATTTATATAGAAAGTTGACACTTTCTTACACATTATATGAGAAGCAACCACATTAGAAACGGAGTCGTAATTTTTTTTTCACTTAGGGCAAATTAAAGAGAATATATCAAGTGGATAAAATTTTTATTGTTCACATACTTTAGATTTTTTTTTTATGGAAACAAAATTTCAAAAACAACATTAATATAACTATTTTTTACATTTCAAAAAATGTCTAGTGCGAATAACTGTATACTCTACCCCGTCCCTGAATCACACACCTATATATAATCTTAGGCCATCTCGAATGTAGCACTAAAACATCAAAATGGGGTGAATATTTGGTGTAAACTCTCTCCAATGAAGACACCAAAATAGTGTAAATATTTGGTGTGACACTATTCAATCAACCATTTTACACCAAATTTGATATAACACTATCTATTACACCAAAATTCATATATCTATTATTTATTAAATATGTATGTTTCAAACTTAATAATTAATTATAATATATACATTCCTAAAACAATCTCATTAAGATCTTTAAAATAAGTATAGTCTTTACTATGTTTTTTGATTAAAAATTATTCCTGTTTAATAACTACTTTGATAAAATATCAAGTTAATATAAAATTCTAAGTTGTTCTTATGTTTATTATAAGAAATCACTATATTGAAATATTTTATTTTGAAAATTTATTTTCTTTAGTTAAAAAAGAGTTTTGGTGTTCATTTTTGATACATACATTAGCGAGAAACTATATTTGGTGTAATAAAGATTCTCCTTATACACCAACATGGTGTTCATTGTGTTAGACATACATTGGAGATGCAGATGCCCTTGATAATGCACATGTAATTCCGCTAAGTGAAATTGAAGACATTGATGAGAAAAGGCCAAATGGAATTCTGTCTAAGTGAAATAGCAGACATTGATGAGAAAAGGCCAAATGGAATTCGCCTAAGTGAAATATTGCAAGACATTAATGAGAAAAGGCCAAATGAAATTCGTTTAAGTGAAGTTTTGCAGACATTGATGAGAAAATGCCTTTCCGAGATGATATTGAACATAACTAGATTATTTTTCTTCTACGAAATTCATATCTAGTTGCAAGGTACTTTTAAGATATGACGAGAAAATAGACCGTTAATGCAAAAACTGAATGAATTGAAAACTATAACTTTGAAAAATGATAAATTTGTCACGTCGATGCTTATTAGATATATTAAAAAAATATACCCAATTAAATGATATTAAGTGAATATTAGAAGATAAATAATTTTGGTGTAAGATTCATGGGTCGTATACTGCACAAAAGAATGTTATTGTGGACCCGAATCACTAATATAGCAGTTCTAAAATAAAAAAAAAAAAAAAATAAAAAAAAAAATAAATCATGTGATATCTTGACTTTGACGCTAATAACAGTCCAGCTGGTTGGGCCTTAATTGGACTGTTTGTAATCTACTTTGGGCTTGCCTAACCATTTATATAGACCAAGC
The DNA here is from genome assembly GCA_910822075.1 of Senecio squalidus. Taxonomy (NCBI): domain Eukaryota; kingdom Viridiplantae; phylum Streptophyta; class Magnoliopsida; order Asterales; family Asteraceae; genus Senecio; species Senecio squalidus. Next base: position 46,038,080 of record CAJVGC010000592.1, on the reverse strand, counting down.
AGATATCATGTGTTGGGTTGATTTAAATTCGATGCAAAATCGCAAGAACTTAAAATCATTAGAACAAACATATATAATATATTTGTTAAATAGATTCGGCATACTTATAAACGTAAACAATGGTTGAAAAATGTTAATTGATCCCCGTTTTTAATTCGTGTAACTATCTTGTTTGATGTTTAACCGCACTTAGAAAATGATTGATAAGTCTAACAACATGATCAAAACACTTTGGAAAATGAATAGTAACTATGAAAAGTAAGAAATTGTAGTTTTCTCTTTTTTAAGATTAATACTTCGAGTTATGCTAAAGCAAATATAAATAATATGTATATAATAATTGCTTGAAGATAAAAGTAAATAATTAATGTTTTTTTTACCATTTAAATATTTTGAATGAACGAAACACCATCGTCTTTTTTTAATAACCTACAAAACGGCCATAGGGTGTGTTTGGTTTAAAGATTTATGAGGTTTATAAGGGATTAAGATTATGGTTTTATATAAAAAATTTCATAAGTGTTGTTTGGTTTGACGGATTTATTAAATATGTAATACTCCATAAGTCCCAAAATAATGACTACTTGATATAGGTTTATGAAAAATGTTTGGCTTATGATAAACAAAATTACATTTATATCCTTTATATCAATTAAAAATTATATTCTCATATATTTTTGCAACCGTAAACTCAAGTTTCAAGTATTTTTCAGAAATATGTATCATATCTACCTCTTATATAAAAACAACCCCATATTCTTATATTTTGTTTCTCGTTTCCATCTCTTTATGAATTTTGTGATCGAGTTGTCTTAAATGACAGACATAAGACGTAGCTTTAGTAACCTCCTCGCCAATATTGGTTTATGTTTATTTTTTGCCTTTTTGGAACCGAGTCGAATGAATTTACAATAACCTACATTTTGTTGAAATATATTTTAAGGCCTTGCTCATTTATGGAACTCGCCAAGTCAACGGAATTACCTCTTCGTCTATTTGGTTCACCTCTAAAGATACCTTATTAACCGATAACCGTAGATTCTATTTCTTTGATGTTTAATATATGAATGTTTTAGCAACATGTCATCTCTTCCGTCTGAGATGGGTTTGGTCGGGACAACTTGAGTTGACCCTCAAACACTTTTGTCCACATTTTATAGTTTTCCATTTTCTAAATACTAATGTGTTAAACACGATTAATTTTTTTTTGTAATAACAATGATTATCTACCCTCTATAATAAAGTGATATAGGTTCTATGCATTGAAAAATTATTTTTGACCCATTTCTTTGTTAGCTACGTATTTTGGTTTGTCCAGTTCGAAATAAAACATAACATAATTCGACCCAGTTGTAAATAAATTAGTAAAAAATTCAATTTCTATCAGAAACCCTTAAAAATAATCGTTGTTTGAACAACCCAATTTATGCAATGTGCAAATATGTCGACTCGAGATCTCTATCGTTTGCCAACTGTTTACACGAAGTTAAAGTCATAGAAAAATGTGTTATATAAGAGGTGAGCCGATTAGGCCTTCCCACAATGCATAGTTAAATAGGTTTAGATTAAAATGGTCAAAAGTTTAATACCGTAGAAAAGGAACAGGTGGTTGTTAGTGTTATTTGATTTAGTCTATGATTTATACTATATTTGTTTCATATAGTTTTATGATAATTTTCCCGAACTTTTGGAGGGCCGCAGTCCCCTAGGTCTCCATTAAGGTCCGTCTATGTTTGAGTCAATTTTGACTGAAGGAGTCCTAATTTGACTGTAGAGGTCCGGGATTGTGCTTTAGCACAACCTAGAAAGTAATATTTTATATATAAACTTTAACTCTAACTATAAAAATAAATTTCAACTTCAACTAATTATGTCAAACATACTTTTATAATAGCCGACAAGTTTTTATTACATGGTTAATATTCAATCTTTTTAAATACAAGTAGCAATCTATTAAAAAAGAAGAACATCTATACCACTAGTGGTGAAATTTAAGCCAATTATATAAAAATGGAATATTTATAATAATTTTATAATTGATTATTTATTTTTAAAGAAACTTCTAATGCTCTAAAAATCAGTAAGTTAATCGTTGAGGTAGCTTAAAAAAGAATATTTATTTTCAATATTGTTTTGGTCAAAAGTGCATGTTTGGAATCATTATAAGTTGAGGGTGTGGAGGCGATTTTTGACAACCTTCTGAATGGTGGATCAACTTACATATCATTATATTATAAGTCTTTTATGATTAGAGGTTAAATAGAAAAATATATAATTATACATATTTAAATAGTAAAAATATCTTATAAAATAAGGTTTTTCCGAAGGCAATATCCAAAAAAAAAAATGAAAGTTTGCGATATGTGAATAGTGACTTGCAAAAAACTAACAAGTGTAACAATGAACAATAGCTATAAAGGCAGTCAAATATTATTTATTAACAGAATATTCTTTATTTAAAAAGAAACATAGCTTATGATTGGAATAACATCTTTCAAAAATAATTGACTTCTTAATTCATTTCAATACGTATAGAAGCTTCATGATATGTACGTGCTCCCAAAGTCTTATATGCCATTTTATTATTAGAAGGTATTTTTAGGGTATTTTCACTTTAGTTTACAAAAACACTAATGACATCAATTCCGGTTAATCCCAAAGATTGATGGCTCGACCAAAACAAAAACGACATGACCTAACACGGAAAGGTATTTGGCAAAGGCATAGTAGCACTTCTATAAGGTGTTCGAGTTGAAGGTTGTGATACTCGCGATATTAAAGAGTTATACACGTCTTAAGATAAAAACCCGTCGACTAAAGAACCCTAGACACATATATGGGTGTATTGGTAATCATAATAGATGCACTAAAACCATCATAATCATCAAGTATTTGAAAAATGGCTCAAAAGGCTAGAAGCATAATCATGTGAATTAAACTATAATCAAGCACTTTCCTAGGATGTAGGCTATGAATTCTTTTTGACTCGTACATTTTGTGTCATTTAGAAAAGAAGTTGGTGCTATCTTTTGATTAAAATTATTTACCGTATTTGGATCGGGGATCAAAAGTGGTCCACTCATATGTTTTAGGAATATATTCCTTTTATGCTAACTACAATTTATTTTAGTTTATGTTTGGCCGACGAGTCGAGTACTATCTTAATTCTTAATATATAATAAAAGAGAGACATAAAAAGCCACTTGGCAAAATAATAACCATTAAATGAGTTTGTGATTTTAATTTTGACCATTAGATCATTTTGATGATGTCATCATTAATAATTTTTTATTTTAACCTTTTATTTTTAATAATTTAACCCTCATATTTATACTAATAACAAAATTGAACTGATTAACATTTCTAATTTAATTAATCTAACAATTGTATTTTAAATAAATATCTGAAAAATACAAAACATTTTTTTTTCATACAAAAAAAAATTATTGGTATAAAAAGAAAATAAAATTATTTTATTGTTTTACGAGTGTTTTGCGTATAAACGAAAAACTTATCATATGACAAAATCTTATGTTTTTTTTCTTCCTATTTACGCAATATGTTTAGTTTTTTATATATTATAATTATTTTATTTTCAATAAGGTTTTTTGCGAATTACGCATTAAATGTTATCTTTAACTCCACATTTGCTAATCTAATCATTTTGTGTACATGACTAATAGCTTTCTATTAACCTTTTTATATACGATATTTGTTCTTTGTTGGCGTTATATTTTTTTGATATAATTGTTCGCGTATTACGCGGGTCAATAAATTAGTTAAATATAAACCCGTATAATTTTTAAAACGATAAGCTACTTCAAAAGACTTTTAAAAGTTTTTGGACTTATGACATACAAGACTTTATGTTCATAACTTTTAAGTCTAACTATTTTATCAAACATGATTTCATTTAGATATTTACAAGCTTTATCTTAAGCTCCAACTGAAGTTCAAACTCCAACAAGTTAAGTTCATGGTTAGCAAATAAGCATACTGTACTTAAAACCCTAGTTAAATCCCGAATAAGTAACTGACATCGTTTGTGTGAACGTTAGATTTATAGATTTGTGAAATAGTTTTAGTTCTTGTTGCCTATGCGTACAAGTCTCATATAAATGGAAGAGAATATTATTGTCATAACGGCTAATATTATGAAGTTTTATACTCCGTACAATGTTATCTTACGAATTACAAAACGACTTCTACAAGTGAAAATAAAAAACTAATAATGCTCTATCCGACACCTTGTTGAATTGCATCTTTAATTCCATGGTCCTTTTTCGAGCTTTCTATGGCTCTGATTAGCATCTCATCTTCTAACTTACATCGTTCATGAGTACGAGTCTCAAAAATTTAATTATTTGAAACAAACATTTTTGAGCTGAAACTTTCGACTCAAAAGCAGTTTTATTTGATTTTTTGATGGTTCTCTCTAAATCTATGAATGAACATTTACTTAGAAAAATAAGTAAATTGATGAAATTGGGTGATTGGCATGTAAGTGTCGAAAACCCGCCCTATTGTCATTCCTTCGATGTATTCTTCTTGCAAACCATCCATCTACATATCACAAAAAAAAAGGTGTTAATTTGGAATGTCATATAATAATATTAGTGTTGTATAGTTTATGTTAGTCCAATATAAAACCCGCCCTAAAGTGTAGGTGTCAACGATATATATCATATATCGAATATATAAATAAGTTTCAATTGATCATTTACGAGTGTTATACTATATGAAGAAAGAAACATTGCATATATACCCATAGTTCATCTTCATCGTCGTACTGTTGAAAAGTTAAGGTCTTAGTAGTCTCTCCAGACTCATCGTTACGTACAAATCTTCCACGAATTCTAGGTCGATTATCAGCAAGAGTTTTTCTACATGCGTACTTTCACATAAATTTAAAAAAATATAATTAGTAAACATACATATTTGTACTCAAAACTATATGTTTATTGAGAAAACATAATTACCTTAATGGTCTTATTAAAATTTCTCTGGGTTCTTTTCGCTTTGTACCTCAAGATTTTTTCTTTCCTTTCTTCTGGACTATAACGACCAACCTTGAAATTTGCTTCCTCCATGAACGAGCCTTCTGTCGCTAAAGGACTTGACGACAATGTTTCACTTGTTTGGTTGCTTTTCAAACTCTAAATTCATGAAATAAAGAGTCTTACTAACCTTTTTCTGACCCGTTACAAAAGTTTAATCGAAGAAACAAAATGTCTACATTAAGGTTAAACTTTTAGTAACATAACCAAATGAGTTTAGCCGGTATGTATGAATGTAAATGTGTTAATGTTGAAGATTCAAGTCTCGTTGTAGAAAAATGTAAATAAAGTATGTATTAAGTTGTCTTTCTAAATAAAAACATAGAGATAAAAGGACTAACATGTAAATCACCGGTGCTACAAACCCTTCTCATATGGATATCATTATTTGACGACTCAATCAAGCTATCGAATTTTGGTTGAAATAGAAAACCATTTCGTCTTCCATCAAAAGATTTACTACTATAGCTCCTTTGCAACATATTCACTCTATTGTCACACCCATCATAACTATGACACAATAAAGAACTATTGTTGACATAATAATCATAAAAGGGTAGTCGACTTTCCTCCGTCTTGACCTCAATAGGGGACGATACTAGCGAACCTACTGAATTGCTTATTTGGTAAAGAGAAAGGCTTTCAAGGTGGTGGCTTGGTGGTGAGGAAGAGAGAATGGTGTTCGTGGTGGTGGTGGTAGGGGTAATTTGGTCAATTTCATAATATGGGGTGTCAAGAATATTGTTTTCTTGAAAAGGTTTGAGGATGTCAATGGAGGAAGAATCACTTAATGGAGAAAATGGATTAGTGAGAAAACACCCATCGAATTCGCACAAATCAGAAGACATTGAGTGAGATTAAACGTTTTTGTTTTTAACGAAAAGAGAGAACTATAGCTTTTGTTCTTTTTGGTCGGGGAAAAGGGTTGGACTCGAACATATGACCATCTTGTTAAAGAAAATAAAAAAATGTGTTGGTTGAACGTAAGACAATCTTGAACATAAACAGTGAAATTTGAACTTCTAACAATCGTGAGAAAGGAAATGTTTATTACTTTTTGATATGCGGAAAAAGGTAAATTTTGAATCTTCGTAAATCAAAAAAAGAACAACCTTTCACAATTTTTTTCACTATACTTTTTTGAATAGTGAATAAGTTGAAACTTATTCACTTAAACTTGAATGTTGACGATTTTATAAAGTGTCAACACTTTTGATGACGACCCCTATCGGAGCTCGAAACTATGACAACATTTACCTCTTTGTTTCGATAAGAAAGAAGGAAAAAGAGGAGAGCATTCTTTTGGCTAGAGGAGGGGAGTTTTAAAGCATCAACCTCTTGAGTCTTGTCACTCAAAAACAACTAGAAGTCCACTTATGCTATTAATTATAAAATATTTAAAATTTAGTTAAAATAAAATAAAATATTGGAATCCACAAACTTTTCAAGGGACCCCTTGAACTTTGCTCTATTAGCAAAACCTACCCCAATGGCTTCGCTCTTTAACGACAGATTGTAATTTTGTCGTTAAAAGACAACACACTAGTGCCTCTTTCCTAACGTCAAGAAATATAATCATCTGTTAAGGGTCAATTTGAAGGCTTTTAGAGTTAATGATATAACAATGTACCTTCAATTAGTATCATATTAGTGTCTTTTATGCTTAACACTTTAGAGCTTATAAAGTAAATGGTTTACATGAAACAAATATTTGTCGATCTATTTAGATAATAACATGTTATTTAGTTCACGATCCTTTGTAAGATGATCGTCATCGATGACCCTGTCTCATCCTTGCATCTTCGACGATTCCATATGAAAAATACTTGACATTAACTTCTCATATTGAAAGACAAAAAATTACACATAAGTTAAAACTAATGTGGCAAAAAAACATTTCCATTAAGTATGGGCTAGGCCCATATTTTTATCTCCTAAACATTACAAAACAAAAGGTATTGGGCTAAATTTTTGAGTTTCTATTTAACTATGTCCTAAATTAATTATTGACTCAAAAATATATATTTTAATTATCTATTTATAGTAATGTTAAAAAATGATTTTTCTTAGTTATACATTTTTTCAAACAAGACATTTCGTTATAATTTATAATATATATTTATAATTTATAATATTTTATATAAAAATAAGTTCAAATGAGAAAACTTTATAATAGAAAAACAATTTTCTATGTTTCAGTTTTTGTTTCTATGTTACTCAAAAAACAGGCCGGGGAAAAAATGAAAAAAATAATTCAAATCCAAACTTTTGCTTTTGCGTGATTTATATTGAATTTTGATTTGAATAAAAATACGCAAAAGACTATTATGTCCGTAATTAAACAAATTTACAAAAAGATAAATAAATAATGCTATTAATTTAATTGGCACATATTCATTTTTGTATGCACGAAATTCCACTCTCCTCTGCTTCACTCAAGTGAATTGGTTTCGAGAGCATTTCGCCCCTCCTATGTTGTAAACAGTCAAATCTAAACTTAACCTTGTCGCTCTTCTTTCCTTCCTCACGAGCAGGAAGCAAACCAGCAACGTACGTTGCGTTTTTTTTTAGAAAACAATTTTTCTACAATAACTAGCCTCTTTTTACATAATCCAAGATAAAAAGTTACGCATTGTTATCTCCAACTAAAACCCAACGTGGCCACTACTTTTGTTTTATTTATGGTCTTTTCTAAAGAGTACCCCTTCCTTTAAATACTAAAAATAAAAATGAAAGTTGTTTCTTTTACAGTAGTTGTCCCTTAACAATGCATGAATGACAAAACATACCTTATGAGTTCACATCACAAATAATGTTTGTTTTTATACTCTATACGGAACTTTTTTCCATTTTTTTCATAACTTTGACACCGACAATAAATCCATACATCGGAATTTGTCAATTCAAAACATCCATGTCAAACGATGTATTTTTTTTTTTTTTTTTTTTTTTTATACTTAACATAACATAAAATTTTCATGTTTAAACAATTACATATAATTCCTTTTTTTTGTTGTAAATTTTTTGACACACTTTATATTTTCATTTACTAATAAAAACCATCCTTTTAATTAAGATATCATCCTTACATTAATGAAAATTCGACCATATTATACATATAATAACTTATTAACAACAACATTAATGAAAATTCGACCATATTATACATTAATGAAAAACTTTAGACAACTCACAATGGTTAAAAAACAGAAACATTCAATTTTAGTCAACTCAATGTCAAATCATCAAACACTAAACTGACTAAAAACAACGAAATCTCTACCAACAATTAGCCGTCATTTAATACTTTTGGACTAATACATTATTTAATTTAAATTTAAATATATACACACAAATTGATTTTTAAACAAGTGACCCTAACTAATTCAACCGACTTAAGCTTCCATTTTCGTCGCTTAAGCGACCCCATACCAAACCGATGATTTCGATGTTATGGTTGCGTATGTTCTAAAGGGCGTAAATAGTAGTTCGGAAAAGTATAAGGGACCTTTTACAACTTGTGTGAAAAATGAGTCTCATCTTTGAAGTTATCGCGTAGTTTCCTTTTCTTACACACAGTCAACCATCGTTTACTTTGAATAATAATTTAGGGGTTTCCCGTTTTCAATTCTCCATTGATTCAATTCAAAAAAATCTCAAAAATGGCGAGATCTCAGGAAAGCTTGGATAAGATGCAGCTCCGTCAAAACTACCGGAATCTATGGCACACTAATCTTATGAACACTATCTCCGCCGATACTCCCTGTAATCAATCATATCTCTATTTCATTATTATAATTGCTTTTATTAAATTGTTTCTAATTCGTTTGCATGTGTTGTTGTTGTTGTTGTTTATGTAGATTGCTGCTTTTCTTTATTCTGGTAAGAACTTTTTAGATCTTCAAATTTTCATTTAATTATCGAATGTTTCGAGTTTGTAAACTTGATCTAGTATCTATATACTATATATATAGTTGTGTTTATTGTGTGATAAGTTATAGTATAGATCTTCGATATCGTATGTTCGGTTTTAAGTTTTAGTTTATATCTGATTGTACAATGTATTTATATTCATAGCAGACTATGCGTTTAATGTTTACGTCCTTATGTTTGATTATCGGAATAGAGTTTTTTAATGTTAGGTATATGTGATCTTCGTTTGGTATGTTTATTGGTTAGGATGTTTAGGTTTTTTTTGCTTACGTGCTTTTACTTCTTTTCGTTCTCTTTTGGTGGATTAAGTGAGATGTTTCTCGATAAATCTTATTTTAGTTTTTTTTACTAATGCAGTGGACCATGTGTATCATACTTGCTTCGTAAGCGAGCTCTCTATGATGATATGTCGAGGTATGAATAATTTTCCATCGTGTAAACTTTACTTTCATGGAGAGTAGTGATTTTGTATTTATACTGTTATTTGCTTGTTATAGGTATACTTGCTGTGCTGGATATATGCCATGCAGTGGAAGGTGTGGAGAAAGCAAATGTCCTGAATTATGCCTTTGCACTGAGGTATGCATCATCTTAAAAGATTGAAGTCTTGTTTGAACGTATTTGTTCGTGGTGACCGACCAAAGTCATGTTATGTGCATATGGTGGTTGGCATAAGGTAGCATGTCCTATATAATATTGCGGTCCCGAATTGATAAAAACCTTTTCTTTTTACTAATATTTTAGTTTGAGTATATTCTGAACCGAACTTGAAGTTACTTAACACTCTGAATATATGTTCTAGATATTGGATAAAGTTGTTAAGCACTTAGGCATCATCAATCTTCTCAAGTTAATAGCTTACTATTAAATTAGCATGTTTCGACAAGTAGCATAAGCCTTTTAGTTAAATGACAAATTGCTTAGTTCTTCTTCTAAATATCTTTGTGTGTACATTATGTTGTTGATCATTTTATAGATTATCATTGATCGATGAATTGTGAAATCAGTTTGCATTGTGTGTTTAAGGGAAATATACAACCTATTTTATGATTAGAGTGTACATACAAACCAACAGATTACTAGAATGGCTCACTTGACCACGTAGTTTGTGATCATTCATAATGTTTGGATGTGCCTGGTAAGTTGATATTATGTTAATAGTCAACATTTCACTAAACTATATGAAATCTCTAATGATATTAATAACTATAGGTAACTGTAAAGTATGATACATATTCTTGGGGTGCATTTTAGATATTTGATTACCTGAATGTTGTGCGAGTGCGGAAGTAAAGCCTTTCAAATTTTTTATTGGGTTTTTTGTAAGGCTATCGCCTAAAAATGACTTTCATTATTTATGTTATTAATCCATGTAACAAATACTGTAGCTTTCTATCTACTATCACTTATTATAATGATAACTTGTTTAGAACTTATGTTGCTATTGCCACTATCTGTCTGGAAGACTGGAACTATTTCTGCTGCTAGTCGTAATAATTTTGTTTTTTGGAACTCGCAGGTTTTTTTGTGCTTTGGGAACTCAGTAGCATCTACTCGTTTTCTGTTGCAAGATGAGTTTAACATACAAACAACAAAATGTGATAATTGCATCATTGTAATATCTCCCCTCTTCATCTTTAATGTCTATCATTATTTACTCTTTTAATCTTTGATTAACGTGCTCGGTCATTATGTAGGGTTTCATGTTTTGCCTTCAACAACTTGCATGCATATTCTCTATTGTTGCTTGCCTTGTTGGAAGTGAAGAACTCAGTGAGGCATCTCAGTTGCTGAATTGCTTAGCTGATATGGTTTATTGCACGTAAGTCATCTCTTTCCTTCTCAACTGGGTACATTTGGTTATAAAGGTGGCAAAAGCGGGTGGTTCAGGTAACGGGTCATAACAGCAAAGTATTTCAATAATATTGTAAATTTTTGACTAAACTGAAATGATGTCTATAATGCATTAAAGATACTCATTGGGAGACTTTCGCCTCTTTTGACTTATTCTCTTTTTAGCTACGTTTTTTACTGTACTCAGTTTGACCCGTTGGAGATCAAATATAACCAAACTGATTATTCATAAGTAAATGTATTGAATTTGCCACCTTTACATTTGGCTAATACTGTGAAAGATCGAGTATTCTAATATATTTATTACAATTTACTTTTTGTAGGGTTTGTGCGTGCATGCAGGTAAGCAAACGTTGCTATAAAAAATCCGGTTTATACTAAATAAATATCTCTAATACCTTGTAATTGAACTTCACGCTACCACGTTGAGTTTGGCTGGTTCTGTTTTCAACACAATAGTTTCTGTGCTAAAAAATTAACTTACGTAGAGTTTTTTTCCGTATTATTATAACATATTTCAAGGCGATTGCTTGTATATAATTTTGCAGACACAACACAAGGTGGAAATGGACAAACGAGATGGAAAGTTTGGACCCCAAACAATGATGGTTCCACCTGTGCAGCAAATGTCTAGAATTGACCAACCATATCCTCCCAATGTCGGATATGGACAACAACCCTATGGTTACCCTCAACAAGCAGCACCTCCAGCTCAAGGCTACCCACCTGCCGGTTATCCTCCACAGGGATATCCCGCACCACAAGGATATCCAGCTCCAGGATATCAGAGGTAATATGAAAGCCGAATGGATTTGTGAATGAAACTTATTTCTACTTGTATCATTGAACGTCTAGTGGAGACTATATTTTTCTATGCTGTGAAAATGTTGTACATGACTTCTATTTTGCTTGATATTTGATTACTTTGGTATATTTGCCGTGGTAACATTTTGGTTCTTGTATGCAATTGTTGGATTTATTCATATTTGCGGATTTTGGTCTTCCGTTGTTTCGTCATGTATACGCTTGCAATGTATTCTTTTAGTTTTTCAACTCGAGTTCTTACCTCTTTTATTTCAAATAGCATTTTACTAGAAAGATATGAAACAGCTTATACGCAACTTTAGAACTTTTTGTACTTTTATTAGTTCGTCTTGACCATAAACTGTTTTTGAGGTCTAAACTTAATCTTTTGTGTTGTTTTCATACTATTTGAAGAAGGCAAAGTAAAATGACACTTTATTCTATATTTGTATAAAGACCAGTCTGAACTTGATCTGGAATAAGAATGACATTGGGCGGTTTCGTAATGGATCCAATCATCCCCACCCCCGGACCTAGTAAGATAAAAATGTCCCGATCCCCGATTTGGGTTGCGGTATTCTCACCGATTTTTTTTCTATAAACGATACTAAAATGTATTAATCTAATCTTAGTAATATAAATGTATGTAAAAACGTAACAAACTTTATTCGAATTTTTTAAAGTTTGGCTTCAAAGTTTGTAATAAAGTCCTCTCAGGTCAGCCGTGTAATTAGTAAATGCCTGACGGCCTAACATTCTCACATGGGGTTTGCCGTTACAACTTGCTATTCATTCCATTAAGTCGCAAGTAAAACAAAAACGCCGTCAAATATTCAATATAGTCGACATACTTTACATATTCCAGTCTTGATTCTTAAGATTAAATTAAAACAGTTAATAAAGTAATACAACAATTAACAAAATTTATAATATTTTAATTCCATATTATGTCTATATTAAATGTCATACGTTTGTTGTTTTTTTAATTAATTTTTGAGTAAAAAAATATTCCTTTTTTTGCCTTAAAAATACAAATATCAATCACATATTTATTCTGTTTTTGGTAGAACTCGAACCCATACTCAAATATCGCAAAACAACAAGTTGTTATTTCACCTGTTTACAATTATTTAATTCTATACGTAAAATACAATAAATAATTCAAGATTAAAAGTCCTTCCATAAGAGGGTGAAACACCTTTCGTTTTCTACCACTCCTTCTCATTCACGCACGTACAATATACTATCTATATCTATATCTATCTATTTGATATATATATCGATTTCATATAGAAACTTCTTAAATATTTAAAAACCACATATAATCAATCATTTAGCAAAATCAACTTTATTTTAAAAATTAAATATTTTTTAAATTATAAATTTTTACGAAATAAAAAACATATCGTTAGAACAAGTATTTAATTCTTTTTCGAAAAAATACAAACTTTTTTAACTTTAACAATTTTTTTATTTTTTATATACACTAGTGAATATACTATATATTATGAATTTTTCAAAAACTGCGTGTATACACCAATAAATACCACCGTATAAACCTGTGTATACATATGTATTCAGTAGTGAATATATGGTTAAAATGTAGGTCACGAACTAGTTAATACACCGGTGAATAGAAATATATTTAGTTGTGTATACATATTTATTCATCTATGAATATAAGGTTCGAATGTGTTTTTGGCGAATTTAGTATATACATTTGTGAATATACTAAAACTCATAAAAAAAAAAAAAAAAATCCGTTAAAAGTTTATCAAGGGAGTAATCGTTGAAAAAAGAATTAAATGATTATTTTAACAATATTATTGATTAAAAAGTTATTTTTATGTTCCTAAATATTTAGTATTTGGAATCATATTCACTTTTTATATATATATATATAGAGGTGGGTTCATTTAGGACCACTAAATATTTAGGAACCATTAGGAACCAATATTCACCAGTGTATATATATGATATTCACCAGTGTATATAAAGCATATGTATATATATATATATATATACACTGGTGAATATTATATGTATATACACTAGAGATGGCAACGGGGACGGTTATGTCGGGTATTGCATTTCCCATCCCCATAACCAGATCCCCACCCCCATACCCATAACCGTAACCATCCCCGTCGGGTATTAAATTTTTGGCCCCATCCCCATCCCCATCGGGTAACAGGGATCCCCAACGGGTATTCGGGGAATTTTCCCCATTACAAGTTTTCGAACTTTTATTATAAATAACTTCACATTTTGTAACTATCAACAAAAAAACATAAGAATAATAATAAGCAAACACTTCAATGGCCAAAATAGCAAAATTTATACGATATATATATACATACATATATATATATATATATATATATATATATATATATATATATATATATATATATATATATATATATATATATATATATATATATATATATATATATATATATTCGGGTATCCATCGGGGCCGGTTTTGGGTAGGATACCCGATAGGTAATACCATCCCCGCATCCATCCCCGATTTTTGAATTCGGTTATTATCCGTCCCCGTCCCCGTCCCCGGTCAACTCGGGGATTTACCCGGTCAACTCGGATTCGGTTTTCGGGTCTCCATCGGATACGGGTTTTTTTGCCATCTCTAATATACACTGGTGAATATTATATGTATATACACTGGTGAATATCATATTAAATATACACTGGTGAATATCATATATATACACTGGTGAATATTGGTTCCTAATGGTTCCTAAATATTTACATGGTTCTTAAATGAAACCAACTCTATATATATATATATATATATATATATATATATATATATATATATATATATATATATATATATATATATATATATATATATATATATATATATTATTCCATGATGGATGCTTGAAGATTTATTTTCCATAAAAAAGTCAAAAGCCCGCACGGCCTCAAAGAATAATCAATTCATTTTAAAAATTAAAATTTTGTCTATTATTTTTGTTATATTTTAGTCGTAATTATAAAACCAAATTTGGATAATATGTATCCAAGACATGTGTCAACGGTTAATCGTACCATGTATGTTTAAGTGTATAAAAAATAGTATAATACAGTCCTAAGTTAATTTTGAATCTTTTAAAACTTTACGTATTTTAAAGAATCTTCTTTTACATTTTAAAATATGAATAAAAATTTTGTGTTTCTTAAAATAATTAAAAAAATTGCAACAAGGTTCAACAAAGGCAGCATGAACTTGGTATGTCAAATTATGTTATTTTCATGTCCTATTGTGGGTTTAAAATAATATAAAGCTGTATATAAAAGGTTAAAAATTAAAATAAAATGTTATATTATAAGTCTTTTAAATTTTATCCATTAAAATAAATAATCCTCATATTTACATAGATGATTCCTCTTTTTACTAATATTAATATATTTTTCTTATAATTAAATATATTTTTCTTTTAATTAAAACAACGTTTTGATTGTTTCAAATATGAGAATTGACGCTACATTTGATGTCAAACAATCCAATAAATATCATTACACTTACACCAACCCCTTTAAAGTCTTAATAAATATGACTACCAATAAGTATTTAGCGTATGAGTTAGGGGTATTTGTTTCGGGTTATATAACCGACTTATTAGCTTATTTAATTTTTCATAAGCTAATAAACCTACTTTTTTTGGCTTATGAGCTTATTAAGTTGAGTTTATGACTTAAAATAAGTCATAAACTCAGCTTTATAAGCTCATAAGACAGAGAAAATGAGTTTTATAAGTTTATAAAATTACATAAATTCAAAAGTCCGTTTAATAAGTCAAAATAAACACCCCTGATATGTTACTACATACTTAAATTTGTTCTACTTTCGTCAATCTATGGATAAAACCAAAATATAGGATGACTTTTTTAATTAATGTAATAAAATATTTATAGATACATTTTGCCCGGTTCATCAGACTGTTTCTAGTTTAATATGTAACCAAAACTTATAGTTATAAAACTTATTTACCATCAGAAAATCTAGTGTAAATAACATGATTTTAACCTAGCGATATCGAAAAACGTCTTAAATAATGATTATATGGAGGCAAAAAACTTTCAAATGATGTAAAATTCGATAACGAACCAATATACATGAAATTTTCGATAACGTTTATTAAAAAAAAGAAAAGAAAAACGAACTAAGAAGTAGCAACGATCGACGAATCGCCATAATAATCGTCAATACCAGAAGCTGCCCACAATCTTTCATTAAACGACTCTTGCAAATCATCATTTATAAACGTCATTCGACAAAGTGGACATGTTTTTCGACCATGATCCATCCACCTATCAATACAACACTTATGAAAAACATGTCTACAATTACTCAACACACGGATCTCATCCCTATCATCGAATTCATACAAGCAAACCGCGCAACTATCAGGCGGGTCAACGATATCCGAGAACTTAACAACCGGAAGGAGTTCTCGGAGTAGGACTGATGAAAAGGATTGGAAATGTGTTATGGGGTCGGGTTGAGTCGGGTTTGGTTGTGAGTCGAATTCGATAAGGTGTTCGAGATTTATGAGTTGTAGAATGTAGGAAATGAAAGTGTGGATGTATGTTAGAAGGTTTATTATGTGGATTATTAGTTTTGGAATGAAGAGATCTGTGTATCCAACTGGGAATCCCATAATGTGTGTGTGAATTTGGCTTGAAATTAGGAGAATTTTTGGTGGGATTGAATCAAAGTTTGATAGGAATGGATGGTCTAAATGAGATATGATTTATAGAAAAAAGTTGGTGAAAATGGTGATGGTATGCTAGCATACAATACATAGTGAAGGTGGATGTGTTTATTTATATGTTTTACAACTACTTTTATGTAACTTATAAGTTCATCTAAAAGGTGTGTATCTATCTAAAGGTTGGTTTGTTAGGCAACCCTAATGTTAGACTCATACAAACCTCGGTCATGGGCGATTAAGGATGTAAATGAACCGAATTGAATTTTAATTTGACATGTTTAAGTTACTCAAAGTCCGGATTGTTTCGAGCCTCATATGTAAAGTATGAGTTCGTCTCATGAGAAATCTTACAAGCTCGAGCTCGGTTGGCTATGCTCCTTTACATAAGAGAAAATTATTATTTCATTATTTTGTGTATGTAAAATTGATTTTTCTGTTTAATATAAAATTATTATTATTATAAAAATATAATGTGTTTTTTTGAAATAGTATTTGATAATTTTAAATAAATATAATAATATTTATTATTTAATTAAATGATATATATAGTTAGGTTAAAATAAGAACCCTAAATGTTGTGATAACGTTCTTATGACACTAAAATCAATTTTTGTTTACAGTGGTAAAGATAATCACAAAATATAAATCTATAATCACATGATTTTTTTTGTGATTACTAAGTTAAATTTTGATTTAAAAGAAAAAAGAAAATCTCAATTTTTTTTTTTTTGGACAAAAATATTCTTTTTGATAATCGCAAAATATAGCATCATGATCACAAAAAAAAAATGTGATTATGTATTTGAAAAATGTGATTATCTTCACTAGTGTAAAAGAAAAAATTGATACAAAGGTTCGTTAAGTTATTTAAACGAGAAGCCCCGAAAAACATTTAAAAAAAACATGTTTTGAACACTTAAAAATTGATTTTATATATTTTCTCACGTTCTTACAATATTCAACATTCTTATTTCATCCTTTTCACTGAATAACATTCTTATTTTATATATATAAACATTATTAAAAACTCCTCACGAGTATGAAGCTTAGGCTCGAGCTTGTTTATTAAACGAGCTTTAAGTTGAGTTTAAGCCCGACTCGAATCTAGCATTTATCAAGTAGTTCGGCTCATTTACATCCCCTGCCGATGATGACCAACTATGGTTTGAAACCAGCAACGAGAGGAAGGAGATGAGGGTCGAACCTCCAACCTTTTTCTATTAAGGCAATCTCTTTGTGGGTTTCAATGGAATTGGTAACTAAAAGGTGTAGCTTGTAACCATGGATATGCATAGCTTATATGTCTTCAATAAGCAATATAAGAGTCAAGACTCCATGAATGGGATTGCATTATAATGTTTCACCTAACTATCAATAATGTAGCATAGCTTAAAGTTTAGTTTAACCAATAATAAAATTTATTACTTTAGTATACTTTATGATGTAATTTCGGGTAATAAAGAATCATTAAAACTTTTTTCATCATCAAACTATTATAAGGAAGCGGCAATTCAGGTCGGGTTTGAGTTAGTATGTTAAAATTACTTAACCTGGACTTGAGTTATAAACACAATCAAGTTGGTTTGGGTTAATATGTTGGCAGATTAAAATTACTCAATTCGAATTCAACTTATATAACCCAAACAATAAGTATGTTAGCGGTTTAACCGGTTGATTTCAGGTCAAATAAGATGGTTTTGTTCAATCGGGTCAAATAAGTTTGTGATTAAATGGGTTTAATTAACTTTTAAATCAATTTTTTTCCTACGATTTACGTAAAAGTAACTAAGAGTTTCTACTATGCGGGTTTAGATAAAGGTTAATTTAGCTAATTAAGATAAAATACATATCTATATTTATGGAATGTAAACTTTCTCACATAAGAATATTGAACGAGTCTCCTGCTATTTTTATACTGTATAAAATTATTACCAATGTCAATAGACAAAAAATATAACCAAAATCTAAGGACATTACTGTGATGTCGGATATACTATTGCATTCCAGAATGCAAAGAGCATTTTACATTTTTACCTATTTATACAACATAGTTTTATTTTTTGTACATGCCCCAAATAGTAAAGTGTATTATAGTTTGTTTTTATAAGAATCTTGTTATTTAATTCACAAAAGTATTTTTATTTTCATTTTTGGTAACCTTGATATCCAACTCTCGCTTTGCGCGCCGACTAATCCTTGGGCGACCACCTGTTTTGCGGGTTGCCCGGAGTCATCGAATGTGAACCTCCGTAACCACAAAGGAATTTATTTTTTTTGCTCCAAAGATTCGAACTTGAAACCTCCAAAAATTTCACATTTAAAGACAAAATGTTTTACCAGTAGAACACCACTTTTGGTTTTTACAAAAGTATAATTCATTTACATTTATTAATATTATTGTTGGTTATCATTTTTTATATGTAAAATGCAACTCACATTGTACTAATGATATTATTATTTATAATAAAATGTCTGACCATTAAACAAGTGTTATAAATAGATAGTTACACAACAATAACTAAAAATGCTTTTTCTAGTAAAATAAGAAAAGTAAATAATTGTTTTGTATTGTGGAGGACCAAAACACAGAGGGACCTGATTCAGAGGAATTGGTACATAACCTGTTGTACCACGTGCAATTATTGATGTACCACGCCATACGTGACCTTTTTTTTCTTCACATCGAAACTATTTTGGCTTGACGATATATGTGGATATAGATGTGTATTAAATGGTCTAAACGATAACCTGAAATGATAAAGACTTTAGGGGACCAAATAATTTACGACTGATGAAATGTAAATAACTGATAAAATTTATAGTTTTTTGCTGGGCCAATTAGTATAAAAATTAAACCAAAAAAATAATAATACTAAAGGAAATGTATAAAATTTAAGATTTTATGAATGGGTAATGGTCAACCGTGACCTCCATGTAGCTCCGTTATAAAAGAAGTCTATGTTCACCTAGTTTTAAGTTTGTTCATATGTGAATTAACTTTTTTCTCTCGATTTTTGATCTCTATTAGTTTTTACATTTAGTTAACTTAAACACATGTAAATAGACACTTTTATTTTCCGTAGTTTCCGTGATTCTCAATCTTTTGTTATTGTTAAACCTAAATGTCTTTCTCTTGGATTAAAGGTTTAAATCTCGTTTATATAAATTGCAAAATAGAATAATATACGGATGCAATAAATTGTGTTGTATAAAATTAAATTGAAGTCAATGAGGGTTTCTCCCACTGATAGGAGATGTTTTGGGTTCGAAGCCCGAATCACTAACATTACCGATCAAGAAAAACAAAAATTGAAAAAATTTCTTATATTTCCGTACCTCAACTTGTTTTTATTATGTTAGATATTGAAAAATTATTGTCCTTTGAATTTATAGATGCTATAAACTTCTTTTAAATCACTAGTTAACATTTTTATTTTTAGGGTAATACTTTTTCCAATTTTAATTTACCATGATAGTTTCTTTATGTTATCATTATTCTTATTTTTTTAGTTTTTGTAACTTGGTGGTAATATTAAAAAAAGAAAATATGGTTATAAATGGTAAGTTAAAAAATTTCACATAAACTAAGAAGTAGTTCGTTTTCTAATCAATAAAAAATCAAAACCATGCATGGTTAGATATATGATACAAGTATCTTCCCTATCCCACAAGTCAACTATATCACATTAAAATATTTCAAATTAAATATAAATTTGGATAATATTTATACCATGGAGGTATCATAATTTTCCTTTTACAAAAGCCTTATCTTTTCCTAATCTTTATTATTTATTATACTATTATTTTTATAGTTTTTATTGTTAGTATATAATTTTTAATATTAGTAATAAGATGTTATAATACTTATTTTAAATTGTAACTTAATAATATATTATAAAATTTGTTAAATATTGTTTGTATTCGTTGATTTACCTAAACAAATATAAAATCGAAAATTTTAGTGCACCTTTGAAACTGAACACTTATTTTGGGACAAATTTAAAATGCTAATTGAACACAAATTTAAATTGCAAATTGAACACATTTTTTGGAACAAATTTGGGACCGAAGGGGTATATATACTTTGTAGATAGCGTATTTGACAAAAACTAAATGTGTTTTGCATTAAAATATAGCAATAATACTGATTTTGACGTTGAAGTGTGTGCCCCATTATCTTTACGTTAGCTATCTAAATTGACGTTGAAGTGTGTGCCATATTATTTGACGTGACTAAAGAGAAATTTTTTACTTATAAAAAAACTTATATCGAATCATTTTTCATAACTCAAACTTATATCGATTCATAACCTTAGAAAAAATAATGCACGTTTCAATTTCTAGAAGAAGATATGTCAAGTGTGTAAGATTTTTCCACCGATCTAGTAAAATATTTCATATAATGATACTTTAAATCATCATCTGTTATCAGATTCAAGCTAATTAACTTCTCAATTCTAGGTGTTCAACAATCGTGAAAAATTAACTGAATGAGTGAAAAAAGAGGCACGTTCTCATAGTCAAGTTATTGTAATCAAAAGATCAAGAACAAAAAATGGTTACTTGGCCAAGATTATATTTATGTGTGAGCGTGGTGGTGTATCCAGAAGTAAATCAAAGCCTGAAAAAAGTAAACCATGCAAAATTTGAGTGCCAATTTGAAATGGTAGCAAACTTTTCAAAGCCAAATGGTGTTTGGTCGATAAAGATGATAAATTCAGTACATAATCATCAACGTATAATGTATATGGAAGGTCATGCATATCCAATGCGGCTGACTAATGATAAATTTCGTTTAGTTGCAGATTTTTCAAGTAATAATGTAAAGCTTAGCGAAATCCTTGCGACGTTGAAGGAGCGGAATCCAGAAAATGTTTCCTCAAACAGAAAAGTGTATAATGCAAAAGCAAAACTTCGCACAATCAGTCAAGAAAATCTAACTCCTATAGAGATTGTAATGTCATTTTTGAAGGTAAATGGATATGACTTTCAGGTATCGTACAAATAATTCTACTAATCAATTAGAATAATTATTTTGGATCCATCCAGTTTCATATGAATTATTGATCGCATTTCCGCATGTATTATTGATGGATGCTACATATAATACGGATATTTAGAATTTGCCTTTTTTTTGAAATCGTTGGTGTTACCTCTACCAACAAAACATTTTCTATTGCATTCGTGTTGATAGATAAAGAAAAAACTAAGAACTTTATTTGGGCATTAAGTTGCCTAAAGTCAGTCCTTGGCGAAACATATGAACCTCGAGTTATCGTCACAGATAGAGATTTGGCTCTAAGGAGTGCATGTGAAACAATATTTCCGAGAGCCAACAAATTACTTTGTAGATGGCATATTTGGCAAAATATTTTTAAAAACTGCAAAAAATATTTTAATTTGAAAAAAGAATGGGATTCTTTTCATTATAGATGGAAGAAGTTAGTTAAAGCTCCTACAATGACATCATATACACATTTCTATAACCAGCTTCAAGTCAAGTTGATGCATCATCTATGTATTATTATTTTTAAGTTTTGTATGTAACAATCATTTGAACAAATTGATCATCAGCTTCGAAACAATTATGTTTTATAATTTTCAGATGTTTTACCTCCATAGGTATGGTTAAACAAATACGGCCACATGTTTGTATCGGTGGTGACTGATAAATCACTTAACTTTGGAAATTCAACCACTAACAGGGTTGAGAGTCAGTATGCAAAGGTGAAATCAAGTTTGGGTTCCTCGCAATCAAGATTAGACACATTTGTGCCTATTATAGATAAAGTTGTGGAGTCACAAGTTAATATAATTAAAGAAAGCTTAGAGCGAAGCAGAATATTTCGATGGGAAAAATATGATCATCCAAGTTTCCAACTATTATGGGCTTGGATTTTCCATAGTGCTATATAAAAATCTTCGCTGAACTTAGTCGTTTCAACGGACTTGACAAATGAGAATTGTGGTTGTCAATTGAGGTCGTGTTTCGGGCTACCATGTGCGTATAAACTTGCAAGTTATTTAAATGCAGGTATGTTTATTCCACGAGAGTCGGTTGATATTTTCTGGAAGATACTTTATTTTTCGCCAAGTATATCGACATGAGATGGAAATTTTCATAGTAACCCTGAGTTCGAAATGCTATCTCAAATTCAAGAACCCGTTGTTCACAATAATACACGTGAACGTCCAAGTGTGAAGGTACATAAACAAAAGGCGAAAACGTGTGACACCCTGCCTTAAGATCCTCTCAGGCGTAGTTATTCCAACACGTCAAAACGCAATGGGTTCGATAAACCAAACTTGAACCAAGAACCTGCCAGACATAGTTCTTACGTACACCGAACATTTTTCTCTGGTCCATTATTCGATGAAATTCCACTGTGACATTCGCGAATTTCACGGTATTATTCTATCGACTCGTATTCGTTTTATTTATTTATGTTCGTGTTTTGACCCTATTGTATTCCTATTTATGTTTATCGTATTCGTATTTTATGAGTATCGTATTTGTATTTTATGCGTATTTACGTTATCTGGTATATAGTATGTGATTCGAATCTTTATGTCGGGAACGTATAGTCTTAAGTGCCTTTAGTATAAGTCTAGTATGCTCTTATGATAAGTTTAGGGGAAATTATGCCTTAATTATATGATTAAGATTAACGTTTAAAAAGTATTTCATTTTTAGTCCTTTCGGAAATTTATTACAAAACTAGTCCTACGGGAGAAATTCCATTGCATTCTTAGTCCTCAAGTAAACTTTGTCTTATCTTTCACCTACTTTTGTCTTATTAGACAACAACCACTTTGTCTTTATCCTCATTTTCACCAACACTCTCTCTCTCTAACTTCTCACTCAAGAAAACACATACAAACCTCCACCTTCTCTCTAACTTTTCCGGCGATCCAACCGTCCAATTTCAAATCTGAGACCGGATTATTGATCACCATCATCATCTCTATCTATCCTCCAAGTTTCATTACGATCAAGTAAGTATTTCTTCATTTTTGTTTTAAACTTTATTCTATTTTGAGTCAATCCCGAAACTATCCTTTTTCACCGTCAAAACCGAGATTTTATTGAGGGTTATTGTATGTAAACATATTCTGGACATAGGGTTCCAATTTGGGGTCAAATAGACACCTAGAACACTTAGAAATCTCATTCCGAATGTTATTTTTCGTAAAAATCCCGTTACTGCACGTAACTTACTTCATATTCACGTAATTGACCCTCTGGTCACGTAATTAAACAATTACGTGACTTACTCTTCACGTAATTCATGTATTACGCCCGTAACTGAGTATTTCGTGACTCATAAGTCACGTAACAACCTTGCATATCACGTAATTATGTAATGACTCACGTAACTCCCGGTTTGATCACGTAATTAGTCCTATTTCGCACGTAACTATCTATTACGTGACTTCTAAGTCACGTAATTCCCACCCTAGTCACGTAATTGTCATGCTGATAACGTAACTTGCTTATTATGTCCCGTAACTCCTCCATCTTCACGTAATAGCATGTAAGTCACGTAATTTAACCCGCATGCACGTAATTGGTATATAAGTCACGTAATTATGGTCCTTTATCACGTAATTCCTTGTATAACACGTAACTTGATACTTACGTGACTTGTAGTGCACGTAAGTATGAGAATCACGTATCTAGTCTGTCGACTTTCCGAAACACTTGTTATTCCGTTATATCGATATTCCTTTTTGGTCATATTAAACCCGTATAAAACGTTAATCATTAAGGCATAACCCTACTAGACTTAGAGATACTTAGACATGTTTATTTACGTGATGTATAGGGCACTTAGACGTTGGAGCTTGACGGTATTATAGTATTTCCCGACATATAAAGATTTGGATTGCTTTGCTATCAGTGAGTTATTCGTTGCCCTTTTTACCCTTTTACTCTTTTTGGGCATGATTAGCGTTAAACAAAGGTATTTTATGGTATGTATGTATTATGGTATGTATATATGGATATGAATGCTTTAGATGATCTCACCCAAACTTGTACCGCCTATGTGGTAGTACAAGGCCCCGTATACACACCTGTTAGTTTTTGACCGCCGGTTCGTATATATAGCGCTATATGGGTCTAACAAACCCTCATTTCTAACACGCTATTTGATGATGGTGCGCCCTGTCCGTGTTAGTAATGTTATGACCGATTATTTAGAGGCAACCTAGTTTGAGACACTAGGTGGGGTTAGTTGCCAGTATTGTTAAGGGTCAGGTGTATGTTATATTTCCTAGAGCTGATATTCTATCCAGTATGTATTTATTTTATGGTATGATTATGATATTTTATGAAACGAGTATGGTATTTTATGAAATGATTATGGTATTTTATGGTATAAGTATGAGTATTTTATCAAAAGGTTTGAATACTTCAATTATATTTTGAATTATCTTTTCAAAATGACTTATCTTCAAACCTTATCTTTTCTGGGTCAAGACTTATTGAAAACTTTTATACAAATATGTTTTCACTTACTATTGCGAATAATTCACCAACTTTATGTTGACGTCGTATTTTAACGCTTTTCAGGGATTTGAGGTTACTCTATTTGGTGCTATGCTTGCTTGGCTACTTGGGACTTTTTGCTTGGAATTTATTTTGTTATTGTAATTCCTTAGTATCCCAAACTCTGTAGCCATATTTTGATATTATTCGGATGATTGTAATAAGTATTATATTTCAACTTTAATCTATGCTGATGATGTATGGTTTATTTATGTTTGATGTAACATTTGAATCTCTGATACCGTATACACTGTACACCTCGGTTCCGCCATCTCTATGCGGGGTGTGACAGAAGTTGGTATCAGAGCCAATGGTTATAGCGAACTAAGTGACCTTACGGAATCACTTAGACTATGACCTAGGCTTTTGGACCTATCTGATTTACTCTATGTGCGCATTTCTTTCTTTTGTGGGCCTGTATGTGATCTATATGCTTTATGTGCGTTCGTTTTGCTTTTTATGTTTTGAGGCCTGCTTGTTTTAGTCGCACGTACAGTTTATCGTTCTGATTTATTCCGTTTGATATTCGTAGAAGATGCCGCCTAAGAGGACTTCTACTAGAGCTACTAGAGCTACTCATGCCGTCACTGCTACGAGAAGGTCGGCAAGGCGAGGTCGCGTCCCTGTGAGAGCGGGTGCTACGCCTCCGAATCCCACTGCTGTCCCCAATGTTACTTCTGCTACTCCGAACATCAGTCAGTTGATTGCGGAGCAGATCGCAGCAGCTATACCGGTAATTGTTGCACAACTTAAGGAGACACCAGTGCAAAATGCTGACTTAGAGTTTGAAGAACCTGAGATGCAAGATATTGGAGCAGAGGGTATGGCGTCTGGGCGCGATGGTTCCGATGTGGGTAGAGCGGTGCACGTAGGAGTCGGTGGACCAAGTATTGTGATTGAAGATCCACCCCGAGGTTGTTTGTATAAGACCTTTCTGGACTGCAAACCTACTGAGTTTAGGGGTACTGAAGATGCAGTTGCTACCCTACAATGGTTTGAGAAGATAGAGTCTGTATTTGATGTATCGGGATGTGCTGAAGAGAGCCGAGTTAAGTATGCTACATATCTGTTCCAGGGGAAAGCCCTCACTTGGTGGAACTCTGTGAAGAAGGTTCAGGGTCGAGCTGCTGTTACCTTGATGACATGGGAAAATTTGAAGGTTATGATGAGGAAAGAGTATGTGCCGACATCTGAGACGCAAAGATTGGAGAATGAGTTGTGGAACTTAACTATGCAAGGTGCTGATTATCGTGGGTATGTGAATCGCTTCTACGATCTATGTGTTTTGGCTCCTCGTCTGGTTCGCACTGAGAAAGAGAGGATTGAACGCTTCACTCATGGGTTGCCCCAAACTATGCGAGATCACATTATCTCTAGTGCGGTCGATATTGCTGGTCGACTGACCGCAAGTGCGATCCGTGCTGGTACTCTACAGCCGGTCGTGAACCGAAGAGATTCTGGTCGATCTGACAGGAGAAATGTGGGTAATTCGAGGAAGAGAAGCCGTAGTCAAGATCAGAGACCTCAACATCCTCAGGTGTATGCGTTGACGGGTGCTGGAACTGGTTATCAGGGCGTGCGCCCTAAGTGTGACACTTGTGGTAGTGCTCATGCGGCAAACGTGGCGTGTTGGGTTTGTAAACGCTGCAAGAGGTTAGGCCACACTGAGCAATATTGTAAAAGATCTGCTGGAGCATGTTATGAATGTGGAGAAGTGGGTCACCGCCGTCAGCAGTGTCCCAAGCTTGCATCATCTACTTCCCTTCCTACTCCTGGTGCTGGTACTAGTGCTAGAGGGAATCCTACTAAGAGCCGAGCTTTCGCTATGGAATCTGCTGAAGCTCATCAGGATCCTACCGTAGTCACTGGTACATTTCTTGTTGACGATTATCCTGCTTTTATTCTGTTTGATTCGGGTGCCGATAGAAGCTTTATTTCTAGTGACTTCCGTCCCTTAGTAGACCGTGCTTCTAGTCCCTTAGAGCCTGCTTATGAGGTAGAAATAGCTGATGGTAGATGCGCCTGTGTTAGAGAAGTTATTCGTGATATTCCCC
This sequence comes from Senecio squalidus, assembly GCA_910822075.1. NCBI lineage: Eukaryota > Viridiplantae > Streptophyta > Magnoliopsida > Asterales > Asteraceae > Senecio > Senecio squalidus. The sequence goes on along the minus strand of CAJVGC010000592.1, from coordinate 46,011,082 downwards.
TCGTATTAGCCGATATTCCTTTTTCTATCGACCTTATTCCTATAAAACTCGGTAGTTTCGATGTCGTAGTCGGTATGGATTGGTTAGCGAAGCATAAAGGAGAGATAGTCTGTTATGAGAAGCTTATTCGTATTCAGAAGCCGGATGGAGATCAGTTGATTGTACACGGAGACAAGGCCGGGAAACGCCTTAAAGTCATCTCAAGTCTGAAAGTTCGCGAGTATGTCCGTCAAGGTTGTTCTTTATATCTCGCTCACTTAGTGAAGAAAGATTCTGCGACAAAGATTGATGACGTGCCGATTGTTCACGAGTATTCCGACGTCTTTCCCGACGACTTACCTGGAGTCCCTCCCCAAAGACAAACCGATTTTCGTATTGATCTTATTCCTGGAGCAGCGCCTGTTGCTAAAGCTCCGTATCGTTTGGCTCCTTCCGAGATGCTCGAGTTGTCGAAACAAATTCAGGAACTGGTCGATAAGGGTTTTATCCGTCCTAGTTTCTCCCCGTGGGGTGCTCCTGTTCTCTTTGTTAAGAAGAAGGATGGCTCCATGCGTTTATGTATTGATTATCGGGAGTTAAACAAGTTGACTGTGAAGAACCGTTATCCCCTTCCTCGTATTGATGACTTATTCGATCAACTTCAGGGTTCTTGCTATTTCTCAAAAATCGATCTTCGCTCTGGTTATCATCAGTTGAGAGTTCAGGAAGATGATATACCTAAAACTGCTTTTCGTACACGGTATGGTCATTATGAGTTCATGGTGATGCCGTTTGGTATGACAAACGCCCCTGCAGCATTCATGGAACTAATGAACCGTATTTTTCGTCCGTATCTTGACAAATTCGTTATCGTATTCATCGACGACATTCTTATCTATTCCCGAAGTCGCAAAGAACATGAAGAGCATTTGCGTCTTGTTCTAGAAGTGCTTCGAAAGGAAAAGTTGTATGCGAAATTCTCTAAGTGCGAGTTCTGGTTATCCGAAGTTCAATTCCTTGGTCACGTAGTTAGCGCGAAGGGTATTCACGTTGATCCTGCTAAGATTGAAGCTGTTAAGAGTTGGGTTGCACCAAAGTCACCGACCGAAATCCGTTCATTTTTGGGTCTTGCTGGGTATTATCGTCGATTCATTGAGAACTTCTCCAAGATCGCTTCACCTATGTCAAAGTTGACACAGAAGAGTGAACCATTCGTTTGGGGTCCCGATCAAGAGAAAGCATTTCAGATATTGAAGCAGCGGTTGTGTGACGCTCCTATTCTTAGTCTGCCTGTTGGTTCCGAGAATTTTGTTGTTTACTGCGACGCTTCGCACAAGGGTCTGGGTTGTGTGCTTATGCAGAATGGTAAAGTTATAGTTTACGCTTCGCGTCAGTTAAAAATCCATGAGCAGAATTACACGACACATGATCTAGAGTTGGGAGCCGTCGTCTTTGCATTGAAGATTTGGAGACATTATCTGTATGGGACCAAGTGTACTGTATTTACCGATCACAAGAGTCTACAGCACATATTCGATCAGAAGATGCTGAACATGAGACAACGACGCTGGGTTGAGTTGTTGAACGACTATGATTGCGACATTCGCTACCATCCTGGTAAGGCGAACGTTGTTGCTGATGCATAAGTCGTAAGGAAACAGTCAAACTGTTTCGCATCCGTTCTATGATGGTATCTCGATTCGTGAGAATTATCCGATGGAAAGATTCGTACGTTTGTATATTTCCGAGATTGTATCGAAACGCGGTGTTCCTGTATCGATTATTTCCGATCGTGATGCTCGTTTCACTTCGCGATTTTGGAAGACTTTCCAGACTGCTATGGGTACGAGATTAGATATGAGTACCGCCTATCATCCTCAGACCGATGGTCAGAGTGAGAGAACTATTCAGACTATGGAAGATATGTTACGGGCTTGCGCTATTGATTTTGGTGGTAGTTGGGATGTCCACTTGCCGTTGATCGAGTTCTCGTACAACAACAGCTATCACACGAGTATCAAGTGCGCACCGTTTGAAGCTTTGTATGGCCGTAAGTGTCGATCGCCCGTATGTTGGGCAGAAGTTGGAGATAGTCAGATTTCTGGTCCGGAGATTATACAAGAGACCACTGACAAGATCTTCAAGATCAAGGAACGATTAATTACTGCCAGAGACCGACAGAAGAAGTATGCTGATAAGCGCAGGAAGCCTCTCGAGTTCAGTGTTGGAGATATGGTATTATTGAAGGTATCTCCATGGAAAGGGGTTGTCCGATTTGTGAAGCGCATCAAGCTGAGTCCGGGATACACGGGTCCGTTCAAGATCTTAGCCCGCATCGGCCCAGCTGCGTATCGACTAGAATTGCCGGCAGAACTGAGCAGCGTACATAATGTATTCCATGTATCTCAGTTGAAGAAATGCCTGGCTGACGAAACGTTATTAGTTCCTCTTGAGCAACTCCAGATTGATGATAAGCTTCATTTCGTTGAGGAACCGATCGAGATCGTTGCTAGTGATGTTAAGCGTCTACGACGAAGTAAGATCCCGATTGTCAAAGTTCGCTGGAATTCCCGCTTTGGAGCTGAGTTCACGTGGGAACGCGAAGATGAAATTCTGCGGAAGTATCCTCACCTTTCTCCCGGAAGTAGTACCCAGTGATAATTTCGAGGACGAAATCCTTTTTACTTGGGGAGACTGTGACATTCGCGAATTTCACGGTATTATTCTATCGACTCGTATTCGTTTTATTTATTTATGTTCGTGTTTTGACCCTATTGTATTCCTATTTATGTTTATCGTATTCGTATTTTATGAGTATCATATTTGTATTTTATGCGTATTTACGTTATCGGGTATATAGTATGTGATTCGAATCTTTATGTCGGGAACGTATAGTCTTAAGTGCCTTTAGTATAAGTCTAGTATGCTCTTATGATAAGTTTAGGGGAAATTATGCCTTAATTATATGATTAAGATTAACGTTTAAAAAGTATTTCATTTTTAGTCCTTTCGGAAATTTATTACAAAACTAGTCCTACGGGAGAAATTTCATTGCATTCTTAGTCCTCAAGTAAACTTTGTCTTATCTTTCACCTACTTTTGTCTTATTAGACAACAACCACTTTGTCTTTATCCTCATTTTCACCAACACTCTCTCTCTCTAACTTCTCACTCAAGAAAACACATACAAACCTCCACCTTCTCTCTAACTTTTCCGGCGATCCAACCGTCCAATTTCAAATCCGAGACCGGATTATTGATCACCATCATCATCTATATCTATCCTCCAAGTTTCATTACGATCAAGTAAGTATTTCTTCATTTTTGTTTTAAACTTTATTCTATTTTGAGTCAATCCCGAAACTATCCTTTTTCACCGTCAAAACCGAGATTTTATTGAGGGTTATTGTATGTAAACATATTCTGGACATAGGGTTCCAATTTGGGGTCAAATAGACACCTAGAACACTTAGAAATTTCATTCCGAATGTTATTTTTCGTAAAAATCCCGTTACTGCACGTAACTTACTTCATATTCACGTAATTGACCCTCTGGTCACGTAATTAAACAATTACGTGACTTACTCTTCACGTAATTCACGTATTACGCCCGTAACTGAGTATTTCGTGACTCATAAGTCACGTAACAACCTTGCATATCACGTAATTATGTAATGACTCACGTAACTCCCGGTTTGATCACGTAATTAGTCCTATTTCGCACGTAACTATCTATTACGTGACTTCTAAGTCACGTAATTCCCACCCTAGTCACGTAATTGTCATGCTGATAACGTAACTTGCTTATTATGTCCCGTAACAACTTCATCTTCACGTAATAGCATGTAAGTCACGTAATTTAACCCGCATGCACGTAATTGGTATATAAGTCACGTAATTATGGTCCTTTATCACGTAATTCCTTGTATAACACGTAACTTGATACTTACGTGACTTGTAGTGCACGTAAGTATGAGAATCACGTATCTAGTCTGTCGACTTTCCGAAACACTTGTTATTCCGTTATATCGATATTCCTTTTTGGTCATATTAAACCCGTATAAAACGTTAATCATTAAGGCATAACCCTACTAGACTTAGAGATACTTAGACATGTTTATTTACGTGATGTATAGGGCACTTAGACGTTGGAGCTTGACGGTATTATAGTATTTCCCGACATATAAAGATTTGGATTGCTTTGCTATCAGTGAGTTATTCGTTGCCCTTTTTACCCTTTTACTCTTTTTGGGCATGATTAGCGTTAAACAAAGGTATTTTATGGTATGTATGTATTATGGTATGTATATATGGATATGAATGCTTTAGATGATCTCACCCATACTTGTACCGCCTTTGTGGTAGTACAAGGCCCCTATACACACCTGTTAGTTTTTGACCGCCGGTTCGTATATATAGCGCTATATGGGTCTAACAAACCCTCATTTCTAACACGCTATTTGATGATGGTGCGCCCTGTCCGTGTTAGTAATGTTATGACCGATTATTTAGAGGCAACCTAGTTTGAGACACTAGGTGGGGTTAGTTGCCAGTATTGTTAAGGGTCAGGTGTATGTTATATTTCCTAGAGCTGATATTCTATCCAGTATGTATTTATTTTATGTTATGATTATGATATTTTATGAAACGAGTATGGTATTTTATGAAATGATTATGGTATTTTATGGTATAAGTATGAGTATTTTATCAAAAGGTTTGAATACTTCAATTATATTTTGAATTATCTTTTCAAAATGACTTATCTTCAAACCTTATCTTTTCTGGGTCAAGACTTATTGAAAACTTTTATACAAATATGTTTTCACTTACTATTGCGAATAATTCACCAACTTTATGTTGACGTCGTATTTTAACGCTTTTCAGGGATTTGAGGTTACTCTATTTGGTGCTATGCTTGCTTGGCTACTTGGGACTTTTTGCTTGAAATTTATTTTGTTATTGTAATTCCTTAGTATCCCAAACTCTGTAGCCATATTTTGATATTATTCGGATGATTGTAATAAGTATTCTATTTCAACTTTAATCTATGCTGATGATGTATGGTTTATTTATGTTTGATGTAACCTTTGAATCTCTGATACCGTATACACTGTACACCTCGGTTCCGCCATTTCTATGCGGGGTGTGACATCCACAATGTTTCAACCTTACGTAACGAACATACATGATGTACTTGGTGACGGTAATTGCGGATTTAGATCATTAGCTTCATTTCTCGGTGTTCATGAGAAATGTTGGCCGCAAATTAGAAGGGAGTTACTAGAAGAGATAAGAATGTACCAAGCAACATACGCTAAAATGTTTGGAGAACTTGAATTGCTAGAAATTTATCAAGCTATCGACCTTCCACCAGATACTATTGCAGTTCGAAGGTATTGGATGATTTTACTGATAATGAGTTTTCTAATTGCTTCAAGGTACAACGTAGTTTTGCTATTTTTGAGTAAATTAGGAGATACGACATGTTTTCCACTTTGGTCTAGTCCCCCCAATTCACAACAACATTATATAGGTGTAATTGCTCGTGTACATGATGATCACTTTGTAAAAGTGAACTTGCAGGAATATTATCCGGTACCTCTAACACATCCGCAATATAATACATATAGATATGATGCAGAATGAGAATGACCGTATAAGAATCAACAAGATATGTACCTTCAACAAAGACGTCGCAATTATAAATCTTCTTTTGCAAATGTTTCTGATTAAAGATCTAATAAAATTAGTTGTTTTCTCTAATTGTTTCTTTTTTTTTACTATTATTTAGTATAAGTAATTATTTATTAAAAATTAAAATATAAAACAAACTTAAAAAACAAAAAAGAAAACAAATTTATTATATTATTAAAAAAAGTAAAAGAAAATTAAAATAAATATATTATATTAATTATTAGAAAAGAAAAAAAAAATAGTTGTGTGGGGCAAGGAGGTGCAATCTCACTTTATTAATTTAGGCTAGTAATATATTGAAATGAGTAATTAATAAAGTTTTAAATAAATAATAATATGGGAGAATAAAATAAAAAACATTATATAAAAAAAAAGTGCATGAAAAAGTGCAAAATTTTGTCCGATTTACATTCAAACTTTCAAAATCAACAAAACCTCTATTTTATGCATTTAACTTTGACTTTTTCATAAATGATTTATAGCATCGAATTTCTACTGACATGTAACCGGTTTAAATATCTTAAAAAACACCGGTTTTTACATCTTTTATATAAAAATAAAAGTTAAATAAAAATAATAGAGTTTTTGAAAGTTGGATAAACACAATAACAAAACGGTCTAAATTTATTGCATTCTCATGCAATTACCCAAAAAATATACATTCACTTTTTCCAAAATATAATGAAATGACGATGCACAATAGGGTATTTGATCTAACGGTATATATGTGAATATAAATGTCCGCCTCGTGTAAAAATCAATAAGTCTTGCTAAGAATCAACGAAAAAAGAATGAAAGAAAACACATCGTCGTCATTTATACTTCAGTGGTCTCGCCATCTCTACATACACCAACATCTACAACCAATCTGTTGTTCTCTGAATCTATGATCCTGCCACAATTTCGCCTAGGAGACTGTCGTAAATATTTAAAAGTTCGTTAATAACAAAATAATCGTTAACTTTTCATTAACTTAATTAAATGAAGAAAAACTTACTCTATCCCATAATTGTGGATCAAGCTTTTTATACACGATGATACTCTCAACTTTAGAGGGATCCGACATCTTCCATTTGCAAGTAGAATGAGCTACCCGATGTTGCCTATATTCACTTATCGTTTGATTCTTTAGCGAATTTAAACGCACTTTATTCAGATAGAACTTAACAGGGTTGTGACACGGGCTTCCACCAAATGGGCGAGTGTTAAATGGATAACCAGTGTAGTCCGCTTCTTGATACCAATTCAAGAAAGTTCTAGACGGTTTTTCTAATTCGCGAGGCAACATTATTCCCCTAAAGATTTGAATTGAATATCCCCACGATATAGATATCGTCCAACCTTTGGATTTTTCATAACATATTGACTGTTGTATGATTCCAGCAGAATCTAGCTTCATTGGTAACATTAATCGCTTTAGGGCTTTTATTCGGGTTGTTGCTGGGAAGATTGGCTCCACGAGGTCAAGATGGTGCAACGATACTAATGGTGTCACTGGGTGCGCTGATAATAGCCCAAACAAGCTCCCATACACATCATACTAGATTCATAGGTTTATTAAGTTAGAAAAAAATGTGTAAAATGATAAAAGAGGGCATATGTGACATAAAATTTCGTAAACAAATCAGACTTCGTCGTGTGAACAAAAGTTGTCGAGTTTCATAAGATTAACTACATTTGAAAAGAAGTTTTTTCTTTTAACCGATCAATCAATATAAGCTCGTTTTAATCAGAACTGATATAATTAAAACCAAATTGATACTAATTAGGTGACATGAAATGATGTTTCAAAGCCAAACAAACTAACCTGGTGAAACCCGATTTCTTTAGTAAGTGGCACACCAAGCTCGGCCATACAAGCTTGCAACCGATCATCAGAGCCATACAACCCCGGATACCTTTGAATGCACTCATCTTGCATCTTTTCCATTGCCACCGCTAGCGGATAACTTATCGCTATGCCACCACCACCATACGCCATACCATAACTAAACACTATGTTTTGTAAATGACTCTCTGAAGAACTACCAATATAATAAAACTGATTATGATCATATTTATTCAAAACTCTAAGAAGATTCTCGGTAATAAAAACCGTATCATCATCTCCCATCACAATCCATCGTACATTATCCATCTTCATTCGTACGGTTTCTGACACAATCCTTGATATCCTAATAGCCGAACGGTCACCTAATTTGTTGTTGTAAGGAAAATGTGATGTGTCACTAGATATTCTCACGGGTGGCAGATCTTTGTCGAATGGGGCTTTCATTGGTTTATCTAACCATACGAATCCTCTCATGTTTGATGTTTTGTTCCACCATAATCTTATGTAGTTCTTTCGGTGTTCCCAGAGTGTTGATGTTGATGCAATGCCGAAAACTATGTGTTTTAGTTCGGTTTTTTCAGGTTTATCGGGCACTACAATAAACATACCAATTAGTGTCTGGATCAGTTTGTCACACAAAAGTGTGTAAAAAAATCATGTGATTTCGAGTATAGAGAAATGTAAAATATGTTCAAATCTATTAGTGTCTAGATCAGTTTGTCACACAAAATGTTTTGAAATATAATGTAATGTTTTATGTATGTGAATATGTCTAAGAAAAGTACATACGATGGGAAACTATGTGTTTCACTTCGGTCTTCTGCGGTTTAAAGATTAGTGTAGCAACATCGACGTTCTCCATTTTAACACCAGAGTGTTTTAGCATTTGATTTTGGTTGGAGTGCGAAGGCACTGCGACAAACATATACATCGTCATGCTTACATAAATTCATATATTTTGTTGATAAAACATTGACAATTTGAAAGTATAAAAACATAAGAATTTTAGAAATGTAGAAAAACTTTGCGCATACAATTGTCAAAGAAGAGTACATACAATTGGACACTATGTGTTTCATTTCGGCCTTCTTTGGTTTAACGATCAATGAAGTAAACGTGATGTCCTTGTATTTCTCACCAGAATTTCTAACGATTGAATCTTGGTCGGAGGGGACTTCAATAAACAAACAAATTGTTAGTTGTTACATTCTGGATATTCAAGATTATGAGAATTTGTGTTGCACTTATCAATGTGCATAAATTGTTCACTTAGATAATAAAAGTGTTTATATCTATTTGTTACACCTGATTTCTTCAAACAAGACTAATAAACTCAATACTAATATGTGTGTGAATATGCAAGAAAGAAATACGTACAATTGAGTATGTTGTAGCGAGGATCATATGTTTTGATCAGCTTGAAAGGGTTAACGATGTAAGTTGCAGCGATGAAGATGATGAGATACACGATGAGCTTGGGCGTTCCATTGGTCATACGAGGATTTGTGTTGTTTGGAGGGTAGTTTTTTATTTGATCCCAAATGAAGTAATTTTGCGTATGTTTCTTAATCAATTTCATATCTATATATGAAAAAGTATCAAAATGTTAAGTAAATCAATAAGATTGAGAAAATTAACAAGTAATTCTAATGAGTTAAATTATATATAAAATGGTGGGAATATTGAAGAAAGGTTGCTAGTTTGCTAATCTGAAAAAACAATTTATATATAGATCAAGCTCTTCATTTATTACACCTAAAATTTCGAAATAATTTTATTTTTTGATTTTCCAAATCGTAAAATTTTAAAATGTAGTTTTCGCTTATCTTTTCTGTGAAAAGTTTCGTAATCTTTTTTATTCAAAAAAATAGAAAAATAAAAAAGATACTATTTTCTTAAACTTATTGATACAAAAATATTAGATTTTATGTTACGTTGTTAAGAAAATATAATAAAATAAAAAATATTAAAACTTTATATATAAAAATAACAAAAATGGGAAAAATTGTGAGGTAAATGGATTAAGTAGAAAGCGAGTAGAATTAAAAGAAATATAAAAGATCATTAATATATACGCGTAAAAGTAAACCATATGTTATATGCATTTAAAGTTAAATAATATATGCATTTAGAGACCTAATTCAAAACACCTTTTTCTTTTGTCCAAACTACATTAAAAATTTGATAAAAATTAATCATTTTATAAAAATGATTATTATTCGACACTTACCCATGTAATAAAGAGAAAACTATGTAGCGATTACAAACCATAGGAAGGGAAACCGGAAAAATTCATATTGACAACATCTATTACACCCGATAAATCATACAGACCATTTAACGTTTAACTAATGACTACCAAGAAATAAGGAAGGAAGAAAAAAGAGATTTATGTATGTATGAATAGTTATTTGATGAGATCACATATATACGAGAAGCTTAAACGAATTGATATTGATCAAATCGTATATTTTTACACATTTTTTAACGATTTCACCAAAAGGATGATTCAGGTTCATGTGAGAACGTATGAATAGATTTGATATCACATTTTAATTTAGTTGCTTGCGTATCTAAATTGTTATGCTTTTGGATTCTCAAAGAGTCGAAACATTATACATTCATACACTCGCTATTATAAAACATTTACATACATTTGAAACATCATACACTCAAAAACATGCTAAAAAACATCACCCATCTCATTTATCGTCTGTGGTTGACCATGTTTGCCATAGTGACAGAAGAACAACTGGTCCAAGAACCGGAGGAAGTGGCGGCGGCTTACTAAAAGTAACGATTGGATCAACCTCTTCCTTCTTCATTTGTTTGTTTGTCTCAAAACCATCATCCTTTACCTTCTTTGGTGTCAAAGTCTTGACTGCACAAAGCACATTCCATTTCAAGTTCAGAATCATGAATAAAGTGTTTCATAAAATTATAATCGAATCAGAAACTTGTATTAATTACCCCATGATGGTTTTAGAGGAGAAATCCTATTGAAACTATTCTTCGCTCGAAAAAATGAGGTTATTCCACGCATATGGGTTGTTGTTTGCCTTGTTTCTAGCGAGAAATCTGTATCAAGCAAAAACAAATTCATTTTAAAGAAGACAGAAACAACCAAGAAATCGTAATGTTTTAGTTAAAACAAACAACTGCGGAGTATTAGACCAAAACGCTGATCACATATCGATATAGAAAATAACATCAAAGAATGTAAATAACTACGTTTGCAATGAAATATACTACTGCGAAAATTTCAGACATTGTTCCAAGAAGCAATTCTTTCTCTAAATAGTTAGTTTCTGACAAAAAAAAATTCCCACAAAGGCAAGCACCTAATGGCGGAGCTACGGGTTCGACCCATGCCAACGAGCCAAATTTTATATATATTTTTTTAGTAAATTCGAAATAATCACAAAATAACACGTTACGAGCCCCCGTATGACTTCTCCAATGTGAATTCATAGTTTTATCGCTTACTACGACATCCATCAATACAAAATCCTGTCTCCACCTCTGCAAGCACCAAAGAGTTGAAGCGGATGGAAATCGAACATCAATTATTCTTTGAAAAATAAGTGTTCACTAATCAGCCACCCATATGATATTATCATTTCTACTTTCTATCATAACTAAAAAAATCTATTAAAAATTGTATCCATATTTTCTACAACATATAACATATGCTACAAACAAATATAGATCAATATATTCCATTAAAACTACTTACAATAAAGAACTTGAATAATTCAGATTATGGGGGGTTTGTTTAGGCTTATATAAGCAGCTTATTGCTATTTTGGCTTATGTTTTATAATCCCGAATTTTCCGACTTATATAACTATTGTATAAGCCCAAACAAAATATAGAGAGAGGAAAAGATGAATATTGTTAACCTGTGATCGTTCACCGGAGTTTTGAAATGAAATGAAGGGCCTGCCGGGGAATTATTAATTGAACATGTGTTCCTGAAGTTTCTGGAGTTCGTCATTGCAAAAAAGTATAGTGAACTTATTATTGGGCTAAAACGAACTTTTAAAATAGGGCCTTTAGAGTATGTTATACCTTAACTTATCTGGTTGAACTCTTTTTACAAGCCGATTGTTTTCCATTATTTTCGAGTTTATAAGCTTATTATTCATCGTTAAATAAGTTTAAAAATGAGTTTATGAAAATTAAACTAAACTAAGGTGTTGTTCTTTTTTGAAAAAAAAAGTCTTAATAGGCTTTGAACTCTGACCCGGTCAGAGGTTTTAAAAATTTTGTTGTTCTTTTTTTTTCCACCCAGAGACAAAAAACCAAACCTTTTTTTACCTCTGATTACCTCTTTCTCTTCACCAGTAAGTTTTTTATCCTTAAATTCAAGTAATTTTTTATTTTTTTCAATGGTTTGTCACTTGATTTCGTTATATAAATTGATATTGATGATTGTTTTTTAGATTTAGGTGATATAATTTTTTTTTTTTAATATGTATTTGGTTTCGATTGCATATAAACTCCTACTATTACATCGACTTTTATGTGAACTTTTCTTTTGTTAATTATTTTTATATCTTGAAATTGATGTTAGACAATTAGTTTATTAATTTGTTCAAATAAGTAATATGAATATGTATGGATTGAGCGTGCTTTTGGCGTTTTGAAAGCACTTTTTCACATCTTAAAGAGAATGACTCCGTATTCTTTGGTGAAACAAAGAGATATTACTATTGCATGCTTTGCTATTCATAATTTGATACGAAAAGAAGGATTAAGTGATGATTTTTTCTCCGAATATGATCGAGGTGAAGTACATGCTAACGAGAATGTACAAGATGGGGACGAATACGAGGTTCAACCACATGGAAATACAACAGATCAACAACATATGATCAATTGCCGAGATCAACTTGCGGCACAATTAATGCAAAATGTTGAAAATGTTGTTTGAATATTATCTTTATTTGAAAAATGTTTGCACTATGTTTGGACATTTTTATGAATGTTTTTATTTAAGACGGTTTATAAATGCAACAGTTTAGTACTAATATAGTAAAACAGATGTTACGAAGGAAAAAAGAACATAGTATATTGATTCAGATTCAGAGTTTTAGACCACCTCTGATTGTTCAGAGCTAATATTCGGATTCAGAGAAAAAACATTTGGTTCAAGAGAACATCACCTAAATTAGACCGTAAGCCCCCAAAAACACTAAATACATTTAAATTATGTTAGCTAACATTGTTATTCAATATATATACGCATTTGCAAATAAAATGTTATGTTTTTAATGGAATAAAGTCTTAAATTTGAAGATAATTTCATACAAATAATAGATGGTATTATGCGTCAATAATTGTCATAATTAAAGAAAAGTATTTACTTTTCTATACAACTGACATGTATAATCTTTATTGAAGTGATAAAATAATTTGATAATATTGTTATCAAATTGTTTATTTTTATGTCGTTTACGTCCTCTATTTTTAGAAGAAAAAAACATACTTAACCTTTTAATTGTCATGTGGCGTCAATTATCAATTATCTTTTGTTTTTATACCTTTACTAAGGAGTGTAACGGTAAACAAAATATATAAACTTTTGGGCTTTAAGAAATCATAGGGCTTAAAGCGACTGCTTTACTTGCTTACCCCTTGAGCCACCCCTTCTTGTACTTCATAATAAAGATCGATTGATCGAGTTTCCCTATATTTGAAGAAAACGTTATTCCACACTCCCCAAATCATGTAACTAATGATCCACACCACCACTTGCCATAACAATCTTTTCTTCTTTGTGAGACCATGACGACCTTCATGGGCCAAGACTTCATCCATTGTCCCACAATTAAATTTGACCAAAATTCAATCAATTGAATATTTTGGACCACCCTAACTCTATCCAATTGTATCGAATGATACAATGCTCAACGGTTTCAACTGCTTGATGATATGGCCATAATGATGAGTCAAGATCCATCCTAACTCGATCCAAAATGACGCGTACCGGAATTCACCCTTGACATAGTTTCCATACAAAGATGTCCACACTCCTTGGGATGATTTTGATCCATTCCGTAACCGGAGTACTAGAATGTTGTTAAGTCTTTTTCATCTACCATTTCTCTTAATCTGCCTCCACCCCCACTATTTTGTAACTCATCTTTTTCTAACACCATCTATAAGAGTTCAATAGCATAGGATCAAAGCCTAAGCATAAATCATACACAATTTATTTAAGTCGAATATACAGTTTAACCATGAAAAGTGAATTTATTTAAATCACTTAATAGGTTGTTATTTTACTTGTTTTTTTTTTAAAGGCAAATTTTCTTTAGTACTTTGTTGGGTTCTCATATCAACGGACATGAATAGGGATATTCTAAACTAATTCACCAATAAAGATGCGGACACTATAAGAAAATTGTTGTTTCTAAACATTTTTTTTTCTCGTTTATTGAAAATGTTTAGTTTTTTGTTGATTTGTTAACACTTTTAAGTGTGTACAAAGTTATATAACATTTATAAATGTGAAGAAATATGACAAACCTCACTTTTGGTTATTTAAAAAAATATATACACTTAAAAGGTATGTACAATTGTACAACTTTTTAACTGGAAAATGTAGAATGAAATTTGTAACACCTAATTTTTACCCACACTAAGAGTGTAAAGAAATGCGGTGTGACAAATTTATCTCTGCACTTTTAGGTATGAACTTTTTTATATGTGTACACATTTAAGTGTGTGAAGTCTTTTTCCCTACACTTATACGTGTTTAGTTTTTGTTTATATTTATTTTTTAGTTAAAAATATATTATACACAATTACGATCATGAATAAGAAACATGAAGATACAAATATGTATATTGATATATTTGTCGTAGTGGGATGTAGAGTGAGGAACGAGAAATAGGATGCAATAGAGATGTGGATGTGGAGTGGGTAACAGTGAATAGGATATGATTTTCGTAATTCGTGATACCGTTCTAATCCCGAATGAGATACACATTCTAAATAGAATATGGTCTCATCAATTTACTATTGTAATTAATTAATTAATTAATTAATAATTATATGTACTCTTAATTGGCCGACATTTGATATATTTAGGGGTCAAGTCCATCAAAAACACATATCTTTAAAGGGATTTCTTTCGATTTAACAATCAAAAGGCAACTTAATTTTTATTATAAGTTCAACAAAGCTTAAGTAGCTAATAACTAATACTTTATGATATAGGTCTAATTGAGTGATTAATATATTATAAAAACTTAAAACAGAACTTTGAGATGATAATTATTGAGCCTTTTTGTATGATTGTATCGTTTGTTGATAAAAGTTGATACAAATTTTATCATCATGATTGGTCAAAAAAATATTATGTATTAATTTATGAAAAATATTTTACTAATTAATGCACAAAAGATGTAAACATTTTAATTTATTTTTAATTAACTCAATTGCTAAACTTTGGTCTAAAGTCTTTGGATTAAAGAAACAAAACCAACCAACCAACAATTGACATGACCAAACACAAAAATGGGACCATAAAATTAATTTTGTTACATTACACATCTATTCTATCATATACTTGAAAATACATCATAGCTTAATGTAACGGGGCGCACATTCTGCTCGGAACGACCTCCCCGATGCGTGGAATGTTCTAGAAGCTTCCAGAGAACTCTAGGTTAACCCCTAGAGTGTTCCAGATTTTTCCTAGATATATAAACGTTTCTAGATTAGGCTAGATATGTTACTAGAATTATCTAGTTTTGGTAGGAAAATCTAGAGATATCTAGGATGGTTCTAGATTTGTCTAGGCAGATTCCTAGATCTAGAACCATCCCTAGATCTCTATATATACATGTATCATGAATCATTTGTACTCACTCAGATTTCCTTGAATGAAATAAACTTCAAAGCTTTACAACTCTCCTTGCAAGTGTTCTCGTTAGCTATTCCAAGTCCTTTTTGGCTTACTTAGCTCCCACAAATCAGCGATCTAAGTGCCTCACGGTGTCAAGAATCTAACCCCGTGACAAGTGGTATCAGAGCAAGGATCTAATCAATTCAATTACTTGGAAGAAAACACGATGGCAGGAGTCGATCCAACACTCAGTCTAGAAGCTGAAGGATCCAACGTAGAGAGACAAGAGAAGCCAAAGAAAACAAGAGGCAAGTCTCGACCGCCCCGTGATCTGGTTACTAGTGAAAATGTCGCTGATCAGGAGACTCGATTCACTGATCTAGAGTCTCTAGTGGCTGGGTTACAAACCCAGATCGAAGATTTAAATGAAGGACTCGATAAATTCGTCGAGGAAGGAATAACGGTAACCAAGGTGGCAAAAGAAATGATAGAAGAATTCAAGGCTGAAATCAGAAACGATATTCAATCCTTGTCCGAAAATGTTCAAGGAACTCGGAAATATCTAGAAGATGAGATACACTCCATGCGTGAAGAAATGGAGAACTTGAAAAGAGAATGGAGAAACTTCCGTCGAACGAATACTAGCGGAGGTACCAACAACATATTTGGGCCCACCATAAAAGTACCGAGACCCGACTCATTTAACGGTACTCGAAATGCGACTCTCGTGGAAAATTTCCTCTTCGCAATCGATCAATACTTTTATTCGATGGGTGTGATAGATGACGCTGCCAAGATCAGCCATGCACCCGCTTTCCTTAAAGACTCGGCCCAGTTATGGTGGAGGAGAAAGCATTCGGAACGCGAGAAAGGTACGTGTACCATTGAAACCTGGGGAGATTTCAAATCTGAGTTAAGAAAACATTTTCTACCTCGCAACGCTGATCTCGAAGCTCGAGCAAAGCTAAGGCGATTACAACAAAAAGGTACGATCTCCTACTATATCAAAGATTTTACTACAACAATGTTGGAAATCGAAGACCTTTCCGAGCGAGACGCCCTATTTTACTTCAAAGATGGGCTGCAAGAGTGGGCGCAAATCGAACTTGATCGACGCAACGTACGCACTCTCGATGACGCAATTGCAGCAGCTGAGTCGCTCGCTGAGATATCCCCAAAGTTACGAGAAAACATATTCGGGATAGGTGGAGAAGAAGAAGATTTCCCCGAAGAAACTCAGGTACGTCGAAGCCCTTCTCCTAAACGAAATTCCTCCCCGAGGCAAGGAAAACCCAAACCTTCCTTGCCATGCTTCATATGTAATGAAGCTCATTGGACCAGCGAGTGTCCAAAACGAAAAACGATAAATGCTATACTAGCAGAAAAAGAAAAAGAAAGAAAAACTAACGAAGAACCCGAAGCCCAAATGGGCACGATGAGGCATCTCGGAGCCTTGGTGAAATCTGCTCCGAGCAACAAGGCAAAGGACAACGGACTGTTGTTCGTTAATATAAAAATCAACAACAAAGAAACCAAGGCGTTGATCGATACGGGCGCCACCCACAACTTCGTCGATGTCCGAGAAGCGAAAAGGCTAGGCATGTGGTACCGACGAAGCCACGGCACAATCAAAGCCGCGAATTCAAAAGAAAGAAAGATTATAGGGACGACCAAGGCTAAATCATGCATCAAAGGATGGCGAGACGACCTAAAATTCACAGTCACCACCATGGACGACTTCAAAGTGGTCTTGGGATTAGATTTTCTTCGCCAAGCTCAAGCCTTCCCGGTTCCCTCTAAATGTTCCCTCGTACTCCAGCACAAAGATCGAGTTTACGTGACCAGGTTAACGAAGGAGAACATAAGAAATCAACATATCTCAGAAAAGTTCGTGACGAGGACGTCACGAAATCAAGTGGGGGAGGGTGTAACGGGGCGCACATTCTGCCCGGAACGAACTCCCCGATGCGTGGAATATTCTAGAAGCTTCCAGAGAACTCTAGGTTAACCCCTAGAGTGTTCCAGATTTTTCCTAGATATATAAACGTTTCTAGATTAGGCTAGATATGTTACTAGAATTATCTAGTTTTGGTAGGAAAATCTAGAGATATCTAGGATGGTTCTAGATTTGTCTAGGCAGATTCCTAGATCTAGAACCATCCCTAGATCTCTATATATACATGTATCATGAATCATTTGTACTCACTCAGATTTCCTTGAATGAAATAAACTTCAAAGCTTTACAACTCTCCTTGCAAGTGTTCTCGTTAGCTATTCCAAGTCCTTTTTGGCTTACTTAGCTCCCACAAATCAGCGATCTAAGTGCCTCACGGTGTCAAGAATCTAACCCGTGACATTAAGCATCCTAATTTTAACAAAGGATGTCATAATAGGGATACCACTGCCTACTTTTAACAAAGGATTTTGATTCTTCAATTAGAAATCATAATTGAATGAAGAAGAAAACATGAAATTGAAGGTAGATATAACCCCAATTATGATTTCTAGGATTTTTTTCTCTCTCAATTAATTGATCAATTTGTTTATCAGATGGAATCAGGTGGTAACCATAGAGAGATGAGAGAGAGGGATAGAGATAGAGATAGAGATAGATGAAATCAGGTTTGTTTATGAATTTACAAAAAAAAATAACAAATTAAAATATAATATTCTAAGGTATATAATTGATCCTTGTAAAAGAGAGAATGTCTATAATACCCCTCATGTGAGAAGCACGTGACTCACTTAACGACCAAAATAAACGAACGTTAGGAAGAGGGACCAAACGTGTAACCAAACATATGTCCCAGGGACTGGACCCGAACGATTTGTGACCCAGGGATTGAACCCGTTAAATTAGAACAAACACGGGGACCAATTAAGTAATTAACTTCTAGAATTTTGACAAACATCAATTTCTAGAAAGAAAAGTGTCTCATATATATTTCATTCGAACATACAATTAAGTCTATTATTTAAGAAAGATTAAATGAAGAATTAGCAAAAAAAAATTTTTTTTCCTTTTCTTCTTTCTTTGTATTTTTTAAGTACAATTATTGTTAGAAAAACAAATAATCTACATTTACATTTTTCGAAAATCATAGTATCACAAAGGTCAAATCAGTTCTCACATGAAATTCAACTATCAGCTAATTGCTTGTAATCACAACTATTGTTTCTGAACAGCGGGTCATGACGGTGTCAAGGCGTGCCATGACTTGGGGCATCGTACCGAAAGCATGTAAGACGTCTTTATTAGACGTGGCGTTCAAAATAATGTTATGACGGGCTTTACGGCATTACGTCCCGTATTATTTGTAACGCCTTATGAAATTTAAGAAAATAAGGTAAAATATATTAAATGTTTTTTAAAATGGCTATAAAGATATTTGATTGAAAATTAGTAGGTATCTCATAGATTATATATATACTTAAATGTTAAAACATCGACTTTTTAATAATTTAATAATATTTATATAACCTAATAATAGTAAAATTATATACATACAAGAATATATAGAATTATAAAATATATTAAATTCTTGTCGTCTTATCACGTCTTGAAAACACAATGTTTCACCATTTTCTTCAAAACTGAAGGTTTATCCATGACGCCACGCCTTATGTTATTAACGACCTTGATTCAAAAATGTTATTAACAACCTTGATTCAAAACTGGATGGGCATGATCACTTTTTGTTGTATTACTATTTTTGTTTTTATATTCTTTACTATTGACATTTTCGAGACCAAAAAAACCAATTATAATTCTCATTTTCTATTCACAATTTAATATATTTTGTTTAAAGGTTGATTATCTCAAAAACTATAAATATATCAAACGAATAAATTACACCATTAAAAAAAACATTATTTTCTCTTTCTATAGAGTACAAATTCGATATACTCTTTACGAAAAAAAATTCGGGTTTTAAAAAATTTATATTATAAAATCACAGTATTATCACATTTGATTTTAGTAGTTTGACTTGTGATTTTTGTGTTTTTCTTTTCGAATTTAGTTGTATATACATCATATAACATATCTAGGTTTTGAAACTCGCATTTAGTGTTTATACCAACATGTGATTTTACCTTACAAATATCAACATTTGACCAAAAACGGATCTGTATAGAGTATGTCACATATAATATTGTTTTGTTTTAAAATTCACATTTAAAATTTAAATCACGTGTGTTATAGTCTTATTAAATGTTGAAATTCTAAGTATATTATAAGACTATGGGGTATGGGGCGGTGTGAGCATCGACAACGCCTCCACCTAAGCATGTCAACGCCCAACAACGCCCCCTACCACACCGTCTGGGGCGTTGTGGGCAAAATTCATGCCTTGGCGTGATTCAGACAACGGCGTGAATGAGGCAACAGTCGAGTAAGCAACGGATCTTTTTTTAAAAAAACCTAACAATTTTCTATAAATACCATTCATTTTTATAACAAAAACCACAAACAATCTCTCTTTCTCTTAATTTGTATAACAAAAATACACACAAAGTTTTATAAAATGTCAAGTTCGTCAAGTTCGGATGAAGATGCACTTGTAGCCGAAACGATTAGACGCGTTGTTAGCTATGCATCACAACATATCCAAAGACCAATCACCAGAAGAAGAACCGTCATAGAACGTAACCGTGAAGAAGCTAACACACTACTAATGGAATCTTACTTTTCTCCGGGTTGCACCTACAACGACGAACAATTTACCCGTCGTTTTCGAATGAGGAGGGAGCTGTTTCTCAGGATATGCCACGATTTTGAAAACAATTTTGAGTATTTTAGGCAACGGCCAGATTGTAGAGGAAGGCCTGGGTTTACAGCGATTCAGAAATGCACCTCCGCCATACGACAACTTGCTTTTGGCACTTGTAGTGACATGTGGGACGAGTATTTAAAAATGTCCGCAAGAATTTCACGTGACTCTCTTGCCTACTTTTGCGAAGGTAAATTTTTAACCTTTACATTTTTAATTAGTTTACTTTAAAACTTATTTGTACTTAAAATGTAATAATATCTGAAATAGGTGTGGTTTCTTTATACGGCAAGAGATATTTACGCCGTCCTAGTTGGAGCGACATACAGCAGATTACGATGGTTCATGATGAAAAACACAATTTTCCCGGTATGCTAGGCAGTTTGGATTGTATGCATTCGGAGTGGGAAAATTGTCCCGTGGCTTGGCATGGTCAATACCATAGGGGTGATCACGCTCACCCTTCCATTATGTTAGAGGCTACGGCCTCTACTGATTTGTGGATATGGCATGCATTTTTTGGGATGGCTGGAGCGAATAATGACATCAACGTCTTGGATCAGTCACCGCTTTTCAACGACATTGTGAATGGGACGGCTCCCGAACAGTCGTTTATTGTTAACGACACAACCTACAAATACGGGTATTACCTCGTTGACCATTTTAGGGAAAGAGACGAATTAAACGAGAAGCGTAACCATTTTAAAAAAGCCCAGGAATCTTCAAGAAAGGACATCGAACGGGCATTTGGAGTGTTGAAAAAAAAGTGGCATATAATTAAAAACCCCGCAAGAGCTTGGAGTTTAGAAAAAATTAGAAACGCGATGTACGCCGCTATAATTCTTCATAACATGATTTTGGAAGACAAAGGTAAGGCGTATTGTCAAGCTTATTGTGACATTCGCGAATTTCTCGGTATTATTCTATCGTCTCGTATTCGTTTTATTTATTTATATTCGTGTTTTGACCCTATTATATTTCCTTTATGTTTATCGTATTCGTATTTTATGAGTATCGTATTTGTATTTTATGCGTATTTGCGTTTATCGGGTATATAGTATGTGATTCGGATCTTTATGTCGGGAACGTATAGTCTTAAGTGCCTTTAGTATAAGTCTAGTATGCTCTTATGATAAGTTTAGGGGAATTATGCCTTAATTATATGATTAAGATTAACGTTTAAAAAGTATTTCACCTTTAGTCCCTTCGGAAATCTTATTACGAAACTAGTCCTACGCGAGATTTTTATTGCAAGCTTAGTCCCTCACCAACTTAATTGTCTTATTCAAATTCTGATTTTTGTCCTTATCCCCATTTCATTCTTCCTCTCCAAGTAACCACTACACACTCTCTCTCTCTCTCTAAAAACACACACAAACACCTCCACCTTCTCTCTAACTTTTCCGGCGATCCGACCGTCCAAATTTAGATCCGAGACCGGATTATTGATCACCATCATCACCTCTATCTATCCCCCAAGTTTCATTACGATCAAGTAAGTTTTCTATCAAATTTGTTTTAAACTTTATGTTATTTTGAGTCAATCACGTAAATATCATTTTTAACCATCAAAACCGAGATTTTATTTAAGATTATTGTATGTTATCGTATTCTGGACATAGGGTTATGATTATAGATCATATGGACACTTAGAACACTCAAAAACCGATTTCCAAATGTTATTTTTCGTCAAAATCCCGTTCATGCACGTAACTCATGTTTGGCTCACGTAACATAGCTATTACGTTCACGAAACACTTCTATATCACGTAACTCAGGTCTACATCACGTAATTATGGAATTACGTTCACGTAACAAGCACTTGGGTCACGTAACACATCACTTACGTTCACGAAACCATTCCTATGTCACGTAATTGTTCACCCATTCACGTAATTGCCTTATTTCGCACGCAACTCTGCTACTGTTCACGAATTTGATTGTGTTGCACGTAAGTAGTATTACGTTCACGTAATGGTGTATTCATACACGTAACTATGGCCATATGTCACGTAATTGTTGTTTTGTTCACGATATTGGTCATTATTCACGTGACTCCTTGTTTTATCACGTAATAGTCTTGTGGGTCAAGTAACTTCTTTTCTTGTCATGTATTAATTCTATATCACGTAACACCCTCCTTAATCACATAACTTGATACTTACGTGACTTGTAGTGCACGTAAGTATGAGGTTCACATATCTAGTCCGTTGACTTTCCGAAAGCGTTTGTATTCCGTTATATCGAGATTCCTTTGGTTATTTTAAAACCCGTATAAAACGTTAATCATTAAGGCATAACCCTACTAGACTTAGAGATACTTAGACATATTTTATTTACGTGATGTATAGGGCACTTAGACATTGAAGCTTGACGGTATTATTGTATTTCCCGACACATATAAAGATTTGGATTGCTTTGCTATCTGTGAGTTATTCGTTGCCCTTTTTACCGCTTTTATATTTTTGGGCATGATTAGCGTTAAACAAAGATATTTTATGTTATGTATGTATTATGATATAGTATTATAATATGCATGGGTACGATTTGTACAATGTATATGTATTATGGATATGATGCTTTAGATGGTCTTACCCAAACTCGTACCGCCTTTGTGGTAGTATGAGGCCCCTTATAAACACCTGTTAGCTATTAGCCGCCGGAAGTATATATAGCGCTATATGGGTCTTGCAAACCCTCATTCTAACACGTTATTATGATAAGGGAGGAGCCCTGTCCGTGTTAGTAATGTTACGACCGAGTATTTTATTTATCGAGAACAACCTAGCTTAAGACACTAGGTGGGGTTAGTTGCCTGTATTTGTTGAGGTTCAGGTGTATCTTATATTCCTAAAGCTGTTATCTATCCAGTATGTATTTTATGAGATGATTATGGTATTTTATGGTATATGTATGAATATTTTATCAAAAGGTTTTGTATACCTCAAATATATTTTGAAATATCTTTTCAAAATGACTTATCTTCAAACCTTATCTTTTTCTGGGTCAAAACTTATTTGAAAACTTTTATACTATTATGTTTTCATATACCATTGCGAATAATTCACCAACTTTATGTTGACGTCGTATTTTTTAACGCTTTTCAGGGATTTGAGGTTACTCTATCTGATTGCTATGCGTTATCTGGCTACGTGGATCTTTTGCTGGAATTATTTTGTTTATTGTTATTCCTTAGTATCCCAAACTATGTAGTCGTATTTTGATATTCTGGATGACTGTAATAAGTATTCAACTTTCAAACTCTTTTATCTATGTTGATTATGTTTGGTTATTTATGTTTGATGTAACCTTGAATCTCTGATACCGTATACACTGTACACCTCGGTTCCGCCATTTCTATGCGGGGTGTGACAGAAGTTGGTATCAGAGCCAATGGTTATAGCGAACTAAGTGACCTTACTGAATCACTTAGACTATGACCTAGGCTTTTGGACCTATCTGATTTACTCTATGTGCGCAATTTCTTTCTTATGTGGGCCTGTATGTGATCTATATGCTATATGTGCTTTCGTTATGCTTTTTATGTTTTGAGGCCTGCTTGTTTTAGTCGCACGTACAGTTTATCGTTCTGATTTATTCCGTTTGATATTCGTAGAAGATGCCGCCTAAGAGAACTTCTTCGAGAGCCACTTCTACTAGAGCTACGCCTGCCGCCACTACTTCGAGGAGGTCGGCAAGGCGAGGTCGCGCCCCTGTGAGACCGGGTGCTACACCTCCGATTTCTACTACTATTCCCAATGCCAATGCAGCTACTCCAGACATCAGTCAGCTGATTGCACAACAGATTGCAGCAGCTATTCCAGTGATTGTTGCTCAACTTAAGGAGACGCCAGTGCAAGAGCCTGACTTAGGGTTTGAAGAACCCGTGATGCAAGATATTGGAGATGAAGGTATGGCGTCTGGGCGCGATGGATCCGATATTGGTAGAGCAGTACATGTTGGAGCTGGAGGACCTCATATTGTTATTGAAGATCCACCCAAAGGCTGTTCGTACAAGGCCTTTCTAGACTGCAGACCTGCTGAGTTTAGGGGTACTGAAGATGCTGTGGCTACCCTACAGTGGTTTGAAAGGATGGAGTCGGTATTTGACGTCTCAGGATGTGCTGATGACAGCCGAGTGAAGTATGCTACATATCTGTTCCAGGGTAAAGCCCTCTCTTGGTGGAACTCTGTGAAGAAGGTTCAAGGTCGAGCTGCTGTCACCTTGATGACCTGGGAAAACTTGAAGGTTTTGATGAAGAAGGAATATGTGCCGTCGTCTGAGACGCAGCGTTTGGAGGATGAGTTTTGGAACCTAACTATGCAAGGTTCTAACTTCCGTGGATATGTGAACCGCTTCTATGACTTATGTGTCCTGGTTCCTCGTTTGGCTCGTACCGAGAACGAGAGGATTGAACGGTTCGCGAATGGTTTGCCGCAGACTATGCGAGACCATATCATTTCTCATCTTCCGGGTACACTTCAGAGCGCTGTTGATATTGCTGGTAAGTTGGTCGCTAGTGCAATCCGTGGTGGTACACTGCAGCCAGCTGTGAACCGAAAAGACTCTGGTCGATCTGACAGAAGAGAAAGGGGTAACTCGAGGAAGAGGAGCCGTAGCCATGATCCGAGGCCGCAACTTCCTCAGGTTTATGCGTTGACTGGCGCTGGAGCTGGATATCAGGGTAAACACCCTAGGTGTGGCACCTGTAATAGTGCTCATGCGCCTAACGTAGCGTGTTGGGTTTGTAAACGCTGCAAGAGGTTAGGCCACACTGAGGAATTTTGTAGAAGAACTGTTGGTGCGTGTTATGAGTGTGGAGAAATGGGTCACCTTCGTCAGCAGTGTCCCAAGCTTGTATCGTCTACTTCCCATCCTACTCCTGGTGCTGGTACTAGTGCTAGAGGAAACCCTGCAAAGAGCCGAGCTTTTGCTATGGAATCTGCTGAAGCTCATCAGGATCCTACAGTAGTTACTGGTACATTTCTTGTTGACGACTATCCTGCTTTTGTTCTATTTGATTCGGGTGCCGATAGAAGCTTTATTTCTAGTGACTTTCGTCCCTTAGTAAACCGTGCCTCTAGTCCTTTAGAGCCTGCCTATGAAGTAGAGATAGCTGATGGTAGATGTGCCTGTGTTAGGGAAGTTATCCGTGATGTATCCCTTGTTTTAGCCGATATTCCTTTCGTCATCGACCTTATTCCGATGAAGCTCGGTAGTTTCGACATCGTAGTCGGTATGGATTGGTTAGCGAAGCATAAAGGAGAGATAGTCTGTTATGAGAAGCTTATTCGTATTAAGAAGCCGGATGGAGATCAGTTGATTGTACGCGGAGACAAGGCCGGGAAACGCCTTAAGGTTATTTCTTGTTTGAAGGTTCGCGAGTATGTCCGTCAGGGTTGTTCTTTATATCTTGCTCACTTGGTGAAGAAAGACTCTGCGATAAAGATTGATGGTGTTCCGATTGTCCGCGAGTATTCTGACGTCTTTCCCGACGATTTACCTGGAGTCCCTCCCCAGAGACAAACCGATTTCCGTATTGATCTTATTCCTGGAGCAGCGCCTGTTGCTAAAGCTCCGTATCGTTTGGCTCCTTCCGAGATGCTCGAGTTGTCGAAACAGATTCAGGAACTGGTAGATAAGGGTTTTATTCGTCCTAGTTTCTCCCCGTGGGGTGCTCCTGTTCTCTTTGTTAAGAAGAAGGATGGCTCCATGCGTTTATGTATAGATTATCGGGAGTTAAACAAGTTGACTGTGAAGAACCGTTATCCCCTTCCTCGTATTGATGACTTATTCGATCAACTTCAGGGTTCTTGTTATTTCTCCAAGATCGATCTTCGTTCTGGTTATCATCAGTTGAGAGTTCGGGAAGATGATATCCCGAAGACTGCTTTCCGTACTCGGTATGGTCATTACGAGTTCATGGTGATGCCGTTTGGTATGACAAACGCCCCTGCAGCATTCATGGAACTAATGAACCGTATTTGTCGTCCGTATCTTGACAAGTTCGTTATTGTATTCATCGACGACATTCTTATCTATTCCCGAAGTCGCGAGGAACACGAAGAGCATTTGCGTCTTGTTCTAGAAGTGCTTCGAAGAGAGAAGTTGTATGCGAAATTCTCTAAGTGCGAGTTCTGGTTATCTGAAGTTCAATTCCTTGGCCACGTGGTTAGCGCGAAGGGTATTCACGTTGATCCTGCTAAGATTGAAGCTGTTAAGAGTTGGGTTGCACCGAAGTCACCGACCGAGATTCGTTCATTTTTGGGTCTTGCTGGGTATTATCGCCGATTTATCGAGAATTTCTCCAAGATTGCTTCACCGATGACTAAGTTGACACAGAAGAGTGAACCTTTCGTTTGGGGTTCCGATCAGGAGGAAGCATTTCAGATATTGAAGCAGCGGTTGTGTAACGCGCCTATTCTTAGTCTGCCAGTTGGTTCCGAAAATTTTGTGGTTTATTGCGACGCTTCGCACAAGGGTCTGGGTTGTGTGCTTATGCAAAATGGTAAAGTTATAGCCTACGCTTCGCGTCAGCTGAAAATCCATGAGCAGAACTACACGACACATGATCTAGAGTTGGGAGCTGTCGTCTTTGCACTGAAGATTTGGAGACACTATCTGTATGGGACCAAGTGCACTGTATTCACCGACCATAAGAGTCTTCAACACATATTTGATCAAAAGATGCTGAATATGAGACAACGACGATGGGTTGAGTTACTGAACGACTATGATTGCGACATTCGCTATCACCCCGGTAAGGCGAACGTTGTTGCTGATGCACTAAGTCGTAAGGAAACAGTCAAGCATGTCCGTATTCGTTCTATGGTGATATCTATTCAGACGAGCTTGAAGGCTCGGATTATTCAAGCACAGGAAGGTACTATGACTGAAGACCGTGTGAAAGATGAAAGATTGTATAAGTTAGCATTGGAGTTAGAACCGAAGGAGGATGGAGTTCTGTATTTCCTCGAGCGTATTTGGGTTCCGGTTAGTATCCGTCAGTTGATTCTGGACGAAGCCCATAAGTCGAATTATTCCATTCATCCGGGTTCCGACAAGATGTATCACGACTTGAAAGATTTTTATTGGTGGCCGGGTATGAAGCGCGAGATCGCTGAGTATGTTAGCCGATGTTTGACTTGTTCAAAGGTGAAGGTCGAGTATCAGAAACCGTCTGGACTACTTCAACAACCGAAGATTCCCGAGTGGAAGTGGGAGCGTATTACTATGGACTTTGTTACAAAGCTTCCGAGATCTTCGAGGGGTTATGATAGTATCTGGGTTATTGTTGATCGTTTGACGAAGTCTGCTCACTTTCTACCGATTCGTGAGAATTATCCGATGGAGAGATTTGTACGTTTGTATATTTCTGAGATTGTATCGAAACATGGTGTTCCAGTATCTATTATTTCCGATCGTGATGCTCGTTTCACTTCACGATTTTGGAAGACTTTTCAGACCGCTATGGGTACGAGACTAGATATGAGTACCGCTTATCATCCTCAGACCGATGGTCAGAGTGAGAGAACTATTCAGACTATGGAAGATATGCTACGAGCTTGCGCTATTGATTTTGGTGGTAGTTGGGATATTCATTTGCCTTTGATCGAGTTTTCGTACAACAACAGCTATCACACGAGTATCAAGTGCGCACCGTTTGAAGCTTTGTATGGCCGTAAGTGTCGATCACCTGTATGTTGGGCAGAAGTTGGAGATAGTCAGATATCCGGTCCGGAGATTATACAAGAGACCACTGACAAGATCTTCAAGATCAAGGAACGATTGATTACTGCCAGAGATCGACAGAAGAAGTATGCTGATAAGCGCAGGAAACCTCTCGAGTTCAGTGTTGGAGATATGGTATTGTTGAAGGTATCTCCATGGAAAGGGGTTGTCCGATTTGTGAAGCGCAGCAAGCTGAGTCCGAGATACACGGGTCCGTTCAAGATCTTAGCCCGAGTCGGCCCAGCTGCGTATCGATTAGATTTGCCGGCAGAACTGAGCAGCGTACATAATGTATTCCATGTATCTCAGTTGAAGAAGTGCCTGGCTGATGAGACGTTATTAGTTCCGCTTGAACAACTCCAGATTGATGACAAGCTTCACTTTGTTGAGGAACCAATCGAGATCGTTGATAAGGATGTTAAGCGTCTGCGACGAAGTAAGATTCCGATTGTCAAAGTTCGCTGGAATTCCCGCTTTGGTGCTGAGTTCACGTGGGAACGCGAAGATGAAATTCTGCGGAAGTATCCTCACCTTTCTCCCGGAAGTAGTGCCCAGTAATAATTTCGAGGACGAAATTTCTTTTTACTTGGGGAGACTGTGACATTCGCGAATTTCTCGGTATTATTCTATCGTCTCGTATTCGTTTTATTTATTTATATTCGTGTTTTGACCCTATTATATTTCCTTTATGTTTATCGTATTCGTATTTTATGAGTATCGTATTTGTATTTTATGCGTATTTGCGTTTATCGGGTATATAGTATGTGATTCGGATCTTTATGTCGGGAACGTATAGTCTTAAGTGCCTTTAGTATAAGTCTAGTATGCTCTTATGATAAGTTTAGGGGAATTATGCCTTAATTATATGATTAAGATTAACGTTTAAAAAGTATTTCACCTTTAGTCCCTTCGGAAATCTTATTACGAAACTAGTCCTACGCGAGATTTTTATTGCAAGCTTAGTCCCTCACCAACTTAATTGTCTTATTCAAATTCTGATTTTTGTCCTTATCCCCATTTCATTCTTCCTCTCCAAGTAACCACTACACACTCTCTCTCTCTCTCTAAAAACACACACAAACACCTCCACCTTCTCTCTAACTTTTCCGGCGATCCGACCGTCCAAATTTAGATCCGAGACCGGATTATTGATCACCATCATCACCTCTATCTATCCCCCAAGTTTCATTACGATCAAGTAAGTTTTCTATCAAATTTGTTTTAAACTTTATGTTATTTTGAGTCAATCACGTAAATATCATTTTTAACCATCAAAACCGAGATTTTATTTAAGATTATTGTATGTTATCGTATTCTGGACATAGGGTTATGATTATAGATCATATGGACACTTAGAACACTCAAAAACCGATTTCCAAATGTTATTTTTCGTCAAAATCCCGTTCATGCACGTAACTCATGTTTGGCTCACGTAACATAGCTATTACGTTCACGAAACACTTCTATATCACGTAACTCAGGTCTACATCACGTAATTATGGAATTACGTTCACGTAACAAGCACTTGGGTCACGTAACACATCACTTACGTTCACGAAACCATTCCTATGTCACGTAATTGTTCACCCATTCACGTAATTGCCTTATTTCGCACGCAACTCTGCTACTGTTCACGAATTTGATTGTGTTGCACGTAAGTAGTATTACGTTCACGTAATGGTGTATTCATACACGTAACTATGGCCATATGTCACGTAATTGTTGTTTTGTTCACGATATTGGTCATTATTCACGTGACTCCTTGTTTTATCACGTAATAGTCTTGTGGGTCAAGTAACTTCTTTTCTTGTCATGTATTAATTCTATATCACGTAACACCCTCCTTAATCACATAACTTGATACTTACGTGACTTGTAGTGCACGTAAGTATGAGGTTCACATATCTAGTCCGTTGACTTTCCGAAAGCGTTTGTATTCCGTTATATCGAGATTCCTTTGGTTATTTTAAAACCCGTATAAAACGTTAATCATTAAGGCATAACCCTACTAGACTTAGAGATACTTAGACATATTTTATTTACGTGATGTATAGGGCACTTAGACATTGAAGCTTGACGGTATTATTGTATTTCCCGACACATATAAAGATTTGGATTGCTTTGCTATCTGTGAGTTATTCGTTGCCCTTTTTACCGCTTTTATATTTTTGGGCATGATTAGCGTTAAACAAAGATATTTTATGTTATGTATGTATTATGATATAGTATTATAATATGCATGGGTACGATTTGTACAATGTATATGTATTATGGATATGATGCTTTAGATGGTCTTACCCAAACTCGTACCGCCTTTGTGGTAGTATGAGGCCCCTTATAAACACCTGTTAGCTATTAGCCGCCGGAAGTATATATAGCGCTATATGGGTCTTGCAAACCCTCATTCTAACACGTTATTATGATAAGGGAGGAGCCCTGTCCGTGTTAGTAATGTTACGACCGAGTATTTTATTTATCGAGAACAACCTAGCTTAAGACACTAGGTGGGGTTAGTTGCCTGTATTTGTTGAGGTTCAGGTGTATCTTATATTCCTAAAGCTGTTATCTATCCAGTATGTATTTTATGAGATGATTATGGTATTTTATGGTATATGTATGAATATTTTATCAAAAGGTTTTGTATACCTCAAATATATTTTGAAATATCTTTTCAAAATGACTTATCTTCAAACCTTATCTTTTTCTGGGTCAAAACTTATTTGAAAACTTTTATACTATTATGTTTTCATATACCATTGCGAATAATTCACCAACTTTATGTTGACGTCGTATTTTTTAACGCTTTTCAGGGATTTGAGGTTACTCTATCTGATTGCTATGCGTTATCTGGCTACGTGGATCTTTTGCTGGAATTATTTTGTTTATTGTTATTCCTTAGTATCCCAAACTATGTAGTCGTATTTTGATATTCTGGATGACTGTAATAAGTATTCAACTTTTTTATCTATGTTGATTATGTTTGGTTATTTATGTTTGATGTAACCTTGAATCTCTGATACCGTATACACTGTACACCTCGGTTCCGCCATTTCTATGCGGGGTGTGACACTTATGATGAGAATGCCACCGAACCAGAAGTCCAGATTAGTTTTCAAGAGAAACAACAGAACATACGTGACATGCGTGACGAAGGTACCCATCACAGTCTGTTAGCCGATTTGATCGAACATGTCTGGTATTACCGCCCCCGAGGAAACAACGATGAAGATTGAAGTGTTTTTTTTTTTTAAATTGTATTTTTTTAACGTATTTTAGTTTAATCGTAATATGTTTTTTAATAAATTGTAGTGTGTGTTTGTTTTTTTTTTAATAAAAATACAAGTTTTTAAATTTCATTTATATAAAAAAAATTATAAATATACAACTTTTTAAAATTACACTCTCTTTCCTCTATCACTCCACATCATCACACAACCACACCACCCATTTTTATCACTCCACATCATCACACTCTCTTTCCTACAAATCACACCCTCTTTCCTACAAATCACCTCTATCACTCCACATCATCACCCAAAAAATTTTACCACACCCCATAGTCTAAATGAGAGAATTCAATATGAGGTTTTTATACATGTAAGTTTACATGATATGTTTGAATTGATTTCACATATCAACTTATATGTGTAAAATTCTCATATTCACTTTTCATATTGTAAAATCAGATATGATTTACATTGATCTTAGTAATATCACATGTGACTTTGTAGAATTTTTATTAGTTTAATTGAACTATATATCATAAAACTATTTTAGGTCTTAAAATCCATATTTGATGTAAAATTAACATATGATATAACCTTACGAGTCATAAAATTATACATTATATAACATTTTTGTTTTTTGAAATTTACACATTGATGTTATAATAATACGTAATATATTAACTTTACAATTTCAATATCCATCCGAAAACCCAATAATAAAAATCGTTGAAAGTATATAACATCACTTATGTAATTAACAAGAAGAACACGACACTCACAACAGTGTAATTTATTTCGTCTAACGATTAACGTTTTGTAAAATAAATAATTTTAAAAAGATAATTTGAAAATGGGTTTTTAATTTTAGTCAAAACCATTGGATTTGAGGAAAAAAAAAATAATGATAAAGATTGTAGGATAACATATTCTATGATGAATTTACTTGTTAGGATAACATAAAGAAACAAATGGAAACAATCGCCCTTGACCACATCTATAAATAATAATGTTACTATATTACTTGTGTTCATGCTAGCTTGACCAACATATGTGGAACAACCCTTAAACATATATAACACCCGGCCACACCATTTGGGCAAATTACTACCCACCAATAAAACATTTAAATTAAAGAAATAAAACCAACCAACCAACATTAATCCCCACCACCACCTAAGCAAACACAATGGAATTTTCTTTTTAAAGTGTTGCGTATTTACAATTTTATAAATTCAATTTTAATTATGATTAAAATAATGAAAAACATCAATTTATAGAAGTTGGGTGTTCCTATTAGATACTTTCTGTATATATAGTTAGGTTAGAGATATAGAATAATAGAATAAAGAGAAAGGTAGAAGCTTTTTAGGGTTAGGTATCAAAGATGAACAAAAGAAACAACTCTGGTGGAGGGCAAAGTTCTTTAGGGTACTTGTTTGGTTCTGATGAATTAGTGAAACAACAAAATGATCAATCTAAAGTATCGCCACCACCGATTTGTATGCCACCATATGGTACCGACAACTTGGAAGTAAATTCGTCGGAGAAATCCCCGACTCCTTTCAAGAAAGATGAATTCACCTCTCCTGAGAAATTCATCTATCATGGAGATCATAAGTCCAAAGGTTTTCTAGTAACTGTAAGTCTCTTTTATCCTTTTTAACCAAATATATATCAAAACGCTAGCAAGTAACTAGAGAATTATACGAAAAAATTAAACCTACAAATGATATGTTGTTCACTAGGATAGTAAATCGTTTTAGAAGTTAAAGGTGGCTTTAATTTAGATATAATCTTGCTCTATTTCGATGTACAAGTCTTAAACTTCTAAAACGATTTACTATCCAATTGAACGACATATTATATATATATTATCGATCTTTTGTTTAGATCTAAAAGTAAAAGAAACAAAACATTTTTCATCTTTTTTTCTTTTAAGTGTTCTATATTGACTCTTTTCTGGTGACTACAGGGTCGACCATCGACAAAGGTTAAGTCGGTACCTGGTGGAGATTCCTCTCTTGGCTACTTATTTGGAGATAAGTGATATATCTTTATAATCATAAACTTAACCATATATATCCATTTTCACCTAATAAGAAGATATAAATTTTTCATTTGATCGGAGCATGAAATCTAAACGTCATATGTTGATGTCATTTTCCGATGTATATTAAGGTGTATTCCTACAAAAATCTATATCGCAATCGCTCATATTTCTTGTGGTAGTAACCATGAGAATGGTAAGTTTTATATTTTCTTGTTGTACATATAGAAGTGACCCGAGATGTTTAGGGTTTGCTTGTTTGTTTGTTTTAAATCTTGAAGTTAATTTTCTGTGTGTTTTAACTGTGTAAATAATTAAGAAAATAGTTTGTAATAAATGTGTGCAATATTATGAAATGAACATATTTGTTTGCATATATTGCTTGTTTTATAGTTATCATTAATATGCTAAATTTTAGTTATATAAGTGAGCTTCTGTATTCCTTAAGAAAAATCGATATAAAACTTCAATCTTTACATCCTAGTTTAAAACAACAATATAGATTGATATGAAGAACTGCAATCATTCCTAATTAAGTAAGTTTTATGTTAAGTTTCAGTCATACCTCAATAAGTTATGTTTTTCTGGAGCACTTTCTTTTATGTTCATATGAATATGATAACATATATAGGTCTAGAATCCCTGGTTTCGTCTTTTTTCTTTCGTTAATCGTGTTATTTTTGCTCACGTCGTTGAAGAAATATTGTAACTTACTCCTAGGGTTTCAAATTTACCAATCCCAAAACAAGAAAATACAGTTTATGGATTACATCATATTTATTTTTATTTATTTCTTTTTTAACGACAAGGAAAATGTTTTTAGAAAAATCCTAGCGGAGCTAGTGAAGAGAGCCAATTACAAAGGGACGATAGGCCGGCTCGTAGACTATTACGCCACTTTATCCGATCACTCTATCCAGCTGAAAGAAAAAAATTCTTATTTCTACATGTGAGCGATCGAATTGAAATTTAAAAAACCTTTAACTTTTGCTTTCTTTTCTCCATAATTGTGAATTGTGTATAAATCGTGATGATCATATCTAAAGGATTCAAATCGCGATGATCATATCTAAAAAATATAAATCGTGTTAATCAAGAGTAAGTATATTTTCAAAGGGACGAAAAATACACATGTTGAGAAGGTAAAGCATGAGTATTTATATAGAAAGTTTGATATCATCGTGTGGAGATATTGAGTAAGTCACTTCAAAGTTGTTTGAGGAAATGTATTAATTAAATGGGTCATAAGCTTATTATTTTTAAACACTTATATATACATATAGGTGCTAATTTATTTTTTATATCTTAACATATAACAGATTATTATATTAACAAAACATTGTAAGTGTATATAAACATGAAAGAAAACTACTTGTGTGCATGAATTGAAGAGAAATAAAATACATCCACCACCACCACGGATTTTGGGTCATGAAGGGTCTTAACATTTTGGTTAGGGTCATGGTTCATGTTCATGGAATGCGGCTAATATTGTTGATTTTGTCATAAATTTTGGTTTGTGAAGGGTCTTAAGTCTTAGTTAATAGCAAAAGGGTTTCCAACATATGATGGTTTAACGGTTTCAAGTATTTTCTCCATCATTCGTTCTTACATTTCGTCATTCCATCACTCAATCTGTTTGGTTGGAACGGTATGGTTTGAGTTTTCAACGGGTTCGTCTGAATTGTTAGGGTCATAGTCGGTTTTTTGTCCATTTCTAGGAGTTCTATCGAGTGATTGCACTTAGTGGTTTTGCGGTAGTTAAATTAGGAAGGCGGAGTTTATCTTTAGATTGTTAGATTTTCGTAGTTTGTAATTATAAGTTTGTTATAGTTTTAGGATCGTTTTAGTTGGTGTAGTGTCCTTTTTATAAGTATGGTTGTTTAGTGTCATGCAATATTGTTTTAGGATCGTTGCGGTAATTGCTTTATTGTCATTGCAAGATTGTTTTATGGTCGTTCGGACAAATTACCGTGTAATATCGATGTAATTTATTATTTTTTGCTATTATTTGTATTGTTGCCTTTCAAAACAAACAAAAAAAAACATGTCAAAATGTCAATTTTGATTGCACAAAAAAGCAACGAACGTTGACTAAATTGTTATTGTGTATAACTAACTTTGTTTTTTTTTCTTCAAAAAACTCATCAAATTTAAATACGTTTTCATAAAATGAAAATTTGACAATGACATTCCTCAACTTGATTGATTTGTATGACCGAATTTACTTACTATAATTGCATATTGTATAACAAAATATCATTTTAAAAAAAGTTGAAAGCATGATCCACCACTCTCGCAAAGCATCCAATTAATTAACACCACAACATCTAAAGAAACAAAGCCAAAAAAGCAAGAAGACCCACCAATACAAAAATGGGACTCAAAACAAACATACCCTCTCATCAGTGGTGGCCCTGGGGTGTGCTGGTCGTGCGGTCGTACGGGGCCTCAAATTTTGAGGGCCTCCGATATAATTTTTTTTTTTTTATACAAGCTTACAAATTATCTTTGTCCCACATTTGAGTCACAAGATAAATAAAAGTGTAGTTTTTACTTTTATCCCACATCGGTGGAAGAAATGATTAATTGATTAGATAGCTATAAATTAACTTACCTATGCCTTTGAAAAAATCACACCACATACTTTCAATTTCAAGTACGTATTTGATTATTATTTATGTTTAATATTTCCAAAAGTATCGTATTGGATAGTTTATCTATTATCAAAGAATACAATATATACTATTTGTTACACAGTTAGTTAGTAGATAATTGTTAACTTGTTAAGTTTTTATTTATTTTTTTATATAAAAGATGCCTCCAACTAGAAAATTTGAATCGGGTTAGTAGATAATTGTTAACTTGTTAAGTTTTTTTTCACTATTTTGTGTACATAGTTGATCATGCTATTATTTCAGTGGAGCAAACATTTGAGCAATACAAACACTATGAAGGCATTTTTGGTTTTTTATTCACAGCTGAAAATTTGAAGTCACTAAATACTGATGAACTAAAGGCAAGTTGCAAAAATCTTGAAAAGAGGTTACAAAATGGTGATATCTCAGATATTGATGGTGATGATTTATTCAACGAAATGGAATTGTTACAAAAGAATTTGCCCGTCGAACACGACACAACCAACTCAATACTTAATTTTTTGAAACGGTTAAACACTTATCCTGTTTCTTGTTTGGCATGCAGAATATTGTTGACTGTTCCCATTACTGTTACATCCACGAAAAGGAGTTTTTCTAAACTAAAACTTTTAAAATCTTATTTGCAGTCGACCATGTCTCAAGAGATATTAAATGCATTGGCTTTAATTTCAATTGAGAACGAGTTTCTTGATAATATTGATTATGAAAGTATAATAGATGAATTTGCTTCAAAAAATGATAGAAGATCGATGTTTAGAAAATAATAATGTAACTCGTGTTTATTATAAAGAAAAGTATTTATTATAAATTTTATAGGGCCTCTTTTGAATTTTTGCACCATGCCTTCGAAATGTCAGGGCCGGGCATGCCTCTCATCAATGGAACCCCAATATATGTCTATTCAAGCTTTATTTATGATTAGAAACACCCTCATATATTGTCGATCAGGCAGACAAGACACGCTCATCCTAGGAATCAATTCCACTTTTATATATTCCAATATCGTATGTGTACTACAAAAGACAAGTCATACGGATAGTTGGCCTGGAGGGGTGGAGCAAATATAATATAGATACTCGACTCAACACAAAACTCATCATTTCGTGACAATGAATATCGTCAACAAAGACATTTGACGACTACATGTCCTCTCCAAAAGTTGGCCCAAACGGATTTACAAAGGCCTCAATTTCCTTGGGTCTCATCATTATTGGTATGGTTTCTATTGACAACTTTCACACTATTGATGATTTAATTTTCTTAGATATCTTGAACACTTTTCATGTTAAGGGTCATACACTATGTGGCTAACAGTACTTATCCAGTCCGACCCGACAGGTAGTCTAGTCCTCCATTATAGAAAGAAATAAAAGAAAGAAAATTTGAACAGAAATAAATAATTAGTATGGTAAGAAAAAAAAATGAGTTCTCACACAAACACATATCCGAACAAGAAAATCTTCATAGAGTTAGACAACTTTTCTTTTTCAGTCGAAGTGACTCTAATGATTCCGATAACTCTTTTGTTAACCGGTCCAACATCTTAAACCTGTGAATCGACATTCTTGTTGGTCCAATTATAAAAACATTGGGAATGTTGACCACTCATAACCATTCATAAATATGCACCCTAAATAAAAAAAATTGTTCGAAGTGTTATGAATTACATCTTTATTATAGTAGGGTTTTATGTCCATATCTCACCAATCTACTTGTGGTATATACTTATATTTACTTGTCATACAATCAAACGGATCCCCCTAGCTAGTTTAAACCCATTAGTATATAAAAAAAAATCATGCGTAAAAAAAAAATACTTGGCTTTGACCATACCAACCTTAAAGGTCCAATAAAATATTATTGTTTCGGTCCTACTAAGAAAATGGTCAAATATATTGAGATTATAGTCATCGGCTCTCCAATCTTTTCTTTTATCTTATAAAGTCCGTGTAAATAAAAAAGGAACGGCAATTTCATATTTTTTTTTAATCTATAACAAGTCGGTACCTTCATAATTATATGATCAAAATCAATATTTTTTTCTTTTCTTTTGTGTGTGTATTAATAAAAAAGATGTGGTGTTTGTGATCCAAGTTGGCACCGTCAATAATTTGTTGAGATCTGTAAAATTTGTTTCACCAACCTACTGTGTGACATATATCAAGATATTAGCTAGTAAAAAAATTAAAATTATTATTAGTATAAAAAATAAATTGGTCTTAGGTTTGTAAAATTATAAATTCGTAAAATATTCTTAAAGTAAAATACGATATCCAATATATTAGAAAGAGGGACAATCAAACCTATTTCTCTATTTAAATACGCTCAAATGACCCCTTCTCACAATGAGAATGTATATAGCTATATTATAGTAGCTATATTACAGTCTGGTCTGTTATAAAATAAACTTATAATCATTGAATCGACTCGATCATCATATTATAGATTATAAGTTCATAACCCAAGCCCATTACCATTTTTTGGGAGGAACATATCTACTAATTCTTTGTTCCGTTAATAAAAGGGATCTTGAGCTAAGAAATAAACCCCAAAAACTAAAAAGATATTCTGAAAGCAATTGTAATAATCGGATTCATTGATATTTGTTATATATGATATTTGACTACCTTTAACTAAAAATTAAAAATTATAAGATCTTTAATAAATAACATGTATCGGTTTAATACTATTTTATGTGTTATATCTATCCTTAGTTAAATATTAAAAAGTTTGGAAAAACAAAGAAAATAAAGAATATTAAAAGTAAAGTTGTATGTTAAATAGCATCCATTAAATAGTTATTTAAAAGGTTTTATATAATTAGGATAAGCTTAAGTGCTTGACCATTGTTCTCATTGACTCATTGTAATAGTTAGCAACATACTACAAATAAAATCTTGTTACTTATGTATTCAAACATAACACTAGCGGGGCTTCAAACATTTATTTTATAGTGGAAAACCTTTGCAAAAACTTGTTCAAAGAAAACTAAGATTGAAAATCTAACATAAACTTACAAGCGATAAAAAATGGGCTTTAAAAATCTTTTACACAAACTAATAAGCTAATAAGTTGTTTACATAAACTAAAATAAACACCTTCTAAAATATTAAAACAATACATCAGAATTTGCATCTGGTAAATCTAAGAAATGACATCTTATAAAACAAAATTATACATGCGTTTATTAAAATTCAACATCTTATAATATAAAACATAAACTTATAATATCAGTCCAAATAAACATTTACTCGCTTAAAAGTCGA